>JXCR01145779.1:101124-114166 GCA_002079205.1 Phalaenopsis hybrid cultivar
TATATATATATATATATCTATATATATATATATATATATATATGTATATCTAAAAAGAAATTTATTAAAGATTGTATTGTTAAAGAATTTTACTTAGCTTACTTTATTTGTTTATGCAAAATTTTTTATCTAAAGGTTTAGTACCTTACGATTTAGAATTAGAACGTACTTTTAAGAAAATTTGAAAAACAAGAAAGAGAAATTAAGAATTTGAAAGTAATGGCAAATAATATAGAAAATCCATAAATGAGAATCGACAAAGACCTTTAAAATATTATGTGAATCCGACAGTAGATGAACTTCATTTAACTATTCAAAATCCTGATATTGCTGCTAATTCGTTTGAGCTTAAACCTGCTATTATCCATATGATACAAAATAATCAATTTGGAGGATCACCTACTGAAGATCCTAACTTGCATCTTGCTAGTTTTCTTGAAATTTGTGCTACATTTAAATAAGACGGAGTGTCTAATGATGCTTTTAGGCTTAGAATTTTTCCTTTTTCATTAAGGGATAAAGCCAAGGCATGGGTAAATTCATTGGCACATGGATCTATTAGAACTTGGGGAGAACTATCACAAAAATTCTTGGCTAAGTATTTTCTACCCTTGAAAACCGCTAAGATTAGAAATGATATTACATCTTTTTATTAGTTTGAATGAGAATCAATATATGAAGCCTGAGAAAGATTTAAGGACCTTCTTAGAAAATGTCCACACCATGCTTTACCAGATTGGTTAATAATTCAAACCTTTTATAATGAATTAGTAGGATCATTAAGATCTATTATAGATGCTACTGCGGGTAGATCATTAATGTCAAAACCTTTTGATGAAGCATACTCTTTAATTGAAGAAATGACCACTAACAATTTTCAATAACCCTCTGAAAGGGTAAATCTTAAGAAAGTAGCCAGTATTCATGAATCTGATACAATGTCTATTTTGACATCTCAAATTGCTGCTATTTCTAAAAAGATTGATTAAATAGGATTGAACTATTTTTAAGTACCTCCAGTATTAGAGGAAAATTCACCAAGACATATTATAGATACTCAACCCTCTTATGAAACCTTAAATGCTATAAATAATTGAAATAACAATACCTATTCTAACTATTTTAACCCTGGATGGAAAAATCATCATAATTTTAGTTGAAATAATTATAATAATTTGGTGAATCCATCTGAAAATCTCAACAATCAAGGAAATCCTAATTTTCAACCTTATTATTCTCCATCCTAACCCACAAGTTAAGGAAAAGAAGTTGCTAATGGAAGAAGTGATGTTGAATACGGGAAATCAAATACAGAATCAAAGGGCTACTATTAGAAATATTGAAAATCATTTAGGACACATTGCTACTGCACTTAGTAACAGACCTTCTGGAATTCTTCCGAGTAATGTGGAAGTTAATCCAAAAGATTAAAATAAAGAGAAAATTAAAGCTATTCAATTACGAAGTAGAAAAGAAATAGAAACAAGGATCTAAAAAGAAACTGAAGTTAATGAAGAGAAGGAAGAAATGGAAAATGATCAACATGAAAATGAAAAAACACATGTTCCTTTTGAAAAGCCATCACCTCCATTTCCTCAAAGATTGAAGCAGAAGAATATAAAGATAAACAATTTACAAAATTTTTGGAAATCCTTAAAAGTTGACGATAAATATTCCTTTTGTTCAAGCTTTGGAACAAATGCCAATTTATGTGAAATTTATGAAGGATGTACTAAAAAAGAAAAAGAAGTTTACAAATCATGAGAGCGTTGCACTCAGTGAAGAGTGTAGTGCTATTATTTAAAAAAAGCTTCTTGAAAAACTAAAAGATTATGGTAGTTTTACTATACCTTGTGCAATTGGTAAAATGTTTAATGGAAAAGCTGTATGTGATTTAGGAGCGAGTATCAATCTTATGCCCTTATCAATTTTTAAACATTTAGATTTGGGAGAAATTTTCCCTACTACTGTAACTCTTCAGTTAGTTGATCGATCAATAACTTATCCAAAGGATGTTATAGAGAATGTTCTAATAAAAGTGAATAAATTTATTTTCCCCTTGCAGACTTTATAATATTGGATATGAAGGAAGATAAATAAATTTCTATTATTTTAGGGAGACAATTTCTTGCAACAGGAAGAGCTATAATAGATGTACAAAAATGTGAATTAATAATGAGAGTTAATGATCAAGAAGTGAAATTTAATATAGCCAAAGCTATGAAATATTCTGTAATAAAAGACAATGAATGTTTCAGGATGGAAGTGGCTGATTATCTAAGTAATGAACAGTTTAAGAAAGAATTCGAAGATAATTATAAGCAAAGAGAAATTTTTGAGAATGAAGATGAAATTAAAGAAGAAGATTTAGATTATATTCAGGGCAAATTTGAAACGTTAGACTTGATGGNTTAAGTAATGAACAGTTTAAGAAAGAATTCAAAGATAAATATAAGTAAGGAGAAATTTTTAAGAATGAAGATGAAATTAAAGAAGAAGATTTGGATTATATTCAAGGCAAATTTGAAACGTTAGACTTGATGGAAAACAATAGTAAAAATCTTACTCCTTCAAGTATTAAACCACCTGAACTTGAATTAAAGATATTACCTACCCATTTAAAGTATGTATTTTTAGGAAAGTCATCTACAAAAGTTAATCGAGATTAAGGAACAAAAGTTGATATAAATGTTAAAAAAGTATAAAAAGGCTTTTGGATGGAATTTAGCAGATATTAAAGGAATTAATCCTTCAATTTGTATGCACAAAATTTTATTAGATGAACAACATGAACCTAAAGCTGATCCTCAGAGGAGATTATAACCCAATAATGAAAGAAGTTGTTAAAAAAGAGATTTTAAAATGGTTAAATGCTAGAATTATATATCCTATTTCAGATAGTGCTTGGGTAAGCCCAGTTCACTGTGTACCAAAAAAAAGAGGAGTGAATGTTGAAGAAAATGAGAAAAATGAATTAATACTAATAAGACAAGTAACTGGTTTGCGAATTTGCATTGATTATAAAAAGTTAAATATGACAACCAGAAAAGTTCACTTTCCTTTACCCTTTTTAGACCAAATGTTGGATAAATTGGTTGGGAATAAGTATTATTGCTTTTTAGATGGATATACTGGTTATCAGAAAATTCCAATTGTTTTAGAGGATCAAGAGAAAACAACGTTTATAAGCCCATATGGAACATTTGTTTTTCTTAGAATGCCTTTTGGACTATGCAATGCACCTGCAACATTTTAAAGATGTATGATGTCAACTTTTAGTAATTTTATAGAACATGAAATGGAAGTGTTTATGGATGATTTTTTCATATTTGGAACTTCATTTGAATTATGCCTTAATAATTTAGAAAAAGTTCTAGAAGTATGTGAAAAAGTCAATTTTGTATTAAATTGGGGAAAATGCTAATTTATGGTTGCAGGAGGTATTGTACTTGGGCATTAAACTTTTGAAAAAGGCATGGAGGTAGATCCTGCAAATATCGAAGTTATAGAAAAATAACCACCGACTACTAATGTTAAAGGGGTGAGAAGTTTTCTAGAACATGCTGGTTTTTACAGGCGCTACAAAAATTTTTTTTCAAAAATAACTAAGCCTCTATGCCAACTTTTAGAAAAAGATACGAAATTTGATTTTAATGACTAATGCATAAAAGCATTTGAATTATTAAAGAAAATGTTAGTCACTGCACCTATAATAGTACCACCTGACTGGGAAAAACCATTTGAAATGATGTGCGGTGCTAGTAATTATGCTATTGGGGTTGTATTAGTACAAAGGCACGATAACGTTTTTAAATTTATATATTATGCTAGTAAGACTCTAAATGATGCTCAAATTAATTATACCACTACTAAAAGAGAGTTATTAGTTGTTGTTTGTGCCTTTGATAAATTTAGACCTTATTTAATTGAAACTAAATGTATAGTGCATACAAATAATTCTGCTATTAAATACTTAATGCAAAAGAAGGATGCTAAACCAAGATTAATTAGATGGATACTTCTATTAAAAGAGTTTGATTTTTCTGTGATTGATAGAAGAGAAATGATAATCAAATAGCTGATCATTTGTCTAGAATAGAATTAGAAATATTAACTAATTTTGCAAATAAAATTGATTGATAGAAAGAGAAATGATAATCAAATAGCTGATCATTTATCTAGACTAGAAAGAGAAATATTAACTAATTTTACAAATGAAATTTTAGAGTATTTGTCTAGAAAAGAAATAGAAATATTAACTAATTTTGCAAATGAAATTTTAGAGAATTTCCCTGATAAACAATTATATAGTATTCATGAAATGGATGTACCGTAGTATGCTGATATAATGAATTATATTGTAAGTGATATTCTACCGCTTGATATTAAAAATCCACAATTAAAGAAGTTTATATATGATTCAAAAGACTATTTTTGGGATGACCAATATTTATATAAATAATGTAAAGATCTAATTATTAGAAGATGTGTGCCTTATGCAGCAACTCAATAGATAATTGAAAGATGCCATGATTCTAAATTTGGAGGACATTTCAGAACAAATAAAACTGCATATAAAATTTTACAAGCTGGATTTTATTGGTCTTCTATTTTTAATGATGTTAATGAATATATTAAAACATGCGATAAATGTCAACATGTAGGAAATATTTCTAGAAGAAATGAAATGCCTCTAAATTACACATTGGAAGTTGAAATTTTTTATGTGTGGGAATTAGATTTTATGGGTCCATTTATGCTTTCATTTGGAAACATATATATATTACTTGCTGTTGATTATATGTCCAAATGGATTAAAGCTATTACTATACCTAGATGTGATGCTCGGAGTATTTCTAAATTTTTAATTAAAAATATTTTTACAAGATATGGAATGCTGAGAGTAATTATTAATGATGGATGATCACATTTCAGGAATAAAAGAATAAAAAAATTAATGAAGAAATATGATATTATGCATAGATTCTCTACTGCTTATCATCCTCAGACTAGTAGTCTAGAAGAGATATCAAATCGTGAAATTAAACGCATTTTAGAAAAGGCTATAAATCCTTATAAATTAGATTGGTATGCTAAACTTGACACAACATTATGAGCATATATAACTGCTTATAAGACTCCTATAGGAATGTCCCCATATAGACTGATATTTAGAAAAACATGCCACTTACTTGTAGAATTAGAGCATAAGGCATTTTGGGCTATTAAAGAATTTAATTTTAATCTAAAAGATGCTGGTGAGAAAAGATTATTGCAACTCAATGAACTTGAGGTATTATAATGCAAAAAATATATAAAGAGAAAATGAAAATATGGCATGATCGGAAGATTATTAAGAAGAAATTTGAACCTGAATAAGAAGTTCTATTATATAATACAAGATTGAGATTATTTTCAAGAAAACTGAAATTCATATGGTTAGGGCCATTTAAGGTAATTAAAGTCTATCATTATGAAACTATTGTGATTAAAGATCCTAACACTGGAAAGATATTTAAAGTTAATGGGCATCATTTGAAACATGGGCCACATACCTCAATTTAAATAAGTTTTAATGTTAAGTCAACCAAACTAAACAAATAGTATGTCGGGCTGACGACGTTAACCAAGCTCTTTTTGGGAGGTAACCCATTCTTATATGTCTATGTATTACTACTTAGTTTGTTAAGTGTCTTATATATTAGTTAATAATAATCTCACACAATTGAATTTATTATAAATTAAGTCAAATATTAGTATTGGAAGAAAAGTTGGAATTTAATTGAACAAAAAATGAAAATTGAAAAATTTGGCCACTGGCACCAACAACTGCCAAGAAAGAGAATCTCAGCACCAACAACACCCATCAGAAGCGTCACCGGTGCTGAGAGTGATTGGATGGTTTCTGTGACTTTTGGCGGACTTTAGCGGGATTTCGATCCATAATAACCACCGGGAGGTGTTTTTAAAGTCCTAAAAACTTCCTAGGACGTCTAGAAACTTTCTATTTTTTGAATTCCATGGCTTCCAATTACATAAATACTTCAAGGTATGGAGTTTCAATAGAAGAAAGTTTATTAGTTTTGATGCACAAAGATTATACGATAAAGTTATTGATAAGAAGAGATTGATCAAAGAAAGAGGATTTGTTAATCATGGTTGATTAATCCAAGTGCTCCAGCTGACATGATCATTCTATAAAGGCGATGGGAAGTTTTGTGTTACATCACTGCTGCGGTTGTTTTACCTGTAGTAAAGGAATTCTATGCAAATTTACATGGAATTACCCAAGGGGTTGTCTTCGTACAAGGTAAGGATGTACCATTCACTCCTGCGAGGATTAATGAATTATATATGATAGAAAATGTTCGAATAAGTCATTATGTAAATTTCATTCCTACGTGAGATTTGATGCAAAATATTTATAATTTTTTGACGGGTGAAAGTGATATGTGGGAAGTACGAGATGAAGGATATATTAGTTTTCCTAGCTCATCACTTAATCCAATTTCAAAGCAATGACATTTCTTTATTTGTGCAAAATTACTCCCTACAATGAAGATCAGTAGAGTCACCAAGGAGAGTGTTATTTTAAACTACTATATTCAAATGGAAAAACCTATCGATATAGGTTTAATTATATTTAAATCTGTGATGGGAATCACTATGAATAAGCCAATTTATGGACTTGGGCATCCTTCTACGATTTTTCTGGTTTATAGTCAATCCCAAGTACCATATGAAAGTTGGGAAAAAGTTTTACTACCATGGGAGCCCATGATCCTTATTGATGATCACTATGTTGGTAATGGAAATCAAGCACTAAATGCTATTATAGATCGTTCTTCACATGCTTCATCTCCATTAATGCCGCCAACACTTGGAAGTTTGCTTGCTTTAGAAAAGAAATTGAAGAAAATTGAAAGAGAACTTCAGAGTATTATGAATGCAGTGAGAGATCTCAAGTACCTTTTTGATCACCTAGATTGGAGAATGAAAAAGAATTTTGATCACACTGGAACTTTTGAAGCAGGATTAGTTCAAATATTTAAATAACAGGGGTGGTTCGAATAAAATTTGACAGATCAATTCCCGTACCGATCCTTCTACAACCTATATGTTCATTAGCAATCTATGGGAGATATTAAAGGTGGTGATAGCACTGAAGATGAGGCTGAATGATTGAAGATTGTGAATTCTATACTTGTTTAAAAATGTTTACGTGTTTAGTGTAATTTTGTCGATTTGATTAGGTTTGATTTGGTTTATTCTGAACTTTGATTATGTGTATAGTTTTGTGTCAGCGTTTAGTGTTGGTGCTTGATTTCGATGCTGATTTTTAATTAGTTAATTCATAGTGTAAATTTGTGATTTGTGAAATGTGTTTGTAAAAAGTGTATTTTCATATATAAAAGTTATTTTGTTGTTGTTTGTTAAAATGATTGTTTGTGAAATGTGTATTTATGAATTTAGAAAAAATTTGTGTTTAAAAATACTAAAAAAAAACTTTGGAGAAAATTGAAAGGAAATTGAAAATTTGAAAAATCAAAATAGTGAATTTCGGTCCTTCAGCCCCGATGGCGCCTTCGACCCGAGAGCGGCGAATTAACCCTTTAATTTGCAATTTTCACCGTAAACCTCCATTTTTACCCCTTAAGTCACCTTCAACCTTAGGTTTTGCACATAGGGATTGATTTTGGGCGGATTTGAGGAAATTTAGAGGCAAAGGAACTTCAAATTTTATCTTCTCTAGGTAAGAGCTACACTTTAAAGTAAAAATTTTTTATTTTCACCAAAGATTTTTCTCACATTGACTAGATCCAAAATTTTGAAATTTTTTGGGAGATTTTGAGAAAATGCTTTGGTGAAAAACTCTTACTTAGTGGATTTCAGTTTAAAGTGGTTTACTTTTTTTATTTTTAGAATTTTGGGATTTATTTGAAATTTTTATCATTTTTTTCTAGAATTATTATGGCACCTAGATCAAGCAAAAGGAAAATAGAATATGAAAAGCAAATGTTTATTAGCTTTAGAGCCAGTGCTCGATTTCATAGTCTTCAAGAAAATAAAAAAGTGATTTAGGACCGAGGTTTTAAAATTCTGGGAGGAGAAGTTGAACGATTGATTATCACTCGGCAGTGGGAATACTTCTGCTATTTTACCGCCAATGCGATAGTTGGGATTGTGATGGAATTTTATGCCAACCTTCCTGAGGCTTTTGATGATTTTGATTTTGTTAAAGAAAAAAGAGTGGAGTTTACTCCAAGAAAAATTAATGAGTTTTATCAATTAGAAGATGTTTATAGATGCCAGTACCATTCATTTTATGCTATAGATCAAGCCTTAGATGAAGTTATTTCTTTTCTAACTAGTGAGAAAAGTCTTGCAAGATAAAAAATGGACTTAAAGTTAACTTTCCTCTTTTTATGTTAAATGTAGTGTCTAAAGCTTGAAATTATTTTATTTCTGGAAGGATGATTCCAACGAACCATCATAGTGAAGTAACAAAGGATAGAGCCATCCTTAACTACCGTGTTCAACAAGTGATGGATATAAATGTAGGCTCTATCTTTTATATGAACATTCAATCTATTGCTCTAGGAGGGACCACTGGTGGATTGGCGCAACCTGCTCTCATTTACACACTTTGTGAGCATGCAGGAGTTGATTCCACACCTGATGAGGAGAGGATTGAGCCTCAGAGGCCAATTGGTCTTGCCAACATCAAGACTTATGAGTCTCATGTTGATTGGAGATCTGGAAGACAGGCCAGGGATATTCCTTCTACTTCTAAAACCCCTAATTTTAGTGAGCTGCTTCAAGTGACCCCAACAATAGGGAGTTGTTGGACCAGATGATGATTCAACAGGGAGATATTTTAAGGATGGATCATATGATGCAGAATATGGAGCCCAGAAACGCTCACACTGATGATCTGATTCGCCAGAAATTTGAGTATGATGTTGCTTATGATGATGCTTTAGTAAGATACCTGAGGGGTGACCATATAGTTCAGTTCCCTATTCACCCTACTTATACTCCATATCAATGATGAGGAAGATAATGCTAATGATCTTTTTGTTTGTTTGTGTTTGTACCGTGTGATTGTATTGTTTGCGTTGTGATGTTGTTGAAGACTTTGTTTGTTATGAAATGTGAAACTGTAATGTGGAAAACTGTTTTCATTTTTAGAGTTTAGTTTAGTTATGTTGTTATTTTCAACACTTTGTTATGTATTGTGATTAGCTCTTTCTCAGCAAATTTTTTATGTATTAAGTGCAATTTAATGTTTTTAGCCTCGTAGTTTTCATATTAGAACCTGCAGTATTTTAAAATTTATGTTAAAAAAATAGAGTTACCAAGAGGTATGATTTTTTTTATGTATTTAATGCTTTCTTTCACCCTTCATTTTTAAAGTTCTTCATGTAAAAATCTTTTAAAAATTTAAGTCTGGGGGGGGGTGGGGGGTGGGGAGAAGAAAAATCATTATTAGAAAAAGAGAAAGAACTTAATTTTATTTGTCCTCACTTAACGATATTTTCAAAATTTTAAATTTAACATGACCTTTGGTATTAGGGGTTAGCTTGAGATAACTATATTTATGTTTCTAAATATATAGTAAATTTAGGTAAAAATTTTTAATAATAAAGGTTAATTCTAAGGGATAAGATATTTAGTAAAAGAGAATAAGACTATGTTTTTCTATTTTAAGTAAAGAAATTTGTATTTTTGAAGTATTAAAAATCTTAAAAGATTCATGTAAAAAGAAAAGAATTAAACTTTATAAAATCTTTAAGTAAATATAAATTTGTTAAGTGAAGAAATGTAAAAAGTTTTTAACTTTAAGAAGAGGATAGTGAAGTTCAAAACCATTAAAGGCTATCCATATATAGTAATCCTCACATATAGAAAAGAAAAAGAAAAGAAAAAAAAAGAAAAGGAAAAGAAAAAGAAAAGGAAAATAAAAGAAAAAGAAAAGATATAGGGAGAAGCTTGAGGAGATGCCTAATTAAAAATTGGCTTCACTTGAATCAACTTAAGGAAAAGCCTTGGACAGATTTTTCTATACTGTTGATTTGAATATTAACTTAATTAGTAATAAAATTTTATGAAGTTCATTTTCATATAAATTTCTTAAGTGACTTTCATATAACAAATTGCAATTTTTTTTTAAAAGAATAGAGGATAAAAAAACTTATACTTAATTACTGAATATCCTTTCACCTTTAGTATTAACTAAAATATGGAAGTCTAAAATTTAAATTCCTTACCATAAGTCATATTTTTATGTAGTAGAGAAGTTACTTGAGGACAAGTAACATGTAAGTTGGGGAATTTTGATACACTGAAAATATATGCATTTTAGACCCATATTTTATACCTATTTTTGGTGACATTGCACTTTAATGGAAGGTATTTTGATGTTTTTTTGTAGGTTGTTGATTTTTAGGGCTTAAAGTAAAAATGAAGCAAAAAGGATGAAATTTAGAGTCAAAATGATGTTTTTGAGGAAATACTCAGCGCAGGCAGCGTCGACGACGTAGAACAACCGAAAGCTGGAGGATTTTTACTTAGCGCCAACGACGTTAGACTAGAACCAAAGGTTTGATGTATTTGGACGATTTATGAAGAGTTTTTGGAGGCACCTTTGGAGAACCAACCTTGGGCTTTATTTAAGGCCGAATTTCATCAGAAAAAGGGGCTATTCTACGTTCATTTTTTGCTCTACAACATTCCATTATGCTGCATTTCCATAATCCATCTTCATTACACCACATATTGGAGTCAATTAGTAATTTTTCTTTCATAGTTTAGAGTTTTTGTGGTGAGATTTAGTGTGAAAATTTCTGTAAGAGTGTTGAAGAAGGAGAAAAGTGAGAGAGTTATTCTTCTTGCATTTTTTAGGAAAGGCTACAAAGGATTTACTTTGAGAAAGAGTCCGAGATAAGTTTGTTTGTTTATTTAGTGTTGTATGAACTTTCTTTTATATATAAAATTTATTTTTTTTCGTATCTTTCTCATGAAGTCTGAGTAGTTTCCTCTATCTTTCCCATACTCTGAGATCTGGAGAAATAAAGAGATAATATGAATGTGTCATAATTAAAATATAAAATAAACTGTGATCTTTTTTCAACTCCAAACTTAATTTACTTTTAAATTTAGCTAATTGATTTGTTAAAATATGTTGTGAAACATATGATCCGAGAAATGGAGTATGTGTTCTACAACAGAGTGAGGAACACATTTGATTTCATGAAGGAGAAATTCGTTCATGAAATTAAATGCAATTAAATATGGAAGCATTCTTTGTTGGGTGTAGAATTGGAGAATCTTTAGGATGACAGACTAAAATCCCCAATTTAGTCTAGGTGTTTAAAAACTAAAGCGAGAGTTAGCCTTCAGGTGAAGGGAAGTGGGAGCTCTAGAGTGGGAGCCTGGTATCCTCCTAGCGTAGCAACAGTTTTAGGGACTAAACCTAAGATTAACCAATGATTTTCTATGCACTGTATCATAGACCAAAATTAAAATTAGTCCTATTGGGCAAAATACATATTATAAACATTTATCTTATCTCATTTCACCAGAATTTCATTATAGTGGGAATGATGCTTTTTCACATAAGAAACCTTCATTACATAAATATAGTTAGTAGATTAGTAGTTATTATTAAAAATTTGCATTTCAATTTTGCTAATAGTTAAGTAATTTAGTTTGGTTGACATATCAATATTCAAAATTAGTGACAGTGATTTTGTTTGATTTTCTGTAAATTTCCTGGTAAAATTTATCATTGCTAATTTACACCTTCCCTATGGGATCGATATTTGGGGCTTAAATAGAAAGTCCATCATTACTTGATAATGATACGTATACTTGCGTAGAATCTCATTATGAATTACCTATAATTATATATATATATATTACACAACTTAATTTTCATATAAGGATCAAGTTTTTGGCACTGTAGAGGTGTCAACTTCATAAATCCTTACATATAAAAAATCGAGATCAGTGTGATATGAAGAAATTGAAGAAATTATCCAAAAATGTCATGATTCTGAATTTGGAGGTTATTTTGGGATTTTTAGAACTGCTCACAAAATTTTATAATTTAGATTTTATTAGCTTCTCTAATTAAAGATGTTAATTTACATATTAAAACATGTGATCGATGTCAGCGAGTAGGTAATATTTCAAAAAGAAATGAAATGCCTCTAAATTTTACTTGTAAGTTGTAATCTTTGATGTTTGAGGATTAAATTTTATAGGACCATTTGTACCTTCATTTGGAAATATATATATATATTGATTGCAGTGGACTATGTATCAAAGTGAAATGAATCAATCACTTTATCAAGATGTGATGCTCGGAGTGTTTCAAAATTTTTAATCAAAAATATTTTTACAATATATGGAATGCCAAGAATAATCATTACTGATGGAGGATCTCAGCTTTAGAATAAAAAATTGAAAAATTGGTGGAAAAATATAATATTATACATAGGATTGCAAGCGTTTATCATCCCCAGACTAGTGGTCTAGCAGATGTATCAATTCTTGAAATTAAGAAAATTTTGGAAAAACTGTAAATCCTAATAAAATGGATTGGTCTGCTAAATTAGATATTGCATTATAGGCTTATAGGACAGCTTATAAGACACTATAGGAATGTCACCATATAGATTACTTTTTGGAAAGACTTGTCAATTACGAGTAGAATCAGAACATAAAGCTTATTGAGAAATTAAGGAGTTTAATTTTAATTTGAAAGATGCTGGTGAGAAATAATTATTGCAATTGAAAGAGTTAGAAGAGATTCTAAATTAATCTTATGATAATGCTAGAATATATAAGGAGAAAATGAAAGAATGACATGATTAGAAGATAATAAGAAAAGTATTTGAGCTTGGACATGAAGTTTTATTATAAAATATAAGATTGAAATTATTTCCTAGAAAATTGAAGTCTAGAAATATATATATATATATATATATATATATATATATATATATATATATATATATATATATATATATATATA
>JXCR01145779.1:114478-125653 GCA_002079205.1 Phalaenopsis hybrid cultivar
TATATATATATATATATATATGCTTTCTTTATGAATTTCATGTAATTGAGAGACCTATATATTGGGAAAATGATTTAAACATCTTTATTTACTAATTTATATGAAAAATTTGAGAGTCATTTGAATTTAAAACAAATCGGTGCAAAAATTTGAACTGATGCCCGAGGCACTATTTTCCAAAGAGCTGGTGCCAAAAGCGCCAAATTGGCGCTAGAAGCATTGCGATGACATAAACGACTTAAGACGATTCAAAAGGCAGTTTTTGACAGTTTTTTATGGGATTTCTTCATAGTAATTCCCTAAAACAGAATCCTAAGGATATTTAAGAGGGGAAAATGAAGAGAAAGCCATCATTTTTCAAATCCAATGACTTCCCACTCTAAAGATACAACTAGATATGAAATTTTCAACAGGAGGAAGTTCACCTGTTTGGATGCGCAGAAGTTATATGATCGCATTCTTGTGAAGAAGAGACTAATCAAGGAGCGAGGCTTTTTCAATTGAGGATTTAACACACTAAACAATCGAGTGGAGAAGATTATTGCACAGAGACGCTGGGAAGTACTTTGTTATACCACTGCCGCTATAGTAGCTCTAGTGGTTAAGAAGTTTTACGCTAATTTTCATGGAATTAACCAATGAGTCATCTATGTTTGAGGCAGGTGTGTCCAATTTACTTCTTCAAGAATAAATGACATGTTTATGATTGAAAGCATTCCTATTTGTCACTATGCGTATTTTGTCCCTACGAGAGATAATATGGATGAACTTTATCGATACCTTACTGATGAATATGCAAATTGGAAGACCAAAGATAACGAACATGTAATTTTTTCTTCATCATTATTGAATCCTACATCAAAGACATATTTATTGCATCAAAACTACTTCCTACCACCAATATCAGCAAAGTGACGATGGAAAGTGCAATTTTGAATAATTGTATTCAAACCTATTGATGTTGGTGCTTTAATAGTAAAGTTTGCTTTGGGTTTAATCATAAATGGACCGACTTCTAGATTGGGACATCCATCTACTTTATTCCTGCTGTGTAGCCAGTTGTAAGTGCCTTATGAAAGTTAGGAGAAAGTGCTTCTTCCTTGAAAGGCTATGAAACCAGAAGTTTATTGCAACTGTACAAGAATTGGGGAGGAGAACAATATGAAAGTATTGATGGATCAAGAGTCTCAAAATTCACCACCTATTTAACCTCACTTTAGTTTGAATACACTTTTAAAAAGGATTAAGAAGTTTGAAAAAGTGGTATATAATCTTATACATTCAATTGAAAATATTTCTAAAACGTTTGATCATCTGGATTGGCGGATGTAGGAGCACTTTGAACACATTGGATGTATTGAAGAAGTTTTGGTGCAAATGTTTAAGAAAAATGCTTAAGTTGAAGAAGATTCAATGGACAAATTTCCTCATAACTTGTACGCGCACTACCAATCCATGAAGAACATTCAAGAAGATGATAGTGAAGAAGATGTTTGAACTCATTTAGTATGGAATTCATAGTTATATTTGCTGTTATGTGATTGTACAGGATTTGATTTACTTTTATTGTAGAACTTTATATGTTTTTTATTAAGTGTTTGATATTTAGGCTTCAACGTTAGTTTGTTGGCCTGATTTCGATGTTGAATTGAAAACTATTAGTTTGTAATTGTTCAAATTTTATATATAATTGTGAGTTTTGTGTTGTTTGTGAAATTGTGTTTTGAAAAATTGTTTAATTATGAGTATAAGTGTTTAATTAATTTAGTTAGAGGTTGACGTGGTCCGGTGTGCAGCAAATTTTCAAAGAAAATCAAAATATAAAAATTTTTAATGTTGGCGCCTGAAATGCCAGACTGGTGATTGAGACGCCATCTTACAGAGAAAAGACGCCAGAGGCGTCAGTTTCTGAAAATGCCCAAATCATTTTAAAATCGCAAAAAACACCAGTAAAACCCCATTTTTACTGCTTAGATCATCTCCTACCTGTAAACCATGGCCGAAACTCAACCTAGGGCTTCACATTTGGTTGATTTGAGAGATTTAAAATCTTAAAAGTCTTGGTTTTCATCTTCTCTTGATAAGAGCTTCAATTTAACTAAGAAATTTTTTATTTTCACCATGGATTTACCCTACATTTTGGAAATCCGAAAATGTGAAATTTTTTTTTTGAGGACGTTTAAAGAGAACCCATGGTGAAAGCTTCTTACAAAATCTTCCTACTTTTGGAGTTAGATTTTTGATATTGTGATTTTATTTGGATTTTATTTTGAATTTACATTGAAATTCGTATGGAACCACTAGTGAAGAGGGGAATGCCTACAGGAGATTTTGATGCAAGGAGATTTGTCATCTATAAGGTCCAACATAGCTATAATACTAAAATGGGCTCGAGAAAATTGACTTAGGAGCAAGCATTTTCGAAGCCGGGAGGAGAGATAGAAAAGCTGATTATTGCTGGGAAGTGGGAATCTTTCTGCTACTTCACTGTAGTAGCCGTTGTTCCGGCGATTTTATAATTCTACGCTAATCTTCAAGCGACAACAAATGATCACATCTTTGTTCGAGATAAGCAAGTTGAATTTACTCGACAAAGAATCAATAAATTTTGATGGACTGAGAAATGCATTTCATTGTGAGTATGCTGCATTTGTGATGACTGATTCATCACTTGATGAAGTAATTTCCTTTCTGACTGATGGAAGAGGAGAATGAAAAATTAAAAATAATCACAAGGTTAATTTCTCCACTTGCATGTTGAATGTTCAATCTAAGGCACAACATTACTTTATTTCTGCAAAATTGCTTCCAACAAATCACCTGAGCAAAGTAACTAAGGAAAGAGCAGTGTTGAATTTCTACATTCAACCAATGAAAGCAGTTGATATTGGTGCTCTTATTGTGCAAAATGCTCAAAGCATTGCCAGGGGTGGGACAACTAGTGGTTCAGGATATCTTGCCTTGATTTTTACTCTATGTGAACAACCAGGAGTAGAATTTGGTAGAAATGAAGAAGTGTTGCAAAGACTAAAACCAATATGAAAAACCATTGTGCATAAATTTGTATTGTTTGCTGGATCTATGAGTGAAAGTAGTATAAACCCTTCACATAAGCTCCAGGACTATCTACTTTTGGTTCTATTTCACTTGAGACTACTATGGAGTAGTTAATGATTCAATAATCAGATCTCATAGCAATGCATAATAGAAGATAAAGTATAGAAGCCAAAAATGCATACAATGATGAATATAAGCATAAAAGAGTCCAACATGATATTGCATATGAAGATACGGTGGTTAGGTTTCTGAGGGCTGATCATAATGTAGAATTTGCTACATGCCCCAACTTTACGCCTTATGTGCATGAAGGATCTGAAGAAGAAGAAGAAGATGATGAGGAAGAAGAGGAAGAGGAGGATGATGAAGAGTAAAGTTTTATTTAGATTTTGTTTGTTTTTATGTGTTGTTATTTGATTTGTTTTATTATTGGTGATATGAATGAAACATTTATGTGTTTAATTTGTGGATCTGTTGAACTGATATATGTAATAGTAAATGGTAGACTTTTATTTTTCATCATTTTTAGTTTCTTTATTTTACTATTTATGTCTTTAATTTATCTTTACATAGCAAATTCTTTGATATGTTATGTTCATTTAATGTTTTAAACTCTGTACTTTTTAAATTAACACCTGCAAAATATCAAGAGGCAAGTTTCATATTCAGAATCCTCTACAAATTAGTTTTATTTTTATGCATTTACTCTTTTCTTTCACTTGCAATTTTTTGTACCACATGCTTTACTTATTATTTAAAAACATAAGTTTTGGGGGAAAAAATAATTTCCTTAAAAAAAAGTGAACTAAATTTTATCTATCCTCAATTAACTATATTTTTAAAAATTAATTTAACATGACCATGGATATTAGAGTTTAAATTTAAATAACTATATTTTTCTTTGTAAATATTATGGTAAATTTAAGCAAAAATCTTTAATAATAAAGGTCAAATCTAGAGATAAGATATTTTGTATGAAAGAATAAGAATATTTTCTATTTAAAGTAAAGGAAATTGTATTTTTGAAGTATTAAAATTCTTAGAATTTCATGTAAGAAGAAAAGAATGAGACTTAATGAAAAATCTTCAAAGCTAGTATGAATTTATAATGTGAAGGAAGGTAAGAAGTTTTGACTTTAAGAAAAGGATTGTGAAGTTTAAAATTATTAAAATCTATCCAGATATAGTAATCCTCACATGAAGATGAAAAGAAATGAAATGATTGAAAAAGATCCTAAAGAAAGAAAGAAAAAGAAAAGAAAAATATGTGAGGAGAAGCTTGAGGAGATGCCCAATAAAAAATTGGCTTAACTTGAATCAAGTTAAGGAAAAAGGCTTTACTACATTTTCTAAACTTGTATCTGAGTATTAGCATCCTTACTAGTAAGTTTTTCATGAAATTATTTTTCATATGGATGTTTAAAGTATTTTCGATATGACAAATTACAACTCTTCTTGAAATGAATGAAGATTCATAAATCTTAAACTTGATTACTAGATGTTCTTATACTTTTAGTTTTAACCTAAGTTTTTAAAAGTTTTTCTTAANTGGCATTTTGGTTAGAATTGGGTTTCGATTGGGCTTGGGTTTGGACTTGGCTCGATTTATGGTTCAAATTGGTTCAAGGGATTGTGATGAAGAGTTTTGGATATCAATTTAGTTGAAATTATGGAGCTACAAGGTTCAATTTGGTGACATTAGGGGTTTTGATTTAGGTGGGATTTGGGTGAGGATTAAGTTTAGGTTGAGTGCTCAAATTGATCAAGGGGAATATTATGAAAAGTTTAAAATTCAAAATTGTGGAAATTGGTTTTGTTATGGGGTTTAATTTGGGTGAATTTGAGTGTAAGGTCAAAATTGGGAATTTTAAGTGGCCTTAAAATTTATGTTTCAAATTGGGATCAATTGGGCTTCAATTTGTTTTCAATTGAGATTGGGCATGATGAATTTCGATTTGGAATTGAAATTGAAGAAGATTGCAGTTAAATTGGTGGAAATTGGGCAGTGGTTTGGGGTTATTGGCCTTAAAGGGCAAAATTGGGATATTGGTCAAAATATGGTCAAATTGGACTTCATAAGTGGTCAATATTGGTTTTGGAAGTGTTTGAAATCATGTTGGAGGTTTTGGAAAAATTTGGGCCACCAAGGGCTTTTTGGTAATTTTGGGAAAGATAGGGGTATTTTGGGAATTTTAGAAATTTTTGAATGTTTTGGGCAATTTGAGTGGTTTGAAATGGTTGGGATGATTTTTAGACAAAATTTGAGGATTTCAGAAATTTTGATGATTTAGGGTTTCATGGGCAATTTGGTAGTTTTGAGAAAGTTTTGAGGCAAAAGGCCAAATTGGGTATTTAAGTAGGATGGGATGAATTAAGGATGCTAATCATAAAATTACCCTTTTTTGAGCCATGAAACCAAGGTAACTCCCATTTTGGTGAGGTTTTAGGGGATCATCCACATGAGTTTCCAAAAGNAAGTTATAGTAGTAGGGGTTATTTTTCATAATCCCAATCTTTTAAATATTGATAATGACATAAGGTTAATTCTTACACCTAAATCACATAAGGCTTTCCCATAAAATCTGTCTCCTATTGCACATGAAATTGTAAAGTTACCAGAATCTTTAAGCTTTTCAGGAAGTTACTTCTGAATTATAGAACTGCACTTATCACTAAGTGCAACAGTCTCATTATCTTCAAACTTCCTGTTTCTATTGAGGATATCCTTCATAAAATTTACATACCTTGGCATTTATTCTAAGGCTTCAACATATGGAATATTGATTGTAAGCTTCTTAAATATTTCCAGAAATTTTGAAAATTGCTTATCCAACTTCTTGTTGACAAATTCTCTGAGGAAATGGAGGTGGTGGTTTTTCTAAATCAATTTTTAGTGGAGAAATAGGTCGTCTCTGAGGAAATGGAGGTGGTGGTTTTTCTCTAGTCAATTTTCGGTGGAGAAATAGGTCTTTCAGAATCTTTCGGAGCGTCCTCTTTTGATTCTTCAATTTCTTCTCTCTCTACTTCAATCTCTTCTTCTAATTTGTACGGCTTTAACTTGCTCTTTATTCTGGTCTTTTAGATTTGATTCAATATTACTAGGAAGTGTTCCTTGGGATCTTTTACTTAATGAACTTGTGATTTGCCCAGTTTGATTCTCAATATTTCTAATTATAGCTCCTTGACTTTGTAACTGATTACCCATTTGTAACACCACTTCTTCTATAGACAACTTTTTATCCTTAAATTGTGTATTACTGTTGAAACCTAGAGGATAAGTAGATCTATAATTATTATTCCCTTGGTTGTTTTAATTTCTCAATGAGTTTACTTAGTTGTTCCCCCATTGTTGATTATTACCACTCGAATTGTTATTCAGTTAAAGTTGGGATGGTCCTTCCAAAGTTTCTAATGATGTTTGAGAATCTACCATTTGGCCTAATGAATTCTCTTCAATCATGGAAGTTGGTTGAGAAAAATTCATTCTTAATTGGTCCAACTTCCTTGAAATTGTAGCAACTTGATTTTCTAACATAGTAAATCCATTATAAAAGGTTTGAATTAATAACCAATCTGGTAGAATTCTTTAAATCGTTCCCATGTTTCACAAATAGATTCCCCTTCAAACTGATTAAAAGATGTAATATCATTTCTAAGCTTCACAGTTTTTATGGTGGAAAATATTTAGCAAGGAATTTTTGTGCTAAATCACACCAAGTTTTGATAGATCCAGGTGTATGGTGGAAAATAGTTAGCAAGGAATTTTTGTGCTAAATCACCCCAAGTTCTGATAGTTCCAGGTGCTAATGAATTCAACCACATCTTAGCTTTATCCCTCAGTGAGAAAGGAAATAACCCAAATCTTATGACATCATCTGAAACACCATTGTATTTAAATGTAACACACAATTCTCGAAAATTGGTAAGATGTAAATTTGGATCTTCAGTTGGTGGTCCCCCAAACTGATTATTTGATACCATTTGTATAATAACAGGTTTAAGCTAAAATGAATTAGCCACTACAGTAGGCTTTTCAATACTACAAGGAAGTTCATCTACAATAGGGTTGGCATATTCTCTTAAAGGTCTAAACTCTTGATGAATTTTAGCATTTTAATTATTTTGGTTTGCTATTTTTGTAATTTTTTTGGATTTTTCAAGATTTTTAATTTTTTTTGGAATTTCTAATTTTTCTAAAAGTTCTTTCTAATTCAGAATCGTAGGGCATTAGTCTTTCAGAACCTGAACTACGCATACACTAACATAAAATAAAATAAAATAACATAAAATAAAACACACAAAATAAGATACAACATCTAAAGTTTAAATAAGACTTTCTAAAAATAGAAATTTACTTAGTTTTCTTCCCTGGCAATGGTGCCAAAAATTTGATCCCGACTCAATGGCCTATGGACAGTATATCAATAGTTCTGATCTTATTTTTCACTTATATTTCCTTATTTTACAATAAAACCAAAAACTTAATCCTAAAGAAAAATAAGAATTTAACTTTTTAATTTATATATATTTATATTGGGATACTATGCAAGTATATGTATCGTTATCAAGTAATATATGACTTTTTTATTAAGACCAGAATATCGAACCCACAAGGAAGATTATGCAATATGAACTTTTTAGAAAGTTTTTCTAACTTTAAAAAGATAATTACTTAAACTAAAAACAATTTTTGTAGGAATTTAAAATTTAAATATTTTTAGTATTTTGATATATTAACGAAACAATAAAAAGATAACAAAATTTTTTGTAGAAGAAATATACTTAATATGAAAATATCTTTCTTCTTATCATGAATCAGTAATAAGTATAGAAATTATGTTGTGGAAGTATGCAAATTGTGTTGTGCCAAATAGGAGCAATAATATTCTTTACCCTTACTAGAGATGCTATAAAGAACATTGGATTTAAAGTTTGAATAGTTCTGAAGACCGACTAGGCAAGAAATATACTAGCTCTCACTCTTGAGTTCCCTCAATTCCCTCCACCTGGGGGCTAACATTCTTGTATCAAAACCTAAAAAAATAAACCAAGCTGGGGGCTCTAACCTGTCACTTTAAAGTCCTCTAACTCTACACCCATCAATTAATATTTCCCTATTTCTTTCACTCAATCATATGAACTACATTCTCATTCATACAACCTCATGTGATTCTTTCCAATTGTTGACCGAGACAATACATTCTAGTTCTTACATGTGCTCGCAACAAATTTTAACTTCTGGATTGACCGAATCAAGAAGTAAATGATGTGCATGGATTTAAATCATCACAACTTCTTCCAACATTAAAAATCAATACTCTCTACAGATTCCATCCAAAACTTATTTACTTATCATTTTAACAAGATAGAAAAAGAAAATTACTCAGAATCCATAGAGCAACCAAAACCACACTTTAGTTTAAAAGTAGAAATCATTGTCAAACCAACAATAAGTTTCAATTAAAATAAAAGTAGTCTAAAACAAAAAGATAAAAACTTATCTCAAGTCCTTCACCAAACTCTTGAAGTTCCTTTGAATCTCTTCTTTACAATCACTCAAAATAAAATAGCAAAAAAGGATGAAGTAAATAAAAAGTTGTTCCTGAAAATCTCTTCGAACTAACTACCAAGAGAAGAACTTTCAAAACTTGCCAATATTTTCAGGACTCTTTTCTATGTCCTCTCTTCTTTCTTTTATAGTTTTCCAAGAGGTGCCTTGGGATCTCTTCAAAATGTGTCGGATGTATTTGCTCAAGAGACGCATCCTTTCATGATAATTTTCATCCATGGTGGTTACAACCACCTATTAAGCCAATGGATGCCTCAAAAACCTCTTCAAAATTCGTAAAAACCGATTTTACTTGTCTAGTAACTGTCATTGACGCTTAGGCGTGGGTTTCGGCGCTTAGGCGCGACCTTCTCTGTTTAACCGGCGCTTAAGCACTGGATCTGGCGTTTAGGCGCCAAAACTCCTTTGCACAAATTTTCACCTTTTTTCTCCAACTTTGATCCTTTTTCACTCCCTTAAGCATTTTTTCCATTTTTACTTGTATCTGCAAGAAAAACACAAAAATACCTTCCATTAATCTAATATCTCAAAAATAGGTGTAAAATTGTGTCTAAAATACTATATATTTTAGGTGTATCACTTACCTCCACCTACTAGTGTAAGAGGAGTTAGGAGCTTTTTAGAACATGCTTGTTTTTATAGGCGATATATCAAAGATTTTCAAGAATTACAAAACCTTTATGCCAACTTTTGGAAAAATATACAAAATTGGATTTTAATCAAGAGCCCCTTAATGCCTTTGAAACATTGAAGAAAAAATATGTCACTATTCCTATAATTGTTTAATGTGATTGGGAGAAACTGTTCGAATTAATGTGTGTTGCAAGTGATTATGCGATTGGAGCTGTCTTAGGGCAGAGATATGACAAAAATTTTAACGTTATATACTACGCTAGTAAAACTCTCAATGATGCTTAAATTAATTATACCACTACTGAAAGTGAGTTATTAGCCATTGTTTATGCTTTTGATAAATATAGGTCATATCTAATCGGAGCTAAATGTGTTGTGCATACTGACCACTCGGCTATAAAGTATCTGATGCAAAAGAGTGATGCAAAACCAAGATTAATTAGATGAGTACTTCTAATGAAATAATTTAATTTTGCGATAGTCGATAGGAAAGGAACTGATAATCAAATTGCTTATCATTTATCTAGACTGGAATATGAAAAAACATTTGATCTTGAAAAAGAAATTAATGGAACTCTTCCTGATGAACAACTTTATGCTATTAAAGGATGGGAAATACCATGGTATGTTGATATTGAAAACTATAATGTTAATGATATTTTACCATATGGGATGGCAAAATAATAAGAAAAGAAGTTTATCCATGATGCAATTTTTAATTTTTGGGATGACCCATATTTGTACAAATAATGCAAAAATTTAGTTATGAGGAGATGTGTGTCTGATACACGGAAAATAAATGCATTTTAAGACCCATATTATATATATATTTTTGGTGATATTGTACTTTAATGGAAGGTATTTTGATGTTTTATTGCAGGTTATTGATTTTTAGGGCTTAAAGCAAAATGAAAGCAAAAAGAAAGAAATTTGGAGTCAAAATGATGTTTTTGAGGAAATACTCAGCGCCAGCAGCACCGACGACATAGAATAACCAAAAGCTGGAGGATTTTTATTCAGTGCCGACGGTGCCAGACTAGCGCCAAATGCGGTTCAGTCCCCTTTTCTAAAAGGTTTGATGTATTTGGACGATTTATGAAGAGTTTTGGAGGCACCTCTTGGAGAACCGACCTTGGGCTTTATTTGGGGCCAAATTTCATCAGAAAAGGGGCTCTTCTACGTTCATTTTTCGCACTACAACATTCCACCACACTACATTTCCATAATCCATCTTCATTCCACCACATATTGGAGTCAATTAGTAATTTTTCTTTCATAGTTTAGAGTTTTTGTGGTGAGATTTAGTGTGAAACTTTTTGTAAGAGTGTTGGTAAAGGAGAAGAGTGTGAAACTTTCTGTAAGAGTGTTGGAGATGAATTTCCATAATCCATCTTCATTCCACCACATAAATGTTGATTTTCTATGCATTGTATTAGGGTAGAGAATTAAAATTACTCCTATTTGACACAATACATATTATAAACATTTATCTCAACTCTTTTCACCAGAATTTCATTGTAGTGGGAAGAATGCTTTTCACATATGAAACCTTCATTACATAAACAAAGTTAGTAGATTAGTAGTTATTATTAAAAAATTGCATTTCAGTTTTGCTAATAGTTAACTAATTTGGTTTGGTTAACATATCAGCATTCAAAATTAGTGACAGTGATTTTGTTTGATTTTCTCTAAATTTAATGATAAAATTTATCATTGCTAATTTACACCTTACCTGTGGAATCGATATTTGGGGCTTAAATAGAAAGTCCATTATTACTTGATAACGATACGTATACTTGCCCAGAATCTCGTTATTAATTATCTATAATTATATATATTTTACACAACTTACTTTTCATACAAAGATCAAGTTTTTGGCGTTGTAGTGGTGTCAACTTCATAAATCCTTACATACA
>JXCR01145779.1:125833-143639 GCA_002079205.1 Phalaenopsis hybrid cultivar
TATATATATATATATATATATATATATACTATGCATTGTATTATTAAAAAAATTTACTTAGCTTACTTTATTTGTTTATGAAAAATATTAGATCTGAAGGTTTAGTACCTTCAGAATTAGAACATACAATTAGAAAAATTCAAGAACAAGAAAGAGAAATTAAAAATTTGAAAGTAATGGCGAATAATATAAAAAATCCAATGAATGAGAATCGACAAAGACCTTTAAAATATTATGTGAATCCGACAGTAGATGAACTTCATTTAACTATTCAAAATCCTGATGTTGCTGCTAATTCATTTGAGCTTAAACCTACTATTATCCAAATGATACAAATTAATCAACTTGGAGGATCACCTAGTGAAGATCCTAACTTAAATCTTGCTAGTTTTCTTGAAATTTGTGCTACATTTAAATAAGACGAAGTGTCTAATGATGCTGTTAGGCTTAGAATTTTTCCTTTTTCATTAAGGGATAAAGCCAAGGCTTGGTTAAATTCATAGGCACCTGGATCTATTAGAACTTGGGGAGGACTATGACAAAAATTCCTGGCTAAATATTTTCCACCCTAAAAAACCGCTAAGTTTAGAAATGATATTACATCTTTTTGTCAGTTTGAAGGGGAATCAATATATGAAGCCTGGGAAGAATTTAAGATCTTCTTACGAAGTGTCCACATCATGCTTTACCAGATTGATTAATAATTCAAATATTTTACAATGGATTAGTAGGATCAGGATCTTCTTAGAAAATGTCCATATCATGCGTTACCAGATTGGTTAATAATTCAAACCTTTTATAATAAATTAGTAGGATCATTAAGATCTATTATAGATGCTGTTGCGGGCAGATCATTAATGTCAAAACCTTTTGATGAAGCATACTCTTTAATTGAAGAAATGACTACTAACAGCTCTCTGAAAGGGTAAATCTTAAGAAAGTAGCAAGTATTCATGAATCTGATGTAATTTCTATTTTAGCATCTCAAATTGTTGTTATTTCTAAAAAGATTGATTAAATAGGAGTGAACTATTCTTAAATACCTCCAGTATTAGAGAAAAATTCACTAGGACAGATTATTGATACTCAACCATCTTATAAAACCTTAAATGCTATAAATAATCAAAATAACAATATCTATTCTAACTATTTTAACCCTGGATGGAAAAATCACCCTAATTTTAGTTGGAATAATTATAATAATTCGGTGAATCCATCCAAAAACCTGAACAATCAAAGAAATCCTAATTTTTGACCTTATTATCCTCCAGGATTTAACTCTAATTCTGACCCACAAGTTAAGGAAAAAAAGTTGATGATGGAAGAAGTGATGTTGAATATGGGAAATCAAATACAGAATCAAACTGCTATTAGAAATATTGAAAATCAATTAGGACAAATTGCTACCGCACTTAGTAACAGACCTTCTGTAATTCTTCTGAGTAATGTGGAAGTTAATCCAAAAGATTAAAATAAAGAGAAAATTAAAGCTATTCAATTAAAAAGTAGAAAAGAAATAGAAACAAAGATCCAAAGAGAAACTAAAGTTAATGAAGAGATGGAAGAAATGGAAAATGATCAACAGGAAAATGAAAAAAACACATGTTCCTTTTGAAAAACTATCACCTCCATTTCCTCAAAGACTGAAGCAGAAGAATAACGATAAACAATTTACAAAATTTTTGGAAATCCTTAAGAAGTTAACAATAAATATTCCTTTTGTTGTTTCCTTAAAGACTGAAGCAGAAGAATAAAAATAAACAATTTACAAAATTTTTGGAAATCCTTAAGAAGTTAACGATAAATATTCCTTTTGTTCAAGTTTTGGAACAAATGCCAAGTTATGTGAAATTTACGAAGGATGTACTAAATAAGAAAATGAAGTTTACAGATCATGAGACCGTTGCACTCAGTGAAGAGTGTTGTGCTATTATTCAGAAAAAAGCTTCCTGAAAAACTAAAAGATCTTGGTAGTTTTACTATACCTTGTGAAATTGGTAAAAAGTTCAATGGAAAAGCTTTATGTGATTTAGGAGCGAGTATCAATCTTATGCCCTTGTCAATTTTTAAACATTTAGATTTGAGAGAAATTTCCCATACTTCTATAACTCTTCAGTTAGCTGACCGATCAATAACTTATCCAAAAGGAGTCATAAAGGATGTACTAATAAAAGTGGATAAATTTATTTTCCCCTTGTAGACATTATAGTATTGGATATGAAAGAAGATAAAGAAATTCCTATTATTTTAGGGAGACCATTTCTTGCAACAGGAAGAGCTATAATAGATGTACAAAAAGGTGAATTAATAATGAGAGTTAATGATCAAGAAGTGAAATTTAATATAGCCAAAGCTATGAAATATTCTGTAATAAAAGATAATTAATGTTTCAAAACTGGTTATCTAAGTAATGAACAGTTTAAGAAAGAATTTAAAGATAAATATAAGCAAGTAGAAATTTTTGAGAATCAAGTTGAAATTAAAGAAGAATATTTGGATTATATTCAGGGCAAATTTGAAACGTTAGACTTGATGGAAAACGATAGTAAAAATCTTATTCCTTCAAGTATTAAACCACTTGAACTTGAATTAAAGATATTACCTACCCATTTAAAGTATGTATTTTTAGGAAAGTCATCTACAAAAGTTAATTGAGATTAAGGAACAAAAGTTGATATAAATGTTAAAAAAGTATAAAAAGGCTTTTGGATGGACTTTAGAAGATATTAAAGGAATTAGTCCATCAATTTGTATGCATAAAATTTTATTAGATGAACAACATGAACCTAAAGCCGATCCTCAAAGAAGATTAAACCCAATAATGAAAGAAGTTGTTAAAAAAAGATTTTAAAATGGTTAGATGCTGGAATTATATATCCTATTTTAGATAGTGCTTGGGTAAGCCCAATTCACTGTGTACCGAAAAAAGGAGTGACTGTTGAAGAAAATGAGAAAAATGACTTATTACTAGTAAGACAAGTAACTGGTTGGCGAATTTGCATTGATTATAGAAAATTAAATATGGCTACCAAAAAAGATCGCTTTCCTTTACCCTTTTTAGACCAAATGTTGGATAGATTGACTGAGAATAAGTATTATTGCTTTTTAGATGGATATACCGGTTATTACCAAATTTCAATTTTTCTAGAGGTTCAAGAGAAAACAACGTTTACAAGCCCATATGGAACATTTTCTTTTCGTAGAATGCCTTTTGGACTATGCAATGCACCTGCAACATTTCAAAGATGTATGATGTCAATTTTTATCAATTTTATACAACATGGAATGGAAGTGTTTATGGACGATTTTTCCATATTTGGAACTTTATTTGAGTTATGTCTTAATAATTTAGAAAAAGTTTTGGAAGTATGTGAAAAAGTCAATTTAGTATTAAATTGGGGAAAATGTCAATTTATGGTTGTAGGAGGTATTGTACTTGGGCATTAAATTTTTGAAAAAGGCATGGAGGTAGATCCTGCAAAAATCCAAGTTATAAAAAAATTACAACCGCCTACTAATGTTAAAGGGGTGAGAAGTTTTCTAGAACATGCTGGTTTTTACAGGCGCTACATAAAATTTTTTTCAAAAATAACTAAGCCTCTATGCCAACTTTTAGAAAAAGATACAAAAATTGATTTTAATGAAGATTGCATAAAAGCATTTGAATTATTAAAGAAAAAGTTAGACACTGCACCTATAATAGTACCACCTGACTGGGAAAAACCATTTGAAATAATGTGCGATACTAGTGATTATGCTATTGGGGTTGTATTAGAACAAAGGCATGATAAACTTTTTAAAGTTATAAATTATGCTAGTAAGACTCTAAATGATGCTCAAATTAATTATATCACTACTGAAAGAGAGTTATTAGCTGTTGTTTATGCCTTTGATAAATTTAGACCTTATTTAATTGAAACTAAATGTATAGTGCATATAGATCATTCTGCTATTAAATACTTAATGCAAAAGAAGGATGCTAAACCAAGATTAATTAGATGGTACTTCTATTAAAAGAGTTTGATTTTTCTGTGATTGATAGAAGAGAAATGATAATCAAATAGCTGATCATTTGTCTAGAATAGAATTAGAAATATTAACTAATTTTGCAAATAAAATTGATTGATAGAAAGAGAAATGATAATCAAATAGCTGATCATTTATCTAGACTAGAAAGAGAAATATTAACTAATTTTACAAATGAAATTTTAGAGGTTTAAAATAGAAATAAAAATATTAAATAATTTTGCAAATGAAATTTTAGAGAATTTCTTTGATAAACAATTATATTGTATTGATGAAATGGATGTACTGTGTTATGTTGATATAGTGAATTATATTGTAAGTGATATTCTACCACCTGATATAAAAAATTCACAATTAAAGAAGTTTATATATGATTGAAAAGACTATTTTTGGGATGACCCATATTTATATAAATAATGTAAAGATCTAATTATTAGAAGGTGTGTGCCTTATGTAGAAACTCAATAGATAATTGAAAGATGTCATGATTCTAAATTTGGAGGATATTTTAGAATAAATAAAACTGCATATAAAATTTTACAAGCTGGATTTTATTGGCCTACTATTTTTAATGATGTTAATGAATGTATTAAAACATGCGATAGATGTCAACATATAGGAAATATTTCTAGAAGAATTGAAATGCCTCTAAATTACACATTGGAAGTTGAAATTTTTGATGTGTGGGGATTAGATTTTATGGGTCCATTTATGCCTTCATTTGGAAACCTATATATATTACTTGCTGTTGATTGTATGGTCAAATGGATTGAAACTATTACTGTACCTAGATGTAATGCTCGGAGTGTTTCTAAATTTTTAATTAAAAATATTTTTACAAGATATAGAATGCCGAGAGTAATTATTACTGATAGATGATCTCATTTCAAGAATAAGAGAAACAAAAAATTAATTAAGAAATATGATATTATGCATAGATTCTCTACTGCTTATCATCCACAAACTAGTAGTCTAGAAGAGATATCAAATCGTGAAATTAAATTGGATCGGTCTGCTAGACTTGACACATCATTATGGGCATATAAAAGTGCTTATAAGACTCATATAGGAATGTCCCCATACAGACTGATATTTGCAAAAACATGTCACTTACCTGTAGAATTAGAGCATCAAGCATTTTGGGCTATTATTGAATTTAATTTTAGTCTAAAAGATGCTGGTGAGAAAAGATTATTGCAACTCAATGAACTTGAGGATATTAAAAATGAAGCATATTATAATGCAAAAATCTATAAAGAGAAAATGAAAATATGACATGATCAGAAGACTATTAAGAAGAAATTTGAACCTGGATAAGAAGTTCTATTATATAATACAAGATTGAGATTATTTACAGGAAAACTGAAATTCATGTGGTTAGGGCCATTTAAGGTAATTAAAGTCTATCATTATGGAACTATTGTGATTAAAGATTCTACACTAGAAATATATTTAAAGTTAATGAACATCATTTGAAACATTATTATGAGGGCCACATACCTCAATTTAAAGAAGTTTTAATGTTAAGTAAACCCAAAAAAATAAATAGTATGTCGGGCTAACGGGGTTAAACCAAGCATTTTTTGGGAGGTAACTCATACTTATATGTCTACTTATTACTACTTAGTTTGTTAAGTGTCTTATATATTAGTTAATAATAATCTTACACAATTACAATTATTATAAATTAAGTTAAATATTAGTATTGGAAGAAAAGTTGGAATTTAATTGAATGAAAAATGAAAATTGCAAAAAATTGGCCACTGGCGCCGATAACACCCAAGAAAGCGGATCTCAACACCAACAACACCCATCGGGAGCATCAGTGGTGCTGAGAGTTGTTGGATGGTTTCTGTGACTTTTGGCAGACTTTAACGGGATTTCGATCCATAATAACCTCTGGGAGGTGTTTTTAAAGTTCTAAAAACTTCCTAGGACATCTAGAAACTTTCTATTTTTGGATTCCATGGCTTTCAATTACTGAAATACTTCAAGGTATGAAGTTTCAATAGAAGAAAGTTTATTAGTTTTGATGCACAAAGATTATACGATAAGGCTATTGATAAGAAGAGATTGATCAAGGAAAGTGGATTTGTTAATCATGAGTTGATTAATCCAAGTGCTCCAGTTGACAAGATCATTCTGCAAAGGCGATGAGAAGTTCTGTGTTACACTATTGTTGCGGTTGTTTTACCTGTAGTAAAGGAATTCTATGCAAATTTATATGGAATTACCCAAGGGGTTGTCTTCGTACAAGGTAAGACTGTACCATTCACTCCTGCAAGGATTAATGAATTGTATATGATAGAAAATGTTCGAATATGTAATTATGCAAATTTCATTCCTATGTGAGATTTGATGCAAGATATTTATAATTTTCTGACGGATGAAAGTGATATGTGGGAAGTACGAGATGAAGGATATATTAGTTTTCCTAGTTCATCACTTAATCCAATTTCAAAGCAATGACATTTCTTTATTTGTGCAAAATTACTCCCTATTATGAAGATCAGTAGAGTCACCAAGGAGAGTGCTATTTTAAACTACTGTATTCAAATGGAAAGACCTATTGATATATGTTCAATTATATTTAAATCTGTGATGGGAATCATTATGAATGGGCCAATTTATGGACTTGGGCATCCTTCTATGATTTTTCTGACTTGCAGTCAATCCCAAGTACCAGATTAAAGTTGGGAAAAAGTTTTACTACCATGGGAGCCCATGATCCCTATTGATGATCAGTATGTTGGTAATGAAAATGAAGCACTAAATGCTATTGTAGATCATTCTTCACATGCTTCATCTCCATTAATGCCACCAACATTTGGAAGTTCGCTTGCTTTAGAGAAAAAATTGAAGAAAATTGAAAGAGAACTTCAGAGTATTATGAATGTAGTGGGAGATCTCAAGTACCTTTTTGATCACCTAAATTAGAGAATGAAAGAGAATTTTGATCACACTGTAACTTTTGAAGCAGGATTAGTTTGGATGTTTAAATAAAAGGGGTGAATCAAAGAAAATTTGACAGATCAATTCCCATACCGATCATTCTACAACCTATATGTTCATTACCAATCTATGGGAGATATTAGAGGTGGTGATAACACTGAAGATGAGGCTGAATGATTGAAGATTGTGAATTCTCTACTTTTTTAAAAATGTTTACGTGTTTAGTGTAATTGTGTCGATTTGATTAGGTTTGATTTAGTTTATTCTGAACTTTAATTATGTGTATAATTTTGTGTCAGCATTTAGTGTTGTTGCTTGATTTCGATGCTGATTTATAATTAGTTTACTTCATAGTGTGAATTTGTGATTTGTGAAATGTGTTTGTAAAAAGTGTATTATCATATATAAAAGTTAGTTTGTTGTTGTTCGTGAAAATGATTATTTGTGAAATATGTATTTATGAATTTAGATAAAATTTGTGTTTAAAAATACTTAAAAAAACTTTGGAGAAAATTGAAAGGAAATTAAAAATTTGAAAAATCAAAATAGTGAATTTCGGTCCTTCAGCGCCGACGGCGCCTTCGACCCGAGAGCAGAAAATTAACCCTTTAATTCACAATGTTCACTGTAAACCTCCATTTTTACTCCTTAAGTCACCTTCAACCTTCCCTTTTGCACCTATGGCTTAATTTTGGGCGGATTTGAGGCAATTTAGAGGCAAAGGGACTTTGGATTTTATCTTCTCTAGATAAGAGCTACACTTTAAAGTAAAAAAATTTTATTTTCACCAAAGATTTTTTCTCACATTAACTAAATCCGAAATTTTGAAAATTTTTGGGAGATTTTGAGAAAATGCTTTGGTGAAAAACTTTTACTTAGTGGATTTGAGTTTAAAGTGGTTTACATTTTTTATTTTCAAAATTTTGGGATTTATTTAAAATTTTTATCAAATTTTTCTAGATTTCCTATGGCAACTAGATCAAGCAAAAGGAAAATAGAATATGAAGAGCAAAGGTTTATTAGCTTTAGAGCCAGTGCTCGATTTCATAGTCTTCAAGAAAATAAAAAAGTGATTCAGGACCGAGGTTTTAAAAATCCGGGAGAAGTTGAACGATTGATTATCGCTCGGCAGTGGGAAAACTTCTATTATTTTACCGCCAATGCGATAGTTGGGATTGTGATGGAATTTTATGCCAACCTTCCTGAGGCTTCTGATGATTTTGTTTTTGTTCGAGGAAAAAGGGTGGAGTTTACTCCAAGAAAAATCATTGAGCTTTATCAATTAGAAGATGTTTATAGATGCCAATATCATTCATTTTCTGCTACAGATCAAGCTTTAGATGAAGTTATTTCTTTTCTAACTAGAGAGAAAGGGTCTTGGAAAATAAAAAAATTGAGTTAAAGTTAACTTTCCCCTTTCTATGTTAAATGTAGTGTCTAAGGCTTGACATTATTTTATTTCTGGAAGGATGATTCCAACGAACCATCATAGTGAAGTAACCAAGGATAGAGCCATCCTTAACTACTGTATTCAACAAGTGATGGATATAAATGTAGGCTATATCATTTATATGAACATTCGATGTCTTGCTCTGGAAAAGACCACTGGTGGATTGACACACCCTGCTCTCATTTACACACTTTGCGAGCATGCAGGAGTTGATTTTAGACCTGATGAGAAGAGGATTGAGCCTTAGAGACCGATTGGGCCTACCAACATTAAGACTTATGACTCCCATGTTGATTTGAGATCCGGAAGACAAGCGAGGGATATTCCTTCTACTTCTAGAATCCCTACTTTTAGTGAGCCTACTTCAAGTGACCCCAGCAATAGGGAGTTGTTGGACCAGATGATGATTAAATAAAGAGATATTTTGAGGATGGATCATAGGATGCAAAATATGGAGGCCAGAAATGCTCACACTCATGATTTGATTTGCCAAAAATTTGAGTATGATGCTGCTTATGATGATGCTTTAGTAAGATACCTGAGGGGTGACCATATAGTTCAGTTCCCTATTCACCCTACTTATGCTCCATATCAGCAGCAAAAGTTAGATGTCGATGATGAAGAAGATAATGCTGATGATCTTTTTGTTTTTTTATTTGTGTTTATATTGAGTGATTGTATTGTTTGTGTTGTGATGTTATTAATGCCTTTGTTTGTTATGTAATGTGAAACTGTAATGTGGAAAACTGTTTTCATTTTGAGAGTTTAGTTTAGTTCTGTTGTTATTTTTAGCACTTTGTTATGTATTGTGATTAACTCTTTCTCAGCAAATTTTTTATGTATATGTGCAATTTAATGTTCTTAGACTCATAGTTTTCATATTAGCACCTACAGTATTTTAAAATTTATGTTCAAAAATTAGAATCACCAACTTGTATGATTTTTTTCTGTATTTAATGCTTTCTTTCACCCTTCATTTTAAAAGTATTTCATGTAAAAATCTTTTAAAAATTTAAGTTTTTTTGGGGGGGGGGGGGGAGACGNACTGTTCACGAACAACGAGTCAAATTGACAGCCCTACACTCATTGCACTTTGGTTTGGTGCAGCTTCTTCTAATAGTTTTTTTAAACGCTACAAAGTGTGGTGCGGCACGACACCCTCAGGATGATTATATAAATAATACTCGATATTTTGCCATCCACAAAGTATTACCTACATTCATTATTTACAATTTCTCACTCAAATATTAAAATTTTTCATTTTTATCATCAATGATGTAATCATGACACGCATAAATGCACGAGTTAATGCCTAGATAAAAATAATAACTATGTAAAGAAGAAAATTTAATTATTAATCAATATAAATGAATATTTGAGGACTTGAAACTCTAATGTCTTATTTGTAATTAATGCAGTACATATGTAATTAATATCATATTTATCTCAAAATAGATCTATAGGATTTGAGACACATCTTGACCAATATTATAATGATAGTATCCCAACCTATTTTCTTTGTCTGATTATAGAAATCATCAACATCAAATTTTGGGCTCTCAGTCAAGTTTAATGATTCACATCCTAACCTTTTAAATAAAGCGACATTTACATACATACCACATAATACTTATGTATTTGCATAATTAATATTAAACTTTGATATTTATATTAATATCACTTTAGTGCCATAAACTTATATATGAAATATGGATTGCACTTTAAAAAGATAAATAATAAGTGTATTCTTGATTAGTATTAAACACCTGAGTGGTATGCATGAAATATAAAATTTAAGGGGTTAGATATATAAATAATTAAAAAAAAAATGTTTGTACACATGTAAATGCCCCCTTAAATGAATCATCTCTTGATTACCAATTAAATTTTTCAAATTTAAGAAAATTAATTAACTATGTAATTGAAGTTTAGGATGATTTACATACATATACTGCTCAATTTTTATATTTTTCTCATATGAAACACTTCAATTTTTACATACGTACCATCTTACCTTACCAACGTATGGAAAGGAGAGATTTTTTATGAGATATGAAAGATTTGAGTGATGTTAAAGTAGAAAAGTAAAGTTTAAGAGGGAGATATTTAAATGCCCCTTAAAATTTTACACAAAGTACTTGAAAAGGTATGGTAGTTGTTCACTACTATATTACTTCCAGAGTCCATACGTAGCTTGGGCATGGAGTATAGCATCGTTGTAATTTTGATTTTTCTTCAGTACAATCATGTTGTACTGAGTAAAAGAAAATATCTAAATAAATATTTCGTTATGAAAGTCATAGAGTATAGTATGACTATATTTAATAAGAATGAAAAGTATAATCATATTGTACTCCATGACTTAATATTCGTGTTTTAGGCTTCTCTGCTTTTTAGAAAATGATACACGATAAATTTTAATCGGAGTTCTTAGATATTGTTGTTTCTTCTTCTTAAGTGTTTGATGGGGCCCTGCTACAGTAGTGAGAATAAACNTGTACTTTAGTGATAACTTATGTAAATTTGCTACAGTTGTGCATAATAAAAAAAAAATATAATAATTCAAAATATTAAAGATTATATGTCTAATTCAAATTTTTTATAATTTTTCTCATTGCTAGAGTTTTTTTATGGTTCTTGATAAATTTTGAGAGGGCTTCATATGAANACACAAGGAATGGTGAAACTCCCAGGTTCTTTAAGTTTATGAGGGAATTTTTTTTGTATGATAGCACTGCAATCCGTGCTAAGTGCTGCATTCTCAAAGTCTTCTTTTTTTCTTTTCTTATTCAAGATATTGTTCATAAACTTATCATAGCTAGCCATCTGCTTTAAAGCTCAGCAAAAAAGTTGTTAAGAGTCAGCTTCTTTGACACTTTCAAAAACCAGGAAAGTCGTTGATCCAACTTGTGTTTTTGAAGTCTTTGAGAAAATGGTGAAGGTAGTATTTCTAAATTCTTTCTAATGGTTGTAGTTGGTCTCTCTAAGTCCTTTGAGAGTTATCAATATGTCTTTTAGGCTCAAGATTTTTGTCTACCACTTCATGCTCCTTCCTAGTTACTTCCTTCAATTCTTTTCCACTCAATTTAATGACTTTTACATTTTATTTACTTTTCTCCTTAGGGTTAATTTGAGTGTTACGGGGAAGAGTTCTTTGAGGTCTATTGCTAAGAGAATTTGTTATTTAGCCCAATTGGTTTTCTATGTTCCTTATGACTATAACTTGACTTTGTAATTGATTTCTCATTTGCAAAACTACTTCTTATAAAGACAACTTTTCCTAAATTGTTGATTTTGGTTAAAGTCTGGTGGGTAAGGAGGTCTTGAGTTGGTATCACCCTGATTATTTCAATTCCCCAAATGATTTGCTTGAGTATTCCCTCACTGCCGCTTTCCTACCCATTGGCTATTATTTCATTTAAAATTAGGGTAATTCTTTCAACCAGGATTGTAAGTATTAGAATAAAGGGTTATCAAAGCACTAGGATCCACCAATTGTCCATATGAATTTTCCTATATGATTGGGGGTCATTGTGGTTGATTCAAGCATAATTGATCTAACTTCTTAGAGACAGCCTTCACTTGGGAAGTCAATGTGGTTAGAACGTCTGTGTCATGTACGATAGTTGCTTTCTTAAGGTTCACTTTATCAGAAGGTCATTGAAAATTGTTAGTTGACATCTCCTCGATCAAAAATGTCTCATTAAAAGGTTTCGACATAAGGGAATCACCTGCAGTTGTGTCTATGATCGACCTTAGAGATCCTACTAACTCATGATATAACGTCTTTATGATCAACCAGCCTGGTAATATGTGGTGAGAACACTTCCTAAAGAGTGTCTTAAACCTTTCCCATGCTTCATAAATAGATTCACCGCAATGTTGCCAAAAAGAGATAATGTCATTTCTAAATTTGACCATTTTTAAGGGTGGAAAGTACTTTATTAAGACTTTTTAAGACAATTCATTCTATGTCCTTATTGATTCAAGAGCTAAGGAATTGAACCACATTTTTGTTTTATCCCTCAAAAAGAAAGGGAAAAGCCTTAGCCTCACGATGTCATTAGAGACACCGTTGTAGTGAAATGTGGCGCAGAGTTCTAAAAACCTCGCTAAATGAATATTAGGGTCTTTCGAAGGTTTTCCCCGAAATTGATTGTTCCGCAACATTTGGATGATAACATGTTTCAGTTCGAAGATATTGGCTTTTACGGTAGGGGTGTGAATACTAAGGTAAATTTCATATAAATGAAGTGAAGTTTAGATTTTTTGAGAGAGATAAACGAGTTATAATTAGAAATGTCAAAAATTGACCCAACACGTTAACTTGACCCAAATTCAACTTGAGAAATTCAGGTTCAGGTTGACCTGAATAATTTTCCAGTCGAGTTTGGTTTAAATCATAACCCTTCTAATTTGGGTTGACTCATTAGCCTAAAAATGACTCAAAAATGATCTGTCAACATGAAAATGACATGAAATTAAATCACAAATCTGAAATCGAATTGCCAACCTGATATTGACACAAAATTGGCTCAAAATTAATCTAAAATTGATCAGATTTTAATATGAATATTTATTATTCTTTTGTTAAAAGGGTTATACAGATCGAGTTCTGATCAAAATTTTTGACCCACATGATATTTTAGTCAGACCCGAACCTGGCCAATTGACACCCCTAGTTATGATGATGATCTGGTAAATTTATCTTTCTAATTTTTCATCAGGAATATCGGATTTAGAATTGCAGATATATCCTTCGGGCTTTCACATGGCCTTGTGATATTATGTTTGCTGCTTTGCAGCATAACATCTTTTGATTCATATTTCAATATCATTAAAATCTTATTTGGTTGCTTCATATTTTAAATGGAAATTTATATACTTACCAAACAATTCTCATGTGTATATATATATATATATAAAGAAGGATCGCAAAGCGCATTTGCAATTCATCCGTATTGTCCAATGTGAGCCCCAAACTCGGGATCTCATAGGTCTTACACGTTCTGTCTACCAAATAACCAATCGGTTCGCACTTCTTATGTATATCTAACACCAAAGTTTGATATTTGCTTATAACATTATGGTGTCATATCTCTTTTTTAAAAGGATAATGATCGAGATATTTTTTATGTGATGTTAATAACTTGAATGATATGTATGCAGACAAGAATTTTAAGATGTCAGATATGTAAATACATTAAATGCAGTATGCATGTAAATGCCCCTATTAAAAATAATTACATTTTATAAATATATAATTTAATTGATAGTATTTGTGGAAAAAAAAAGGAAGGTTTACATACATCCACTCGATTATTCTTTATTTACAAATATAACACCTAAATTTTAATTTTTACGTCATCTTATCTATGCATAAAAAGGTGTATTTCACGTTTAAAAAAAATTAATAGCAGTGTTTTTTATGTAATTTGAAAGATTTGGATGGTATAAGCATAAAAATTAAGTTTTGGTGTTAGATATGTAAATACATAAGTAATATGTATGTAAATACCCCAAAAAAATTAATAATTATTTATTATAAAATATATATGAAAATAGCGTGGTGTGCGATCCATGCCTTCATCTGCATGTTTAAACAACGGACGTAATATTTTAGAGCCTCTCCTATTCATAGTATATTTATTTCTCTCAACACTTAGAGAGAAAAAAAATCAATGTAGCACTTATGTTATTTATTTCTCTCCTTTCAATTAATCAAGTTGTCTTGTATAAGAAGATAATGGCCACCAAAAGCTTTATTGATTTGTCATTTAGTAAGGAACTTTCTTTTTTCAATTAAGTTGTATTCCACTTAACTATAATTAATTATAATTAATTATTAACTCGACTTGTTTCGGACTTATAATTAATTTATTGATTTGTTTCTCTGCGTGATAATTCATTGTTACAACATTGATTGTACCCCGATCGTTGCAATGAATCATCTTACAAAGTCACGACATATGTTGCGAAGTAACAAAGCACAATGCGAAGCAACACCAACCTTATGGAGTAACGAACATCTTATGGAGCAATGTACCCAGAAAATAGTGTAACAATGCTTTGAAGATGGTGTAATGTGCGCCTCACATACATTATAGAAATGCACCTAAGAAAATGGTGAAAAAATGCACCCCGAAGATGGCGTAACAACACACCCTAAATAATATAAAACGACATGCCCCACATACGGTGCAACGATGCCTCCCAAAAGTGTAAAAATGCACCTCGTAATAATTGCTTATAATCTTTATACTCATAATATAGTAAACTTCTCTAGATTCATGAATTTCTTTCCTTGCAGCTCTTCACTATACCAATGTGATCAACTACGGCCTATGTAGTCTACTGATTACATAGCTCCCAACTCCGAGCTCTATGGCTATGGACGTTATTACAACTCCCTGCTACGACCTAAGTGATCAATGATGACCTATATGGATTATAGCTTATATAGTTCCCAACTTTGGCATTTGGAGTCTACGGATGTAATCACAGTCCATACAGCTCCCAACTTCGGCTTATGCAACCTACAAACGTTATTGCAACTCTTCACTATGGTTTATGCTACCAACTACAACATATGTTGATCATAACTCATGTTGTTTCCAACTTTGGTCTCTATGGCCTATGGATATTATCACAATTCCTATAACTTCTGACTCCAGACTTAGGGCCTAAGAACATTATCACAGCTCTTGCAACTCTCAACTTCAGCATATGTGGCCTACGAACATTATCACAACTCATTCAACTCATAGTTTTGGCCTCTATGTGCTACAAAATGTTTATTGTAGTTCATGCAGCTCCCAACCCCGACCTTTGCGGTCTACGAAAGCTCCCTGTTACTACTTATGTGACCAACTACATCGTATGTAGCTCATAGCTCACACAACTTCCAACTTCGTCCTTTGTAGCCTAAGGACATTATTGCAACTTCTTACTATGACCTATGTGGTCAACCAACAATCCTAAAGCAACCATGTACGACTTAAATGACCAACTACTATCACAGATTTTATTTACGACATCAACTACAAGCGGGAGCTACAATTACTGCCTAACATTCATTGTTGACTACTGCCTCCAAAGCTCTCGACGAAGGGCTTCACGGCTTGTGACTACTATTTTTGTTGAAATAATATTGTACATTAATTTTGTAATTCTATCTTCCTTAACTCAGAAGAAGAGTGAGTGTGCATTCACCATTAAATATTGGATTATTTCAACTAGGTTAGGCCCCATGATTTTTTTTATAGGGATTTTCACATAAAAATATTTTGTGTCTTTACATGTCACTTTAATTATCCGAGTGTATTGGATTTTCATGCAACATTAATGGGCTAAACAATCACTCCATTATCATAAATCTTCTGGCACACATCAGGGATAAATAACTGCTAAAATTTCAGGATCATTGAAAGTGAATTACAAAGTAATGAGTGAAAACGATGGGATTTTTTACTCCTATTATTCAGACAGTGATGAAACTCTGATCATGGTTGGGATCAAACGACAAAAAAAATGTAGGGAACAATTGGTACTAAGGAGAGTTATTGACAACTGTTATGTTGGGAACCTAACATTTATCAATAATTAGTGTGTCATTCGGGCTAGGTGACGACATAATGATATGACGATATAAACATAATTAAGGTCTATACAATTATAAGTGACATTCTTATGATTATATTGATGACTCTTATGAACATATTTATGATTATATACTTTGCTCTTGAATGGATGAAAAACTTGTTTTACATAGCTGTCATGATTCTTTGTATTACATTTTCTTTCTTTTCTTGTTTTATATGTTTATAACATATTGTGTCGTGTGCTGTGAACATGTACATGAATTGCATACGAGCATGCACGTTGTTTCTTTTCTGTGTACAAAATCTTATTTTAGTTTCGATTATTTTGTCGAGCTCATTGTTGTCCGCTCTATGTCGTTGAATTTTAGGAATGTGTGAGGAGCAACAAAATAAATACTCGGGTGTGATTAGAGGTGTACATGAGTCGAGTCAATCTCGAGCTACCCTCGGCTTGAGCTTGAGCAAGATTAATTTTATCGAGTTTGAGCTCGATCACGAGCTTAAGTCTATGAGTTCAAGCAGACTTGTTTAATATAAAAGAGAAAAAATGATATTAATTTAAGCTAGTTTTATAATAAGATGATAAATTAAATAATAATTAGAAGATAAATAATAAAAAGATAAATAATAAAAAATAAGATGATAAATAATAAATAATTAGAAGATAATAAATAATAATTAGAAGTCATGACTCATGATGATTGTTAGTGAGAATTTATTCTGGCCGAATTATTCGTCTCTGTCAGACCTCAGCAGACCTTTAAATGGAGGCTAGTTGTGGTGTGATATTCTACACATATGGACTTGTGCTTGGCCGCTTTATGGCTTGTCCGACAAAGCTTTGTTGATTTTTTAGTCAGCTTGGTCAGCTAAACTTCGTCGGTATGATTCAGTCGACTGATCCAACTTGGTTGACTAACCTTGATCCATGATGAGGAGTTTGAGATATCTCATGGAAAAAGATTTTTCGTTAAATTGGCGCTACTGGTGGGTAGGCAACCACATCGAGTCGACTTTCTTATATTAGTCGGTTTAGATGTTCTTCTTTCATAAAGTCTTCAATCAAATAACTCATGCCTGGACATCTTCTTGTTCGCGTCGTGATTCTATCAGTCTTGGTCGGCACACCTTTATCACGTTCTTTTCTCTGGACCGTTAGATCTCTTTAAGGTCAGTGCAAACACATTTTTTGATCTATAATATTTAAAAAAAAAAATAAAATAATAATAACAATAAATCTCCACCCTATAATGTTAGATATTTCCTTTTGTTTTTTTATTCAAGGGAGTGAGTGCGGGAGCATATAATTTGTATGGAATTAGTCAGACGTGAGGAGACAGGTGTCGACCGTGGGACTCATGAAGCTCATCTTCTCCCGCACCAAGATTACAATGAATCTCCTTTCTATAATGACTCCTGACGATGGAATTCCACGTCATTTATGAAGAATAATGCCACACACACACACATTATAGTATTAACCCATGTGTAGATTGACGACAGGCCTCCATTTCCTAATTATCTATGGAAGGTTCTAGTAATTAGATACTACTAAGTGCTCCATCACACTTAATTATATCTAATCATTTCATCATTATTTTTTTTTTCTTTTCTATGAAACATATTCTTTAAGTTCATGGTTTTGAAATATGATAATTAAAATGTAATTATATTTTTATAGGGATGAAAGAGGGTGCTAGATTTGTAAATAGCAATGTTTGGGGTGCTATGTATGCAAAATGCACATTTTTTATAATGTATATTTTGATGTTAATAT
>JXCR01145779.1:146700-183383 GCA_002079205.1 Phalaenopsis hybrid cultivar
TGTTGTAATTTGAAGAAATCTGAGGGTTTAATCTGCATATTTTACCTTAATTTCTGCAAATTTGAGAAACTGAGGCAGAAGGGAACATTGTGATTAGGGCTGAAGAGGAGCGGGAAGAGCAGCAGGCTGAGATGGGTGAATTATTTGAGGCCTGATCTCAAGAGGGGGAAGATTACACCTCATGAAGAGAACATCATACTTGAGCTCCATGCTAGGTGGGGAAATAGGTGAGCTTTCCTCTACTCTGCTTTTTAATTTTTTTTTAGGAAGATTTACATGTGTGTATACCACTCAATGTTTGTTTATTTACATATATACCCACCACCTTATCTTTGATGAAAAGGTTAACATTTTAAAAGTTAAAATGGTAACTGTAAAATTTAAAACTTTGGTTTTAGATATGTAAATATATAAAAATTGGGCGGCAAGCATGCAAATGCCCCTCTGTTATTATTAGTAGGAGTGGCAATTTGGGCCTATGGATCATTTTTTTAGATTTTAAACTTACTTGGACCTGACCCAATTGTATGGTTTGATTTGAAATTCAGACTAGGTGATCCGAAGCCAAAATTTTCATGTTAGAGTTTTCATGTAGGGCTCAATATTGGCATCCATAATCGCAATCTTTGTTGCTAACTTTGAGTATTGATATTATAGATGGTCTACAATTGCAAGGAGCCTCCCAGGAAGGACCGACAATGAAATTAAGAATTATTGGAGGACACATTTCAAAAAATCCACCAAAAATGTAGACAAGGCTAGAGCCAGATACTTAAAACTGCAGCAAGAGCAAAGACAATTACAACAACAGCAACAACAACAACAATATTTACTATCACCAAATAATATTATAAAAGAGGAAATTGCATCACAAGCTCAAGAAGCTATTATGGCACAAGAGATGCAGGAGATGGCATTTATGTGCGGCAGCATGCCATTGATGTTTAACGACGGAGGCTTCGTCGGTGAATCAACGACCAGCAGCGAAGACAGATCGAGCGAGGAGGAAGCCTGCTACGACACGTGGGAGAGTTTGTGGAATCTTGATGACATGGGATTTGATATGGCAAATGAAGCACTTACTNAAAATTTTTAAGTAAATATAAATTTGTTAAGTGAATAAATGTAAAAAGTTTTTAACTTTAAGAAGAGGATAGTGAAGTTCAAAATTATTAAAGTCTATCCGGATATAGTAACTCTCACATATAGAAAATAAAAAGAAAAGAAAAAAAAAGTAAAAGAAAAAGAAAAGAATAAGAAAAGAAAAAGAAAAGATGTAGAGAGAAGCTTGCGAAGACGCCTAATTAAAAATTGGCTTCACTTGAATCAACTTAAGAAAAAAGTCTTGGACACATTTTTCTAAGCTTTTAATTTGAATATTATCTTAATTATTAATAAAGTTTTATGAAGTTCATTTTCATATGAGTTTCCTAAGTGGCTTTCTTATAACAAATTGCAATTTCTCTTGAAAAGAATAGAGGATCAGAAACCTTAGACTTAATTACTGAATATCCTTTCACCTTTAGTATTAACTAGAGTTGTTTTGAATTTTTTTTTAAGTTAAACTATTATATTTAGAGAAATAAAATATGGAAGTCTAAAAGTTAAATTCCTTTCCATAAGTAATAGTTTTATGTAGTAGAGAAGTTACTTGAGGGCAAGTACCATGTAAGTTTGGGGGATTTTGATACACTGAAAATATATGTATTTTTAGACCCATAATTTATACTTATTTTTGGTGAAATTGCACTTTAATGGAAGGTATTTCGATGTTTTCTTGTAGGTTGTTGATTTTTAGGGCTTAAAGAAAAAAAGAAGCAAAAAGGATGAAATTTGGAGTCAAAATGACGTTTTTGAGGAAATACGCAGTGCCGACAGCGCCGACGGAGCAGAACAACCGAAAGCTGGAGGATTTTTACTCTGCGCCGACGGCGCCAGACTAGAACCAAAGGTGGTTCAGACCCCTTTTGTAGAAGGTTTGATGTATTTGGACGATTTATGAAGAATTTTTGGAGGCACCTCTAGGAGAACCAACCTTGGGCTTTATTTAGGGCCGGATTTCATCAGAAAAAAAGGCTCCTCTATGTTCATTTTTTGCTCTACAACATTCCACCACACTACATTTCCATAATCCACCTTCATTTCACCACATATTGGAGTTAATTAGTAATTTTTATTTCATAGTTTAGAGTTTTTGTGGTGAGATTTAGTGTGAAACTTTCTGTAAGAGTGTTAGAGAAGGAGAAAAGTGGAGAGTTCTTCTTCTTGCAATTCTAAGAAAAGGCTACAAAGGATTTGTTTTGAGAAAGAGTCCCATATAAGTTTGTTTGTTTATTTAGTGTTGGATGGATTTTATTTTATATATGAAATTTGTGTTTTGTTGTATCTTTCTCATGAAGTCTGAGTAGTTTCCCTATCTTCCCTATACTCTGAAATCTGGTGAAATTAAGAGATAATATGAATGTGCCATAATTAAAATATAAAATAAATTGTGATGATTTTTCAACTCCGAACTTAATTTATTTTTTAATTTAGCCAATTGATTTGTTAAAATATGTTGTGAAACATATGATCTAAGAAATGGAGTATGCGTTCTACAACAGAGTGAGGATTACATTTGATTTCATGAAGGAGAAATTCGTTCATGAAATTAAGTGCAAATAAATAGGGAAATATTTTTTGTTGGGTGTAGAATTAGAGAATCTTTAGGATGGCAGACTAAAATTCCTAATTCGGTCTTAATGTTTAAAAACTAAAGCAAGAGTTAGCCTTCAGGTGAAGGGAAGTGGGAGCTCTAGAGTGGGAGCTGATATCCTCCTAGCGTAGTCACGAATTTAGGGACTAAACCTAAGATTAATTAATGATTTTCTATGCACTGTATCAGGGTAGAGAATTAAAATTACTCTTATTTGGCACAATACATATTATAAACATTTATCTCATCTCATTTCACTAAAATTTCATTGTAGCGGGAAGGATTCTTTTTCACATAAGAAACCTTCATTACATAAATATAGTTAGTAGATTAGTAGTTATTATTAAAAATTTGCATTTCAGTTTTGCTAATAGTTAAGAAACTTAGTTTGGTTAACATATCAGCATTCAAAATTAGTGACATTGATTTCGTTTGATTTTCTGTAAATTTCTTGGTAAAATTTATCATTGCTAATTTACACCTTCCTTGTGGGATCGATATTTAGGGCTTAAATAGAAAGTCCATTATTACTTGATGACGATACGTATACTTGCATAGAATCTCATTATTAATTACATATAATTATATATATTTTACACAACTTACTTTTCATACAAGGATCAAGTTTTTGGCGTTGTAGTGGTGTTAACTTCATAAATCCTTATATATAAAAAATTGGGATCAGTGTGATATGAAGGAATTGAAGATATTATCCAAAAATGTCACGATTCTGAATTTGGAGGTCATTTTGGGATTGATAGAACTGCTCACAAAATTTTACAATTTGAATTTTATTAGCTTTCTCTAATTAGATACTTTAATTTACATATTAAAACATGTGATCGATGTCAGCGAGTAGGTAATATTTCAAAAAGAAATGAAATACCTCTAAATTTTACTTTGGAAGTTATAATCTTTGATATGTGAGGATTAGATTTTATCGGACCATTTGTACTTTCATTTGGAAATATATATATACTGATTACAGTGGACTATGTATTAAAGTGGATTGAATCAATCACTTTACCTCAATGTGATGCTCGGAGTGTTTCAAAATTTTTAATCAAAAATATTTTTACAATATATTGAATGTCGAGGATAATCATTACTGATGGAGAATCTCTCTTTTAGAACAAAAAATTGAAAAATTGGTGGAAAAATATAATATTATACATAGGATTACAACTGTTTATCATCCCCAGGCTAGTGGTCTAGCAGATGTATCAAATCATGAAATTAAGAAAATTTCAGAAAAAAAAATTGTAAATCCTAATAAAATGGATTGGTCTGCTAGATTAGATACTACATTATGGGCTTATAGGACAACTTACAAGACACTATAGGAATGTCGCCATATAGATTATTTTTGGAAAGACTTGTCATTTACCAGTAGAATTGAAACATAAAGCTTATTGAGCAATTAAGGAGTTTAATTTTAATTTGAAAGATGCTGGTGAGAAATGATTATTGCAATTGAATGAGCTAGAAGAGATTAGAAATAAATCTTATGATAATGCTAGAATATATAAGGAGAAAATGAAAGAATGACATGATCAAAAGATAATAAGAAAAGAATTTGAGCCTAGACATGAAGTTTTATTATACAATATAAGATTGAAATTATTTCCTAGAAAATTGAAGTCTAGGTAGATAGGGTCATTCATAATTGTAAAAGTCTATCCCTATAGAGTTGTTAATATTGAAGTTCCCAAGACTGAAAAGATATTTAAAGTGAATGGGCACAGGCTGAAACCATATTTTGGTGGTCAAATATCAATTTTTAAAGAGACTGTAATGTTGGGTCACTCAAAGTCTAAAGGCCTTCGTTTAAGTAGAACTAAAACTGAATACATGGAATGTAATTTTAGTAGTAATAGCTCTAGTGACAGAAGTGTGACTTTGGGTGATCAAATTATTAAAAGGTGTGAACGATTTAGATATCTTGGGTCCGTTGTCCAAAGCGATGGTGATATAGATGGGGATGTTAATAGTAGAATTCAAGTTGGTTGGTTGAAGTGGAGGAATGCTTCGGGCCTTTTGTGTGATAGAAAAGTACTGGTAAGACTGAAAGGAAAATTTTATAAGATGGTGGTGAGACCTGCAATGCTCTATGGCGCTGAATGTTNTCAAAGAGACAGAGACGCGGTGAGAGTCTTAATATCCTTAATTAAGTGCGTTATTAAGCATTAATTAAGATTAATCTCGGATATTTGACCTTATGCGAACCAACCTACCACTTTCTATTCAAAATCAGTTAAACCTACTTTTTGAAGATGTTGACGGAGATTTTGCAACTTATGGTGTTTTTCTTTTTGCTTATGTACCGCCGTATTCTTGTGTATTTATATATGTAGATTAAGAATGAGCCAGCACGAATCCTGATAAGGTCCAACAGTTCAGAATGAAGGAAGTGTATAACAAAGAAGAATCAAATGCAGGAGAATAAGTAACCCCGTTTATTGAATTGGGTGCATACATCGGAACCAATGATAAAGACCAACCGAGCCAGAAGAATTACAAAAAGAACGATCCAAGTATGGGGTGATCAAGCTTGTATAGACATATCAAACTTGAGAAAAAAATTCAGTTTTTCGCCATCATCAATCGTCCATGGATGCCGCCAAGGTTTCTCATCAGGAATCGAAAATTGGCCATACAAAAGGGCCTCGCAATAGTCCTGAATTACCTCCCTCGCTGATGAATTATCTATCTATTGAGTTACGGTGACTCGTTCTCTGCTCGATAGCCCACTCTTATTCTGCTGATAAAAGATTTTTATCCGAGAAGGGATTGAGGGTCAATAACCATACTAGATCAACTGGTCGATAAAGTCTACCCGACAGAGCCAGCCTTGCTGACCTAAAGTCAATTAAATCCAGCCGACCGACTGCGCCAACCTAGCCAAGCGAATCAAACGGGTCTTACAAGCCAAAGTCATGCTAGCCCAACTGATTTGAACCTCTGGTCAGAGGATAGCCGAGCAATAGGTTGAATGTGTAAATTACCTAAAATATCATGTAACTGCTCCATTAATGAAGGGACAAAAATATAATATCACATATCGTATCATCCTCCCCTATAAATAGAGATGAATTTAAGAATAAAATTTTTATGTAATTATTACAACTTTTTTCTTATCAAATCTAAAGAATAAAGTTTAAATTTTATGTGGGAGAAGAATAAATTTGTCTTCGATTTAAGAGAATAAAACTACTGTAGCAAGAGATCATGTTCTCAAGGAGCATTGTTATTACTGCAAAACATCATCTAAATTTTAATTATAATAAAGCNATAGAGATGAATTTAGGAATAAAATTTTTATGTAATTATAACAACTTTTTTCTTATCAAATCTAAAGAATAAAGTTTAAATTTTATGTGGCAGAAGAATAAATTTGTCTTCGATTTAAGAGAATAAAACTACTGTGGCAAGAGATCATGTTCTCAAGGAGCATTGTTATTACTGCAAAACATCATCTAAATTTTAATTATAATAAAGCTTAAATAATTAAATTTGCTTTAAGATAAATATATTAATTTTGAGATGGATTAATATTTATATTACACTCTTTTTAAAATTAGTGCCATTTGGGGCAACTTGTTTTGATTTTGAGCCGGATTGATCTAATTTCAAGCCTATTTTGAGCTCGAACGAATCCAAATTTATCAATTTGAGCCAACTCATTTCAATTTCGAGTCGGATCGAGTTCGATTCAATTTTGAGAGCACCTCAACTCAACTCTATGTTTTTTGTTAAGAGCCCTAATTGTGAGATGATTGCCCGCCTCAACAATTCATGGGGACTAGTAGATGGTTGTTTAATAGTTATAAATATATACATTTTTGTGGTATTTTCAGTAAGAAATAAGAATTGATGCACCATCAATAAATTTTTATCATCTAGCACTTCACTCGATGTATTTTTTAATATTAAATATTATTAATTCAAATTTAAGAGCATTCATAGATCCGATTTCAATAAGTTTATAGTCAAACTGACTGTCTCAACAAGATGAACCTAATCATATCAAAGTTGGATTAATTCGGGTCTAATCAAGCCCGTATCAAATCATTGAGGTACATTTTGAGGCTTTGTATTTTCAGTTGAATAGTTAAATAAAATCCAAATTTGATGTAATTATAATCAAATCAAGCGTCTCGACGAGAAGAATCCAACGAGGACGTGATTTTCAAATTTTGAGATCATTAAGACATTAAAATCAACAAAAAATACCCTATTATCAAAGGAGATTTACGGGTCATCCGAATAGGTAGTTGGGGATGTTATTTGTCAAAAAACTAAATGCACTTTCCCCGAAGGATATTGATGTGTGCCAGAAAATTCACGACGGTAGAGTAATGGATTATCGTCTTAGCGTTGCATAAGGATTCAACACACACTTAGATGAAAGAGAATCAATCTGTGATGACACTGGAAGTTCTTACGTGGAAAACCCGTAAAGGAAAAAAAACCACGGGGTATGACCAAATTATAAAAATTTCACTATAAGTTCATGATTGCATAGACCCCTTGTCCCACAAACAGGAAAGTGTTACAAGATTTTCCAAGGTACAACGTCGACTGACGGTGTTTGGTTAGCGGTGGTCGAAGACAGTTGATGACGGTCGGCCGTGGTCGACGGAGACGATCGACGGAGCGTTGTGGCGACGCATTGCGGTGGAGCGATGTGCTGAAGCGGTGAGTTGTGACGACGTGTTGCGGCGGGGCTTCGCGGCGACATGACGAGTTGTGACGGAGCGTTGCGCATTCCAGAGGAGATTCCCAGCTGCTTTTGCACGTTTTGAATGTGATAAAGAAATGATTTAGTTTTCTAGCCTCGCCATGAGGGGGGTTTTCATGCTTATGTGGTGACAATATCTGGAGACCCCCTTATGATCATTAAAAGTATTGGAATTTGGGGAGGCGATGCCGACTCTGCTCTAAGATGAGTTGATTTGTTGTAGCAATTGTACAAGTATATGTTGGAATTTGTAGCATTTTTAATCATCATGCTATTTTTTTTTGTAGCTTCCATTATTGTTGTGGCATCTTAATCGTGCAAAATTCTACAATCAAAGTTAGTACACATACTTTATAAAATAGAGAAATGCGTACCTTTTAAGACGCGTGCCCACTGATGTTTTGCCCTCTCCTGCTTATTTCTTATAGAGCTTGAAGTGAACTGATGTCTTTAGTGGAGACCTTATCAACCACTTGCTCTATTGGAGTCTTTCTAGTGAGGATCTTGTCCACTGCTAGCTTCCCCTCGAAATTTACCTGTTAGGCTCGTCTTCCGGCGACATGGTAGCTTCTTATCATGTCTTGCCTTATGAGCTTAACTTCCAGGGGCATGGTTGAAAGGAGAATTCATTGAGGATGCAAGACCAGTTTTGAGTTGTATAACCGGTGAAGCTTGACGATATTAACTCGTAATGAACAGAGTCGTATGAAATCCATTGAGGATGGTTGACCTGTCCTAGGTTATTGGTCAAAGCTTTTGCTTGATGACCGTAACTTGTTATGGAAGAGATTGAAAGAAATCCACCAAGGATTTTTGACCTATTCAAGACTGTATGTCGAAGCTTTTGCTTGATGACTATAACCTATAATAGAAAAGGTCGAAGAAAATCTACCAAGGATTTTTGACCTATCTAAGGTTGTATGTCGAAGCTTTTGCTTAACGATTGTAGTCTGTAATGGAAGAGGTCAAATCGAGTCCCCCTGGGATCGATTAATCCCAGAATGAGGTGTCAGAGATGCTCATTGTTTCTCGATACTGGGGTGTAGGTCGCATTGGACCGTATGTTTTCTTGGAAATATAATTGTAGTCATGCTCAAGAAAAATATTTGACAATTTCTTAGTTGCTGATTTTGAATCTTTTGTTCCACTAGCAGGGGTATGCCCATACGAGAAAAATGTTTTACAAGCTCGATGAGGGGAAGCATTATTTGTAGTGAAGATTAACCCCACATTCCAGGAGAGATTCTCAAAGACTTGTAATCTGAATGAAATATGGTATGACATCCCCACCATAACCATGCCCGGGAGGTTAACAAGAATGACATTTTGAGACTGCAGTGAATGTTGCCCCCATCCTGAAAGAAATTGTGAAATACTTTGTGTCTGAATAAGATGTGAGAAGGCAACCCTACTACAATCGTGGCTGGGACGTTGACGTGAACAACCTTTTGAGACTATAGTAAAGGTTGTCCCCCAGCCTGGAAGAAGCTAAGACATACTTTGTGTCTGAATAAGATGTGAGAAGACAACCCCACTACAATCGTGCCCGGGACGTTGACATGAACAACTTTTCGAAATTGTAGTGAAGGTTGCCCCTCACATTGACGAATGTTTTGGAGATGATCTTCAAGATGCAAATAAGATTCCTTTGTGAATTGGATGATCTACATCATCGGGAAATGAAGTAGGGATTCGACGTCTTAGAGCTGAAGATAGTATCAAATGGTGCTTTGTTTCCCACAGACGTCGTCAAACTGATGCGTGCCAGAAAATTCACGACGGTAGAGTAATGAATTATCGTCTTAGCGTTGCACGAGGATTCAACACACACTCAGATGAAAGAGAATCAATCTGTGATGACACCAGAAGTTTTTATGTGAAAAACCCGTGAAGGAAAAAAACCATGGGGCCTGACAAAGTTATAAAAATTTCACTATAAGTTGATGATTATAGATGCTCCTTGTCCCACAAGCATGAAAGTGTTACAAGATTTTCCAAGGTACAACGTCGACTGACGGCGTCTGGTTAGCGGTGAACGACGACAGTTGATGACGGTCGGTCGTGGTCGACGGAGACGATCGGCGGTAGTCGACAATGACCGATCGTGTTCGACGGAGGCTGGCGGTNTAAATTCGCTTTAAGATAAATATATTAATTTTGAGATGGATTAATATTTATATTACACTTTTTAAAATTAGTGCCATTTGGGGCAACTTGTTTTGATTTTGGGCCGAATTGATCTAATTTCAAGCCTATTTTGAGCTCGAACGAATCCAAATTTATCAATTTGAGCCAACTCATTTCAATTTCGAGTCGGATCGAGTTCGATTCAATTTTGAGAGAACCTCAACTCAACTCTATGTTTTTTGTTAAGAGCCCTAATTGTGAGATGATTGCCCACCTCAACAATTCATGGGGACTAGTAGATGGTTGTTTAATAGTTATAAATATATACATTTTTGTGGTATTTTCAGTAAGAAATAAGAATTGATGCACCATCAATAAATTTTTATCATCTAGCACTTAACTCGATGTATTTTTTAATATTAAATATTATAAATTCAAATTTAAGATCATTCATAGATCCGATTTCAATAAGTTTATAGTCAAACTGACTGTCTCAACAAGATGAACCTAATCATATCAAAGTGGGATTAATTCGGGTCCAATCAAGCCCGTATCAAATCATTAAGGTACATTTTGAGGCTTTGTATTGTCAGTTGAATAGTTAAATAAAATCCAAATTTGATGTAATTATAATCAAATCAAGCGTCTCGACGAGAAGAATCCAACGAGGACGTGATTTTCAAATTTTGAGATCATTAAGACATTAAAATCAACAAAAATACCCTATTATCAAAGGAGATTTACGGGTCATCCGAATAGGTAGTTGGGGATGTTATTTGTCAAAAAACTAAATGCACTTTCCCTGAAGGATATTGATGTGTGCCAGAAAATTCACGACGGTAAAGTAATGAATTATCGTCTTAGCGTTGCATAAGGATTCAACACACACTTAGATGAAAGGGAATCAATCTGTGATGAAACTGGAAGTTCTTATGTGGAAAACCCGTAAAGGGAAAAAACCACGGGGTATGACCAAATTATAAAAATTTCACTATAAGTTGATGATTGCATAGACCCCTTGTCCCACAAACAGGAAAGTGTTACAAGATTTTTCAAGGTACAACGTCGACTGACGGTGTTTGGTTAGCGGTGGTCGACGACAGTTGATGACGGTCGGTCGTGGTCGACGAAGACGATCGACGGAGCGTTGTGGCGACGCATTGCGGTGGAGCGATGTGTTGAAGCGGTGCGTTGTGACGACGTGTTGCGGCGGGGCTTCACGACGACATGACGAGTTGTGACGGAGCGTTGCGCATTCCAGAGGAGATTCCCGGCTGCTTTTGCACGTTTTGAATGTGATAAAGAAATGATGTAGTTTTCTAGCCTCGCCATGGGGGGGTTTTCATGCTTATGTGGTGGCAATAACTGGAGACCCCCTTATGATCATTAAAAGTATTGGAATTTGGGGAGGCGATGCCGACTCTGCTCTAAGATGAGTTGATTTGTTGTAGCAATTGTACAAGTATATGTTGGTATTTGTAGCATTAGTAATCATCATGCTATTTTTTTTTTGTAGCTTCCATTATTGTTGTGGCATCTTAATCGTGCAAAATTCTACAATCAAAGTTAGTACACATACTTTATAAAATAGAGAAATGCGTACCTTTTAAGACGCGTGCCCACTGATGTTTTGCCCTCTCCTGCTTATTTCTTATAGAGCTTGAAGTGAACTGATGTCTTTAGTGGAGACCTTATCAACCACTTGCTCTATTGGAGTCTTTCTAGTGAGGATCCTGTCCACTGCTAGCTTCCCCTCGAAATTTACCTGTTAGGCTCGTCTTCCGGCGACATTGTAGCTTCTTATCATGTTTGCCTTATGAGCTTAACTTCCAGGGGCATGGTTGAAAGGAGAATTCATTGAGGATGCAAGACCAGTTCTGAGTTGTATAACCGGTGAAGCTTGACGATATTAACTCGTAATGAACAGAGTCGTATGAAATCCATTGAGGATGGTTGACCTGTCCTAGGTTATTGGTCGACGCTTTTGCTTGACGACCGTAACTTGTTATGGAAGAGATTGAAAGAAATCCACCATGGATTTTTGACCTATTCAAGACTGTATGTCGAAGCTTTTGCTTGATGACTATAACCTATAATAGAAAAGGTCGAAGGAAATCTACCAAGGATTTTTGACCTATCTAAGGTTGTATGTCGAGCTTTTGCTTAACGATTGTAGTCTGTAATGGAAGATGTCAAATTGAGTCCCCCTGGGATCGATTAATCCCAGAATGAGGTGTCAGAGATGCTCATTGTTTCTCGATATTGGGGTGTAGGTCGCATTGGACCGTATGTTTTCTTGGAAATATAATTGTAGTCATGCTCAAGAAAAATATTTGACAATTTCTTAGTTGCTGATTTTGAATCTTTTGTTCCACTAGCAGGGGTATTTCCATACGAGAAAAATGTTTTACAAGCTCGATGAGGGGAAGCATTATTTATAGTGAAGATTAACCCCACATTCCAGGAGAGATTCTCAAAAACTTGTAATCTGAATGAAATATGGTATGACGTCCCCACCATAACCATGCCCAGGAGGTTAAAAAGAATGACATTTTGAGACTGCAGTGAAGGTTGCCCCCATCCTGAAAGAAATTGTGAAATACTTTGTGTCTGAATAAGATGTGAGAAGGCAACCCTACTACAATCGTGCCTGGGACGTTGACGTGAACAACCTTTTGAGACTATAGTAAAGGTTGTCCCCCGGCCTGGAAGAAGCTAAGACATACTTTGTGTCTGAATAAGATGTGAGAAGACAACCCCACTACAATCGTGCCCGGGACGTTGACATGAACAACTTTTCGAAATTGTAGTGCAGGTTGCCCCTCACATTGACGAATGTTTTGGAGACGATCTTCAAGATGCAAATAAGATTCCTTTGTGAATTGGATGATCTACATCATCAGGAAATGAAGTAGGGATTCAACGTCTTAAAGCTGAAGATAGTATCAAATGATGCTTTGTTTCCCACAGACGTCGTCAAACTGATGTGTGCCAGAAAATTCACGGTGGTAGAGTAATGGATTATCGTCTTAGCGTTGCACGAGGATTCAACATACACTCAGATGAAAGAGAATCAATCTGTGATGACACCAAAAGTTTTTATGTGAAAAACCCGTGAAGAAAAAAAACCATGGGCCTGGCAAAGTTATAAAAATTTCACTATAAGTTGATGATTTTAGATGCTCCTTGTCCCACAGACATGAAAGTGTTACAAGATTTTCCAAGGTACAACGTCGACTGACGACGTCTGGTTAGCAGTGAACGAAGACAGTTGATGACGGTCGGCCGTGGTCGACGGAGACGATCGGCGGTAGCCGACAACGACCAATCGTGTTCGACGGAGGCTGGCGGTGGTTGCTGACGGTCAGTGGTGGTCGACGACGAACGACAATAACAGAGATGATGTTGTACTTGAACTCCTTCTCAAAGCCTCAAGTTCTCTCTCAAGCCTCCCCCCCTAATGTGAGGGGTGGGACTCTATTTATAGTGTTCTAGATGCAATTAATGCAGGAATATGAACAATTTTGATCGGACGGTCTGAAGAGCTTCCCTCGATTATATGGAGTTTGATGGACATTTGAGTGCCTTAACAATGTCGGAATTGAGCAATCTTGAGCTCGTTGGATTCGTCTTGTCAAGACGCTCGATTCGACTATGAACTCACTATATTTGACATTTGTTTGACCCTTCAAATGCCTCCGAAAATCCTTTAAGTGTGGTTTAATTATTTGATCTCGGCTTGATCTGACTCGGATTAGACTAGTTTCTATATCATTGGGTCTGTTTCATCGAGCCGGTCAGTTTGACTATAAGTTCTCTGAAATCGAAGCTATGGATGAATCTTAATTGAGGTTTGAATGTTTCCTTCTCAAAAGGTTGCCTCGAGATATGTGATGGATGATGAAAATTTGTTGGTGGCGTATCAGATATAAATAGGCCCATCTCTTCGCTTGAGAGGGAAGAGGGCAGTATAATTTCTAGAGCCCACTTTAGACTGAAGACTTGACAATTACTTTTGATCTCTATAGTTGTTGACCACAGTCGATCACTTCCGGTTTTTATTTCTTACCGCTTACAAATGTCATATCTTAAATACCGTTGTAATATATAACACTTATATTGAAGACTTGATAGTAACTTATGGCCTTTGTAGGCTCTGTCCACCATCACCACCGTCGGCATTTATTGTTTGACTCCATCTATCCTTGCTTACATCAAATATTACTGTAATGTATAATCCTCATATTGAAGACCCAACGATAGCTTCTGATCTTTGTATTCACTTATCAACTTTGACTATCTCCCGTCAAACACGAACACACTGTTGACCACTCTTTATTGTCACTGCTTACCATTGGCAACCCTTACTTGTGATTGTTGTATCCCATATACGGTTGTAATGTATAACATATGTATTGAAGACCTGATGATAACTTTCGACCTCCATAGTAGTTAACCACCGCTCGTTAGTCCGTTAACCACTATCAACCGTCACCACCTACCACTGTCAATCACCTGTCTCTGACAACCCCTACTTGCAAATGTTGTAGTCCAACAATAGCCTTTGTGGCAACAATTACNGCCGCTCGTTAGTCCGTTAACCACTATCAACCGTCACCACCTACCACTGCCAATCACCTGTCTCTGACAACCCCTACTTGCAAATGTTGTAGTCCAACAATAGCCTTTGTGGCAACAATTACTGTTACATCATTTAACTATATACTTTAAGGCCAACTATTGCTTTTGCAGCCATCGACCATAACATTTGTGGATAGCCACTAATGTAAAAGCTTTCAATTATGACAATAGTGACTAATTGCTGCTATTACAAAAAAAAAAAATTACATACACTCTTTTGTATGTAGATCAAAGACTACGATGTGCGAAAAAAAAAAAAGCCATGACCCCCTTCTATCCGCGTTGTTAGGCGTACGCGCACCGGCTTCACATAATATTTGTTCCTATTGCAGACACTAACTACATCACTTATGACTAACTATTATCTTTGTAGAAATCAAGTACAATATTTGTGGCTAACTAGCGTTATTATAAGGAATAGCTATATTTGTTGTAGTTTAATTAAGGCTATTATAGTTATATTATTATTGTACATCTGTGATTGCCACCTTTGTGATTCCACTTTCTATTACAAATTATAAAAGTACCACAACTTACAATAAAAAAAAATGGCAAAATAAAAAAGAATGGAACCAAAAAATCCAAAAAAATTGTAATATTATTGACTTTGTCAAGTGATCTTTCTCCTCTTTTTTGTCTCTTCTTGGCTCCAATAGACACTCACTCATAACAATTTTACACACTATTGCACACATTTTAGAACTCACTCTTCACTCTATGTACTGCATAATTCACACAAAACTCCCCACCTTCTTCACTTAAGTTGCCACAAGCTCCAAAAAAATCATCCTTCCGCACAAAAGTTTGAATTTTGTCATCAGTAAACGTCCTTCGAAGGCTTTCGCGTCGTAACTTCGTAGTTGGGCCCCAAGCACTGGCCTTAGGCACTCCATTGCTGAAATATCGGTGTTGAAGCTCTAAGTTCACTATCTTATGAACTTTTGTTCTGTCTTCAATGACGTTGTAATGTTAAAACTTGTGGCACTGAGCTTGAGCGATGCGGCACTAGATAATCTCCCCAGGCTTTGAACTCTAGAGAAAACAAAAAATCATTTGGGATGCTTATAAGCACGGCTTTTAGACGCTAGTGGTCGACTTTGCGACAATCAAGTAAACTTTACCATCTCCTTACCTTCATTTTTAAAGAAATTTTTGCCCAAAATCACATAAATTTATGCCAGATATGAAATAAAGGCAGAANAAAATCCTTTAAGTGTGGTTTAATTATTTGATCTCTGCTTGATCTGACTCGGATTAGACTAGTTTTTATATCATTGGATATGTTTCATCGAGCCGGTCAGTTTGACTATAGTTCTCTGAAATCGAAGCTATGGATGAATCTTAATTGAGGTTTGAATGTTTCCTTCTCAAAAGGTTGCCTCGAGATATGTGATGGATGATGAAAATTTGTTGGTGGCGTATCAGATATAAATAGGCCCCTCTCTTTGCTTGAGAGGGAAGAGGGGAGGTTAATTTCTAGAGCCCACTTTAGACTGAAGACTTGACAATTACTTCTGATATCTATAGTTGTTGACCACAGTCGATCACTTCCGGTTTTCACTGCTTACCGCTTACAAATGTCATATCTTAAATACCGTTGTAATATATAACACTTATATTGAAGACTTGATAGTAACTTATGGCCTTTGTAGGCTCTGTCCACCATCACCACCGTCGGCATTTATTGTTTGACTCTGTCTATCCTTGCTTACATCAAATATTACTGCAATGTATAATCCTCATATTGAAGACCCAACGATAGCTTCTGATCTTTGTATTCACTAATCAACTTTGACTATCTCCCGTCAGACACGAACACACTGTTGACCACTCTTTATTGTCATTGCTTTCCATTGGCAACCCTTACTTGTGATTGTTGTATCCCATATACGGTTGTAATGTATAACATATGTATTGAAGACCTGATGATAACTTTCGACCTCCATAGTAGTTAACCACCGCTCGTTAGTCCGTTAACCACTATCAACCGTCACCACCTACCACTGTCAATCACCTGTCTCTGACAACCCCTACTTGCAAATGTTGTAGTCCAACAATAGCCTTTGTGGCAACAATTACTGTTACATCATTTAACTACATACTTTAAGGCCAACTATTGCTTTTGCAGCCATCGACCATAACATTTGTGGATAGCCACTAATGTAAAAGCTTTCAATTATGACAATAGTGACTAATTGCTGCTATTACAAAAAAAAAAAAATTTTACATACACTCTTTTTTATGTAGATCAAAGACTATGATGTGCGAAAAAAAAAAAGGCCATGACCCCCCTTCTATCCACGCTGTTAGGCGTACGCGCACCGGCCTCACATAATATTTGCTCCTATTGCAGACACTAACTACATCACTTATGACTAACTATTATCTTTGTAGCAATCAAGTACAATATTTGTGGCTAACTACCGTTATTATAAGGAATAGCTATATTTGTTGTAGTTTAATTAAGGCTATTATAGTTATATTATTATTGTACATCTGTGATTGCCACCTTTGTGATTCCACTTTCTATTACAAATTATAAAAGTACCACAACTTACAATAAAAAAAAATGGCAAAATAAAAAAGAATGGAACCAAAAATCCAAAAAAAATGTAATATTATTGACTTCGTCAAGTGATCTTTCTCCTCTTTTTTGTCTCTTCTTGGCTCCAATAGACACTCACTCATAAGAATTTTACACACTATTGCACACATTTTAGAACTCACTCTTCACTCTCTGAACTGCATAATTCACACAAAACTCCCCACCTTCTTCACTTAAGTTGCCACAAGCTCCAAAAAAATCATCCTTCCGCACAAAAGTTTGAATTTTGTCATCAGTAAACGTCCTTCGAAGGCTTTCGCATTGTAACTTCGTAATTGGGCCCCAAGCACTGGCCTTGGGCACTCCATTGCTGAAATATCGGTGTTGAAGCTCTAAGTTCACTATCTTATGAACTTTTGTTCTGTCTTCAATGACTTTGTAATGTTAAAACTTGTGGCACTGAGCTTGGGCGATGCGGCACTAGATAATCTCCACTAGGCTTTGAACTCTAGAGAAAAAAAAAATCATTTGGGATGCTTATAAGCACGGCTTTTAGACGCTAATGGTCGACTTTGCGACAATCAAGTAAACTTTACCATCTCTTTACCTTCATTTTTAAAGAAATTTTTGCCCAAAATCACATAAATTTATGCCAGATATGAAATAAAGGCAGAAAATAATGTTAGTTTTTTACATATTTTTGTCACTCAACACTAATCAACCACACTCTTGCTAATATGGCAAGGTGCCTGGCGGGTAAGCAACATACAAGATGGGATGAAGTCTTGAGTCAATTTCAATTAATTTAGAATTTCTTGCTAAATCGCTCCACTGGCCGTGCACCATTTGATATTGTCTACACTGAGGCACCCAATCAAGTGCTTAGCCATCCTACCAAAGTCTGTCAATGGTACCGCAAACAATACGGCCAAAATGTTTTCCAAGATGTTGTAAGAGGTGCGAGAGTTCCGACCTCTCAGCTAGCACAAATAAATATAAACAGCATGCACCGCAGGCACAAAGAACTCCCATGTTAGAGACCTTGTTATGATATAATTGTGAATGAAGTGCTTTCCCTATCACTGTCAAGATCAATGACAATATTTATGTTGTTCAATTACCACCCGAGCTTAATGTTTCACATACTTCTAATATTTTAAGATAAATATGCTTAACTCTCTCTGGATGACAGGGGAGCAGAAACTTCAGAACTCGAGTCGAGTCAGAGTTTGGGCTGTAATATATGATATCAAAGTGGAAATATCTATTTGTATATGATTCCGATTGAATGCAATGGTAAGTGGGATAAATTGTGAAATCCTTACGTAGAATAAAGTTGAACTCTTAAATATGGAGGTATCTTTTGGTCTAGCGATTCAAATTTTAATCAAACTCCAAAGTTAAATGTACCTAAGCAGGGGTGAGTGACCTCTTAAGAAGTTACACCAATGAAACAAAATTATGAGACAGTTTTTTCAGGAACAAATAATATATATCCTAATAAATGAGAGTTCAAGCTATTATAAATTTATAATGATTGTGTTGCTTGATCAAGCACTCTATTTTTTCGAAAAATGGATTTAGTAGATAAGGCCAAACTCCTAGAATCTTTAAGCAAGTTCAATTAATGAATTCTAAAGTCTAACATGGCTTTTTTATTATTGTCAATAGAAGAATTTATTTTTGATTCGTGCTAGAAGATTTACTACGGTAGAATAATAGATTATCTTCTTAGCGTTGCCAGATAATTCAACACACACTAAGATGAAGGAAAACAACTGATAATGACACCAAAACTTTTTACGTGAAAAACTCAAAAAGGGAAAACCCATAGGACCTAATTGAGCTGAAGAGATTCACTATATAAAGATGATTATAGTTTGCAACTATTTGTCCCACAAGCGAGAAATTGTTACCAAGTTACAATGTTGATGTGCTAACGAATTGTTGCTAGGACAGACGACGACTGATAGTGATTGGCAACGTTCGGTCGGTGGTAGTTGACTGTGGTTGACAATGATTGACGGCGTTCCACGGTGGTCGACGGAGATTGACTCAGATGGACGGAGTTCAAAGATGGTCGATGAAGATTGGTGGTGATCGACGACAGCCAACGGTGGTCGATAGATGTTAGCGGTGGTCGGCGACGGTTGACAGTGGTTGACTGCGATCGACGATAATCGACAGCGGTGGTTATGGACTTCAACTCCTTGTCAAAGTTTCAAGCTCCTCCTCCAATCTCAATCTCTCATCCCCTCTCATGAGAGAGGTGAGACTCTATTTATAGAGTTCTGGGTGAAATTAATGCAATAATGTGAACCACTTTGATCAGACGGTCCGAAGAGTTTCCTTTGATCATACGGTGTTTAATGAACATTTTGAATGTCTTAATAATATTGGAATTGAGTGATTTTGGGCTCGTTGGATTTTTTTTATCAAGAAGTTCGATTCGACTATAAGCTTGCCAAATTTGACATTCATTTGACCTTTTAAATATACTCAAAATGCCTTCAAAAATGATTTAATGACTTGATCTGAATTTGATTTGACTTTGATTTGACTTGAAATGAACTGATTTTTGTATTATTGAGTCTGCCGGAGTACTTTGAAATCTTAACTATGAATGACTTTTAATTAAAATATAAATATTTTTTTTGTATATCCGGGACGATATAATTTGGTTTAAAGTTAATGAATTAGTATAACGAGGACACATTTGTGCCCAACTAAAATTTCACTAATATTATACAAAAAAGAAACNATAGCCTTGTAGTCAATTATATTTTCTTAAAATACTACTTAATATATAAACTTGATGAGTAGTATTTCGAGCCAAAACGAGCCGAACACGAACAAACACATTTTAGTTCGTGTTTGACTCGTTAACTTATTGAATGAAATTAACAAGCCGAACACGAGCTGTTCGCGAACAACGGGCCTTTTTGACAGCTCTACATATCATATTGTTCAAAGATCATTTAAATTGGTGTGCTCATTGTTTTTATGAAAAATTATGAGCTTTAAATTTTTAGAGTATTATTGCAATGCACAAACATCAAGCATTTTCATATCTAACATGTCAAATGATAAACCNCAAATGAAGAGCCGTTTTGACAGCTCTACTTAAAAGTCTAGTTTTCATTAGTTTTATTTCCATATATCAAATGATAAAAATAAAATTATTTCTTTACAAAAAAGTAATTTTATGTGGAGACATTCAAATGGATGTTGTTGATGCCCGAGCCAATAAAATCACTACTAACAATTACATACAAAACTTTGATAATTATCGCAATAAAATCATAGGCTATATTCTCCACAGCCAAGAAACTAAGGTTAGTATCAGCTCATATCTGCATTTGGAACTCATGGAATTCTAATTTTTATTGACAGATGACAGAACTACATAGCAATTTTAGGTGGTTTTATAAAGCTTGATGATCTATAACTGTAATCATCTCTTTCTCTAACAATGGAGGTTTTCAATACAGCTTTGGTTCAGGAGAGAGACATTGGCTTACCGCAGAGTGATTCAATTTCATCTTCGAGAAGTCGATATAAGTTCGCTTTAGTTCGTCGATACACCCAGGCTCGATTCGTCTCATCCCAATCAAATCGAGACGGTCCGCTGCAAGTAAAAAAGGAATTAAGGGTGTAGAACTACCAGATTTATGCACAAAAAAAAAAAGTAAAAGAAAATTAATGGCAGCAGTTTGTCGTAAATTTATGTAGTGACAAAAGCTACTTCTGAGATCCAGATATACTGTAGCGTGGCAAATATAGCTCACAACAGTTTTAAAAACATCATAACGGCTTCACATCTGCCATTACAAATAGCTGCAACCGTCTCAATCGAACCCTGAAACACACAAGCTACTGCTGCATGTGGCCTTTTGAGTATTTGCATTTCTTAACATAAGTTGTATCTAAAATGCGTACTCTCCTAACTATATCCTTTGATGGTCGACGTTTAATGTGAACAAGCCATCTAAGAAGGCTCACTCTAATCTTGCCTGTCACTGGAGCTACACCGACCCTTTCATGAATAAATTCGATTCGCATTTTGTCTATAAGTGTCAAGCCACTCACCCACCTAAGCATTCTCATCTCAACAACACTTGTCTTATGCTTCTCTTTTAAAGGCCAACAGTCTACACCATAAAGCATTCTAAGTGTCACTTTCTTTGAGTCTAAACGGTACTTTTCTATCAAACAATAGGCCAGATGTTTTCCTCTACTTCAACCAACCAACCTGAATTATACTAATAACACCCCCATCTATATCACCATCACTTTGAACAATGGACCCGAGATATCCAAAACAATCACACCTTTCAATGATTTGATCACCCATTGTTACAACTCTACCACTAGAGCTACTGATCCCGGAAAATGTAGTTGTGTAAAATTTATAAAGTTGACTCTATTTTACAACGGTGTCAAAAACTTGACGTGGTATTTTATGAATGATAACGTTAAGCACTTAATATTGGGATTCTACACAAGTATACGTATCATTATCAAGTAATATAAGACTTTCTATTTAAGTCCCAAATATCGAACCCACAAGGAAGGTTTAAATTTGAAATGATAAATTAACTAGGAAATTCACAGAAATACAATGAAATTACTGTCACTAATTTCGAATGTTTTAGATACTATCAAAACTAAATTCTTAACTACTGGCAAAATTTAAATACAAAGTTTAAAATAGTAACTATTAAACTATGTTTATGTGATGAAGTTTTCTAATATAAAAAAATATTTTTCCCACTACAATGAGTTTTTTTTGGTAAAATGAGATGAGATAAATGGTTTAAATATGTTTTGTGTCAAATAAAAGCAATTTTAATTCTCTACCCTGATTCAGTGTTATAGAAAATCATTGGCTAATCTCAGGTTTAGTCCCTAAATTTGTGGTTATGCAAGGAGGATATTAGCTCTCACTCCAGAGCTCCCACTTCTCTTCCCCTGAAGGCTAACTCTTGCTTTAGTTTTTAAACACTAAAATCAAATTAGAGATTTTAGTCTGTCACCCTAAAATCTCCAATTCTACACCCAACAAAGTATATTTCTCTATTTATTTGCACTTAATNGCATGTCGCATGAGGACCTCCACTATAAACGCAATGTAATATAGATGGGTGTGATTTAGTTAATTAGATAAATATTTAAACATCTTTTATAGTACTACACATAAGGAGATGAAACTCAAAAAGCTAAATTCACCCGAAGAACACTTTTAGGATGATTTAAAATAATTTAATAAAATCAATCAATTAAATTAAGTGAATTTTTAAAATATATCAAGTGAACATATCTNTCATGTCGCATGAGGACCTCCACTATGAACGCAATGTAATATAGATGGGTGTGATTTAGTTAATTAGATATATATTTAAACATCGTTTATAGTATACTACGCATAAGGAGATGAAACTCAAAAAGCTAAATTCACCCGAAGAACACTTTTAGGATAATTTAAAATAATTTAATAAAATCAATCAATTAAATTAAGTGAATTTTTAAAATATATCAAGTGAACATATCAAAAATTATCTAAAATGTACCCAAAATTTCTCTTCCAATTTTTACTTAAAATATGGCCACAAAATTTTGCTAACTCTACTTAGGGTGGCGGTGCGGTGGCAGTGCGACATTGTACCTTAGTTTTGACTGTTTGAGTATACACTTTTCAAAAAAAAACTGCCGCTGAAATCTTCGTTTTCCCATCACTCCTGGCTAGTTGTTATGACTCAAATAACTTACTCGCACTAGATAATCGCCTTAAGTAGAAACTATGCTGGGCCAATCGAGTTGGAGAAGCAAGAGGGCTTCTCCTCGGGACATGTAGGATGATGCGGTTATCCATTCAAGTTCTTAGCATGGAGGCCCTGTTAATTATGACTTGGGTGAAAGTCATGCCATGAAACTCATTTAAAATCTGACCCGTATGTTTATGAAAGTAAAGACAAATTTTAAAATTACTAAATCTTTTAATTCTAAATTTTAAATTAATTTTAAATTGTCTTAAAATTTTATTATGATTTTGTAAAAACTTTAGAAATTTTTTATGTCTTAAAAAGCCTAAGTGATCCGCACCAAAAAAAAAAAAAAAGGCAACTGACAATCACAAGCAATACCACATAAAAGCAAACAAGTTAAGTCAAAAGAATAAGAAAAGGTTGAGGCCGCTGGCCTGCAAAATATCCCATAAATTGAAAAAGGAGGTTAGTCACCGCATAAGTATAGACTTCATCCTAATTATATACTTAAATGAGATGTAGAAGAAAAGTGCGAGACACGAGCAAGCAGCTTCTAGTTCTTTTCATGTGATTATGCCCACCAGACGACTTAGAATCTGTGCCCATACTTTATTTCAAATATAAGACTCTCCTAATAACTCTAAAAAGTACATATAGGAAAGTAAAAAATGACTCAACCTATATGAAAATAAGGTTAGNGGCGCTTGAAGCCTTCGTTATAATAGCGTGTTTCACGCAGCTGTTGTATGTTCTATTGCTGCATGCGGGGATGGTGAGTGGCAAGTATGGGCCGGCGTATAGAGATCGGGACTATGGTGGGGCTACGGGTGTGGATAAGGGGACGAGGGTTTAGAGTTTCTGGAAGGGGAGTGGGAGTGGTGTGATTTGTGTGTGGTTTTTGAATGGTGCTTTTCTTTTCTTTGGGAGATGATGATGATATGTTTTAATGATGAATGTGTGCATATGCTTTTTTTTTATATAAATAAACGAATGATGTGCATTTTGACATAATGTTAGAATGGTGGAATTTTAAAGTATGTTTGTGTTCAGCTCGAACACGAGCTTTTGAACAATTCTAATCATGTCGTCGTAAGACAATAAAAATTTAAATAAGACTTAAAAATTATTATTTATATTAAAACATCATTTGAATCTAATTTAATAATTTTTATTTTATTTTTTTNTATGTTAGAATGGTGGAATTTTAAAGTATGCTCGTGTTCGGCTCGAACACGAGCTGTTCACGAACAACGAGTCTTTTGAACGATCCTAATCATGTCGCCATAAGATAATAAATAAGACAACAAGAGTTTAATCAAGATTTAAAAATTATTATTTATATTAAAACATCATTTGAATTTAATTTAATAATTTTTTTTTTGTTTTTTTAATCAATATTTTAATTGATTATAAATCTTTGTAGCTTTGTAGTCAATTAGATTTTTTTTAATATANATTGAGAGACTTATATATTAGGAAAATGATTTATACATCTTTATTTACTAATTTATATGAAAATTTAAGAGACATTTGAATTTAAAACAAATTGGTGCAGAAATCTGAACTGACACATGAGGCACCATTTTCCAAAGAGCTGGCGCCAGATTGGCGCTAAAAGCACCGTGACGACATAAACGACTTAAGATGATTGAAAAGGCAGTTTTTGATAGTTTTTGATGAGATTTCTTCATAGTAATTCCCTAAAACAGAATCCTAAGGATATTTAAGAGGGGAAAATGAAGGGAAAGCTACCATTTTTAAAATTGAATGACTTCCCACTCTAAAGATACAACTAGATATAGAATTTTCAACAGGAGGAAGTTCGCCTGCTTCGATGCACGTAAGTTATATGATCGCATTCTTGTGAAGAAGAGACTAATCAAGGAGCGAGGCTTTGTCAATTGAGGATTCAACACACCTCGAGTGGAGAAGATTATTGCACAGAGACGCTGAGAAGTACTTTATTATACCACTGCCGCTGTAGTAGCTCTAGTGGTTAAGGAGTTTTACGCTAATCTTCATGGAATTAACCAATGGGTCATCTATGTTCGAGGTAGGTCTGTACAATTTACTCCTTCAAGAATAAATGACATGTTTATGATTGAAAGCGTTCCTATTTGTCATTATGCATACTTTGTCCCTACGAGAGATAATATGGATGAACTTTATCGATGCCTTACTGAAGAAGATACAAATTGGAAGACCAAAAATAACGAACATGTAATTTTTTCTTCATCATTATTGAATCTTGCATCAAAGACGTGACATTTCTTTATTGCATCAAAACTACTTCCTACTATCAAAATCAGCAAAGTGACGAAGGAAAGTGCAATTTTGAATTACTATAGTCAAACCTATTGATGTTGGTACTTTAATAGTAAAGTTTTTTTTGGGTTTAATCATCAATGGACCAACTTCTGGACTGGGACATCCATCTACTTTATTCCTGCTATGTAGCCAGTTGTAAGTGCCTTATGAAAGTTGGGAGAAAGTGCTTCTTCCTTGAAAGCCTATGAAACCAGAAGTTTATTGCAACTGTACAAGAATTGCGGAGGAGAACAATATGAATATATTGATGGATCAAGAGTCTAAAAATTCATCACCTATTTAACCTTACTTTAGTTTGAATACACTTTTAAAAAGGATTAAGAAGTTGGAAAAAGTGGTATATAATCTTATGCATTCAATTGAAAATATTTCTGAAATGTTTGACCATCTGGATTGGAGGATGTAGGAGCACTTTTAACACATTGGATGTATTGAAGAAGGTTTGGTGCAAATGTTGAAGAAAAATGCTTGAGTTGAAGAAGATTCAATGGACGAATTTCCTCATAACTTTTACGCGCACTACCAATCCATGAGGAACATTCAAGAAGATGATAGTGAAGAAGATGTTTGAACTCATTTAGTATGGAATTCGTAGTTATATTTGTTGTTATGTGTTTGTACTGAATTTGATTTACTTTTATTGTAGAACTTTATATGTTTTTTGTTAAGTGTTTAATATTTAAGCTTCAGCGTTAGTTTGTTGGCCTGATTTTGATGCTGAATTAGATATGTTGGCTTGAAAACTATTAGTTTGTAATTGTTCAGATTTTATATATAACTATGAGTTTTGTGTTGTTTGTGAAATTGTGTTTTGGAAAATTGTTTAATTATGAGTATAAGTGTTTGATTAATTTAGTTAGAGGTTGATGTGGTCCGGTACGCAGTAGATTTTCAAAGAAAATCAAAATCTAAAAATTTTTAACGTTTGCGTCTGAAACGCCATATTGGTGACTGAGGCTCCATTTTACAGAGAAATGATGCCAGAGGCGTCAGTTTCTGAAAATGCCCAAATCATTTTAAAATTGCAAAAATCACCAGTAAAACCCCATTTTTACTGCTTATATCATCTCCTACCTCTAAACCATGGCCAAAACTCAACCTAGGGCTTCACATTTGGTGGATTTGAGGAGATTTCAAATCTTAAAAGTTTTGGTTCTCATCTTATCTTGATAAGAGCTTTAATTTAACTTAGAAACTTTTTATTTTCACCATGGATTTACCCTACATTTTGGAAATCCGAAAATGTGAAAACTTTTTTTGAGGAAGTTTAAAGAGAACCCATGGTAAAAAGCTTCTTACAAAATCTTCTTACGTTTGGAGTTAGATTTTTCATATTGTAATTTTATTTGGATTTTATTTTGAATTTACATTGAAATTCCTATGGAACCATGAGTGAAGAGGGGAAAACCTACATGAGATTTTGATGCAAGTAGATTTGTCAACTATAAGGCCCAACATAACTATAATACTAAAATGGGCTCGAGAAAATTGATTCAAGAGCGAGCATTTTTGAAGCCTGGAGGAGAGATAGAAAAGCTGGTTATTTCTCGGAAGTGGGAATCTTTCTGCTACTTCGCTGCAGAAGCCGTTGTTCCGGTGATTCGATAATTCTACACTAATCTTTAAGTGACAGCAAATGATCACATCTTTACTCAAGGTAAGCAAGTTGAATTTACTCGACAAAGAATCAATAAATTTTATGGACCAAGAAATGCATTTCATTGTGAGTATGCTGCATTTGTGATGACTAATTCATCACTTGATGAAGTAATTGCCTTTCTGACTGATGGAAGAGGAGAATGAAAAATTAAAAATAATCACAAGGTTAATTTCTCCACTTCCATGTTGAATGTTAAATCTAAGGCACAACATTACTTTATTTCTGTAAAATTGCTTCCAACAAATTACCTGAGAAAAGTAACTAAGGAAAGAACAGTGTTGAATTTCTACATTCAACAAATGAAAGTAGTTGATATAGGTGCTCTTATTGTGCAAAATGCTCAAAGCATTGCTAGGAGTGGGACAACTAGTGGTTCAGGATATCCTTCCTTGATTTTTACTCTATGTGAACTACCAGGAGTAGAATTTGGTAGAAATGAAGAAGTGTTTCAAAGACTAAAACCAATCTGAAAACCCATTGTGCATAAATTTGAATCATTTGCTGGATCTATGAGTGAAAGTAGATACAAACCCTTCACATTTGCTCCAGGACTATCTACTTCTGGTTCTATTTCACTTGAGAATATTATGGAGCAGTTAATGATTCAATAATCAGATCTCATAGCAATGCATAATAGAATATAAAGTATAGAAGCCAAAAATTCATACAATGATGAATATAAGCATAAAAGAGTCCAACACGATGTTGCATATGAAGAGACGGTGGTTAGATTTCTAAGGGCTGATCATAATATAGAATTTCCTACATGCCCCAACTTTAAGCCTTATGTGCATGAAGGATCGGAAGAAGAATAAGAAGAAGATGAGGAAGAAGAGGAAGAGGAGGATGATGAAGAGTAAAGTTTTATTTAGATTTTGTTTGTTTTTATGTGTTGTTATTTGATTTGTTTTATTATTGGTGATATGAATGAAACATTTATGTGTTTAATTTGTGGATCTGTTGAACTGATATATGTAATAGTAAATGGTAGAATTTTATTTTTCAGCTTTTTTTGTTGCTTTATTTTACTGTTTATGTTATTAATTTATCTTTACCTCGCAAATCCTTTGATATATTATGTCTCATTTAATGTTTTAAACTCTATACTTTTTAAGTTAACACCTGCAAAATATCAAGAGGCAAGTTTCATATTTAGAATTCTCTACAGGTTAGTTTTATTTTTATGCATTTACTTTTTTCTTTCACCTGTAATTTTTTTGTACTACATGCTTTACTTATTATTTAAAAACTTAAGTTATTGGGGAAAGAAAACTTTCCTTAAAAAAGTGAACTAAATTTTATTTTTTCTCAATTAACTATATTTTTAAAAATTAATTTAACATGACCATGGATATTAGAGTTTAACTTTAAATAACTATATTTTTCTTTATGAATATTATGGTAAATTTAAGAAAAAATATTTAATAATAAAGGTTAATTCTAGAGATAGGATATTTTGTATGAAAGAATAAGAATGTTTTCTATTTAAAGTAAAAGAAATTGTATTTTTGAAGTATTATGATTCTTAGAGTTTCATGTAAGAAGAAAAGAATGAGACTTAATGAAAAGTCTTCAAAGCTAGTATGAATTTATAAAGTGAAGGAAGGTAAAAAGTTTTGACTTTAAGAAAAGGATAGTGAAGTTCAAAATTATTAAAATCTATCCAGATGTAGTAATCCTCATAGGAAGAAGAAAAGAAAAGAATAAATTGAAAAAGATCGTAAAGAAAAAAAAAGAAAAAGAAAAGGTATATACGTGAGGAGAAGCTTGAGGAGATGCCTAATGAAAAATTGGCTTCACTTAAATCAACTTGAGGAAAAAGGCTTTACTACATTTTCTAAACTTGTATCTGAGTATTAGCATCCTTACTTGTAAGGTTTTCATGAAATTCTTTTTCATATGGATGTTCTAAGTATTTTTGATATGACAAATTACAACTCTACTTAAAATGAATGGAGATTCAGAAATCTTAAACTTGATTACTAGATGTTCTTATACTTTTAGTTTTAACCTAAGTTTTTAAAAGTTTTTATTAAGTTATACTATTATATTTATTAAAGCAAATTATAGAAGTTTACAAGTTAATGTCTGCCATAAGTCATATTTTTATGTATTAAAAGGGTCACTTGAGGACACGTAAGATTTAAGTTTAGAGGATTTTGATGCACCAAAATAATATACTATTTTATGTGTACATTTTATGCTTATTTTGGTGATATTGCACTTTAAAGAATGGTGCTTTCATGTTTTTGTTGCAGGTTTATCAATTTTAGGCATTTGGAGCAAAAATTTGCAAAAATGAGGAAATTTGAAGCCAAAATAGTGAATTTTGTGCATTTTCCTGAGAGCTGGCGCCAGAAGTGCCAGAAACTGGCGTCAGAGGCACCATTTTACAAAGAAGCAGTGTCAGATGTGCCAGATTAGCGCTTAAAGCGCTAGAATTTGGAAACAACATGAACTTTGTTGAGCAGCACCCTAGGTGCTAGAAGCGCCAGAAATCAGAGAATAGCGCAGACTTCATTAGGCTGGCACCATAAGTGCTAAATTGGTTCTAGAAGCGCCAGAGACGAATTAAGATGGAAGAAGTCAGTTCGTGGCTATTTTGAGCTGACTTTGAAGGCTCCAAACATTTCAAACGTCCCATGGAGTTGTTCAATGCATCCGAGCACTTTAGAAGGCTCTCTAATGAAGATATATGTCTATTGGATGAGAGGATTTATCTCTTGGTGCAAAAAGGTGTGACTTTTGGGGGGAAAAATTGGAGGGAATTTTGAATTCCTTTTGGGTTATTTAAAAGAGGAGAGTCTAGAGAAGAGGAAGAGGGGGGCATGAGATAGAAAGAGAGAGTTTGGCTTGAGAGAGAAGAGAAGGATTTTCTTCTAGTATTGTAAGAGGAGAGGGAAGGTGAGAGATTTCTTCATGATTACACTTCTAAGAGAGAATTGAGTGTGATTGTAAAGAGAGAACGTGCTTAAAGGGAAATTCTAGGGATTTTTTCAGAAGGAGTGTGAGATAAGTTGTGTTCTTTTTTTTATTTATTTTTTAAACTTATTTTTATATATGAAATCCGAGTTTTTTTGTATCCTTCTCATGAATTTTGAGTAGTCTTCTTTATCTTTCTCCCTATAATGAGATATGGTTTTATGAAGAATTAATTTTAGTTTATAAGGTTTTAAATGTCAATAAATTGTGATGATTTAATAACTAATCTTTATTTAATTTTTGATCTAGCCAATTGAAATGTTAAATATTGTTGAGAAACATATGATCTGAAAGGATTATGCTTTCTACAACAAGGTAAGAGTCACATTCAATTTCATGGGTGAGAATGTAATCCATGGGGTTGTGTGCAAATAAAAAAGGAAATACACTTTGATGGGCGCACAATTGAAGATTTTAAGGTGACTGATTAAAATCCTTAATTTAGTCCAGTTGCTTAGAAACTAAAGCAAGATTGTTAGCCCTCAGGCGAGGGAGAAGTGAGAGCTCTGGAGTGAGAGCCAGTATCCTCTCAAATTAACCACGGATTTAGGGACCAAACTCTGGATTAGTCAATGTTCTTTATGCACGCTGAGAGGGTCAAGAATATGATTACTCTTATTTGGCACAATACAATTTCATATGTATTTTAAATGATTTTGATTTCTTCACATNCTAAAAGGGTCACTTAAGGACATGTAAGATTTAAGTTTAGGGGTTTTTGATGCACCAAAATAATATACTATTTTATGTGTACGTTTTATGCTTATTTTAGTGATATTACACTTTAAAGAAGAGTACTTTCATGTTTTTGTTGCAGGTTTATCAATTTTAGGCATTTGGAGCAAAAATTTGCAAAAAGGAGGAAATTTGGAGCCAAAATAGTGAATTTCGTACATTTTCCTGAGAGCTGGCGCCAGAAGCGCCAGAAACTGGCATCAAAGGCACCATTTTACAGAGAAGTAGCGCCAAATGTGCCAGATTAGCACTTAAAGAGCCAAAATTTAGAAACAACATGAACTTCATTAAGCAGCGCCAGAACTCAGAGAATAGCACAGACTTCATCAGGGTGGCACCAGAGGTGCTAAACTGGCTCCAAAAGTGCCATAGACGAATTAAGATGGAATAAGTCAAGTTGTGGTTATTTTTGAGTTGACTTTGAAGGCTCCAAACATTTCAAACGTCCCATGGAGTTGTTCAATGCATCTAAGCACTTTGGAAGGCTCTCTAATGAAGGGATATGTCTCTTGGATGAGAGGATTTATCTCTTGGCACAAAAAGGTGTGAATTTTTGGGGGAGAAATTTGAGGGAATTTTGAATTCCTTTTGGGCTCTTTAAAAGAGGAGAGTCTAGAGAAGAGGAAGAGAGGGGCATGAGATAGAAAGAGAGTTTGGCTTGAGAGAGGAGAACGATTTTCTTATAGGGTTGTAAGAGGAGAGGGAATGTGAGAGATTTATTCATGATTACACTTCTAAGAGAGAATTGAGTGTGATTGTAAGGAGAGAAAGTGCTTAAAGGGAACTTCTAGGGATTTTCTTAGGAAGGAGTGTGAGATAAGTTGTGTTCATTTTTTTATTTGTTTTGTAAACTTGTTTTTATATATGAAATCCGTGTTTTGTCGTATCCTTCTCATGAATTTGAGTAGTCTTCTTTATCTTTCTCTCTATAATGAGATACGGTCTTGTGAAGAATTAATTTTGTTTTATAAGGTTTTAACTGTCAATAAATTGTGATGATTTGAACTCTGATCTTCATTTACTTTTTGATTTAGCCAATTAAAATGTTAAATATTGTTGAGAAATATATGATTTGAAAGGGTTATGCTTTCTACAACAAGGTAAGAGTCACATTCAATTTCATGGGTGAGAATGTAATCCATGGGTTTGTGTGCAAATAAATAGGGAAATACAATTTGATGGGCGCAGAATTAGAGATTTTAAGGTGACTGATTAAAATCCTTAATTTGGTCTAGTTGCTTGGAAACTAAAGCAAGATTATTAGTCCTCAGGCAAGGGAGAAGTGAGAGCTCTGGAGTGAGAGCCAATATCCTCTCAAAATAATCACATATTTAGGGATCAAACTCTTGATTAGTCAATGTTCTTTATGCATGCTGAGAGGGTAAAGAATATGATTACTCTTATTTGGCACAATACAATTTCATATGTATTTTAAATGATTTTGATTTCTTCACATTTCATAAAGTTTCATAAAGTCATTGTAAGGGGAAGGATGCTTTCTTAAATTTGAACTCTTCATTTCAAAAGTTTATTTAGTCTTTATAAGTTTTCTTTTGAAGTTTAACAATTAGTTTATTTAACTTAAGTCTTTCAACAAAATTTCATTTAACACACATTAAATTTACTTTAGATTTAATCTTTATACTTAAGTTTCATAGTTTGAATAGTGTGTTTGATGTTATAGCCATAAGAATTTCCAACTCACTGTGGGATCGATACTTAAGACTCCATTAGAGCCCTTTATTACTTGAGCGATACGTATAATTATATTATTATTACGGGTTTGACAGCTTAGATATTTTAAAAGATAAAATTATTTCACTTAATTTATTTTTATTAGGAGTGAACTGCATATTTATTATTTGTGCTAGCCGATAGCCACATCAGTAAGGTGGACTTTGCCATGGCTTACATGGCTCATCTATGGCATGGTTATTTTCATGGAAAGATATTTAAAAAATGGGGCATTTTGTGAGGTGGTGTCATGAGGTGTAATTTGTTGGAATTAAATCATGCAAGGCATGGGGTATGATTTTGATTTGATTAGGTGGATGATGAGGAAATTTGTCATGAGGGAATGAACTTTTGATTTTAATGAAAGGAAAACGAGAAACGAGCTTGGTTTGGTGAGCCTTTATAAATGGGTCACGAACAATTGATTTAGGTTTGCATTTAATCATGATGGGCTTAATGAAATTTAGGAATTGTCATAATGAAATTTGGGGCATGAATTTGATGAAATTAAATTTGTCATGTGGCCTCAAATTTGATGGATTTTGNCGTTATAGCCATAAGAATTTCCAACTCCCTGTGGGATCGATACTTAAGACTCCATTAGAGCCCTTTATTACTTGAGCGATACGTATACTTGTGTTATTATTACGGGTTTGACAGCTTAGAGATTTTAAAAGATAAAATTATTTTACTTAATTTATTTTTATTAGGAGTGAACTGCATATTTATTATTAGTGCCAGCCGACAACCGCATCAGTAAGGTGGACTTTGCCATGGCTTACATGGCTCATCTATGACATGGTTATTTTCATGGAAAGATATTTAAAAAATCGGGCATTTTGTGAGGTGGTGTCATGAGGTATAATTTGGTGGAATTAAATCATGCATGGAATGGGGTATGATTTTGATTTGATTAGGTGGATGATGAGGAAATTTGTCATGAGGGAATGAGCTTTTGATTTTAATGAAAGGAAAACGAGAAACGGGCTTGGTTTGGTGAGCCTTCATAAATGGGTCATGAAAAACTGATTTAGGTTTGCATTTAAGCATGATGGGCTTAGTGAAATTTAGGAATTTTCATAATGAAATTTGGGGCATGAATTTGATGAAATTAAATTTGTCATGTGGCCTCAAATTTGATGGATTTTGGATTTAGGGTTGATTTGGATTAATTTAAATTTGATCTTGGATAGGTATGTGTTTGGGATTGAATTTTGGTGTAATTGGATCTGGATTTTTATTTAGAAGAATTTGAAATGGATTTGGTGGAAATTGAGGCAATTTTGAGAATTTTGGTCAAAATTGAGTATTTCTGGTATTTTGGCAAAATTTGGGTAGTTTAGACAATCTTGGCAATTTTGAGGCAATTGGGTTAGAGAGGTTTAGAATGATTTTTGGTGAAAATGGGTTATTTGGTCAATTTTGAGCATTTTTGGGGAGTTTGGGGGTCTTTATGGGTATTTAGGTAATTTGGTTAATTTTGGTGGATTTTAAGAATTTTGGGTGAATTTGGGTAAGTTGGATGGCTAGAGTTGGTTTTGGGTGGTGAGCATGCAAGCCATGAAAAGTGTCCTCCAAGTCATATGAGCTTATGAGAACTCATCTTGAAGCCTCCACATATTGGTCCTAGTCATCCTAACTAAGGGTTAAGGACTTGGAACCACTTATATGAGTTCTCAAATGAGTTAAGGAGCAGTTATGTACCTCAAGGGGGAGATGGGTCAATTTGGGTGAATAGATGATTTTGGATGTGTGAGGGAACTTGTGGTGAGTTCAAGTGTATGTGTACAAGACCAAGCCACTCAGGGTTGCCTTAAAGCCTGACAATCCTATAGTTACTCTTCTGAGCTTCCTCATGTTGGTCTCAACCTTCTAGTGCTAGAGGTCAAAAACCACACATATGAATCTTCAAGAAGAGAAAAGAAGTAGTTTGAGTTTCTAAAAGGGTGGGTCTCATCACTAGTCCTCTAGGATAGTAAATAGAAAAGCCCTATGGCTAGATCTTAGGCTTAAGGAGAGAACTAGACCTTACTAAAAATGCAGTCAACAAGGCCTCAATATCCTTGGGTCATTTTTTGCTTCAAAGGGCCTACACAAATTCTTCTAGTCACTATGGACTACTTTCTCTAGTGGATTAAAGTAAAGGCACTGACCCAAATAACAGTGAAGGTTGTATGAAACTTCATCTGTTGATATGGTTTTCCTCTCGTCATCATTATCAATAACAGGATAACATTCACTAACTAAGGAGTAAAATACTTCTATTAGAGTTAAGGGATTGGAGTAAAGATCACATTAATGCATTAAATTTGAATTAACACTCAAGTTGAAGGAGCAAAGGGGAACTAGGTAGAGTTTCTCCCATCGATCCTTTGAGCAACCTGAATGATTCCATCGACAATGACCGAGCAGACCCCATTCATGTTGTCTCACAAAATGAAGGTAATGTTGAGGGTCATGACAATCTTAACTTTTGACGAGGAAAATCTAGTAGATTGGCAGGAGGATAATGAATGGATAGCACTCACCCTAAATCCCACAAAAGAAAAACTGAGTAATTCAACCCTTTGAGTGGAGCAAGTTAAGAGACACACCGTCTACTGCTATAAAAAGCATATCTGTGAGAAGACTTTTGTCCATACGAACCTTGTACAAAAGAAGATCGATGCAAAGGTGTGTGGACTGGTAGTTAGTAAATTGAACCATATGTGGATCGGCCCATTCATCATCTACCAAAGGGTTGCTCCTAGATCCTATAAGCTTAATGTATACCCTTTGAATTGAAGTGGATATAGTCTAAAATAATTTTTTTCTTACACAAAAACTTTTTTATGCTCAGGAAATAATAAATGAGTTTTCATTTCAAACTTGTATTTTTTTACACTAAAGAAATGTTAAAATATAATTTGACTGACTATGTGCATAATCCTACGTCCTACTAACACTCGAGGTACTTAGGGAGTTCATGTGTGTAAATATCTAGCCAACACTCGAGGAACCTGAACTTGAGTAGCAATAACTAACAATGATACCAAGATGTCCAATTGATAGAATACATAACTGACCTACAACACTCACACATCATAAATCCATGTCTCCAAACTTGAATCAAGTAAAGTTCATGAGGTGGTTCCCAATCCAGAAATAATAAGCTCCATGAAAGGTACCGAGCAAATCACCCCAGATTTGAGCCTCAGTAGTTATCCCTACAAAAGCATTGATAAAATCTAATTAATGAACCTAGCATAAGTGGTAGTCCATCTAAAGCAGAGATCCAACCAAGTTATCGAGACTTGAGAAGTGTGAGATGCAAGCTGGACATCAACACTAAAAATTGATAATCATGCAAGCTAGCTGATTGGTAGAAATACTTAAAATGATTAACAATCCATAACGTCTTATCAGCATTTAAAACCTAAAGACCGACTCTCAATGCTCAAGTATAAAAAAATATATATATATTGAAAGCTCTTGAGGTGATTCCCTATCCAGTAGTGACAAGCTCCATCAAGGTTACTAAGTAAATCACCCTGGAGGCAAGTCTCAGTGGTTACCATTCAAGGTGATGATCTAGCCAGAAAAACCAGATTGAGGTGGTATAAGAGTTGAGCTGGATGAAAAAAACATCGAAACAAACTAAAAAGTCTCCCTTAAGTGATGAGCGGTCTATCATTGCAAATACACCACAAGCAACAAATGGTAAAGTACGGTAAAGGTAAAAATGATACAAAGGTAAAAAATCAACTGAATGTCTCATTTCATTTCATTTCACCAGTTGATAACAAAAAAAATTATTTCCTTATAAAAAGTCATTGATATAATTTCTTATTGCAAACAATAAAAAAATTCTTAAGTATAAGAATTCTTGCCTCAAGATCATGCATTGGGTGAACCTCCATCCATTACATTCTTCCCCTCAAATTATTCTTTCCCCTTTCCTCTATTGAAGGAGTGGAAAGGATCTTCATGAATCTTCTTAGATCATAATACTTTTGGTCGACCAGTCCGACCCACACAAACTGGTTGATCACCAACATTATGCCGAACTGGAGGTGTTTGGCCTGGTTGTATGAAAACTAGCTTTGCCTTTACTATGGATACTTTTTTTTTATAGAATATCATTCTCCTATTGAATTTTAGAAAGCCACCCCAACATGCACACTAGCTTTGCCTTGGCTTCTTCCATCCAAGCCTCTGTCACAACCGCCTAATCCTCGGTCACCTTTGCATTAGCCTTGGTAGTTCCTAGCCTCTTCCTAGCTTTGAAAATTTTCTACTTGGTATTAAGGTAAAAAGAGGTCAAGCAATGCATGGCTAAGAAACCTAGAAGCTAGTATTGACCGAGTATGTGGTAGAGGTCCCAAGGGTCAAGGTCATTTAAGTTCTTCTCAAAGCTCTCTAACTAGAGGACATTTAATATATTTAAAGCATACATGTTGATGTCTAAAGCATTTAAATACCAATCCATTTTTATATCATTCATAGCAAAATGAGAGTTCTTGAACGCAAACACCTTCGGTCACTCTTTTTGCATTGGGCTACTGCCTCTTAAAGCCTGATGCATGGCTCTCTTAAGGAGGTGGGCAGAACCTATTGTATCTAACCATGCCCATTTCAACCAAGAGTTGGTAAAACCAACCAATAGTGTGGGGGTTATGATGAACACCCAAATGGGGGGCTTGCCAGCTAGCTTTCGACTTATATATATATATATATATATATATATATAT
>JXCR01145779.1:185779-200417 GCA_002079205.1 Phalaenopsis hybrid cultivar
TTTCTTCTTTTAAACTAAAGTATGATTTTTTTTCCATGGATTCTGAGTAGTTTTCTATCTTTCTTCTTAAAATGATAAATAATTAAGTTTTAGATGAAAATTATGGAGAGTATTGATCTTTAATGTTGGAAGAAGTTGTGATGATTTAAATCCATGCACTTCATTTACTTCTTGATTTGACCAATCAAGATGTTAAAATTTGTTGTGAGAACATGTAAGAATCGGTCTGGTATTGTCTCAGTCAACAATNTTCATGTTCTCTATTTATGATTTTAATTATTTTGGTTTCAATTTTCTCACCATTAGCGTAACTCCCTTCATAGGGTTGTAGCCGAGGACATGTAGTGCTTCTATTGAATTATGCTCCGATGTGCTGACAACCTCTTTATATTTCTGTGCTTACCCCCTTTTAGTGCTCGCTGCCCTTCCACCTATGCATTCCTTCCAATGTTATACCTGATTGTTAGTCTATATCCTGCTCACCTATTGCTATCGTAGATTATATCAGCACATTTTGGTGTTGTTGATAATCTTGTCAGCACCCCATACTATTGCCCCCAACCCTCCATCTTCCCCCTGTTGATACCACCATCTCTTCCAACACCACTTGTTATTACCATCAGGCCCTTCATCATACTCTACTACTACTTTAAACTCCTCCAACAACTTTTGCTGCTATGACAAGTGATACACCTAAAATATATAGTATTTTTAGACACATTTTTTATATCTATTTTTGAGATATTGTGCTTTAATGGAAGGTATTTTGTGTTTTTCTTGCAGATACAGGTAAAAATGGTGAAAAATACTTAAAGGAGTGAAAAAAGATCAAATTTGGAGCAAAAAGGTGAAAAAAGTGCAAAAGAGTTTTGGCACCTAAGCGCTAGATCTGACGCTTAAGCGACAGTTAAATAGAGAAGGCCGTGCCTAAGTACTAGAGGCCTCGCGCTTAAGTGCTAGTGACAGTTATTGGACAAGTAAATTCGGTTTCTGCGAATTTTGAAGAGGTTTTTGAGGCACATATTGGCTTAATAGGTGGATATAACCACCATGGACGAAAATTATCATGAAAGGATGCATCTCTTGGGGAAAGACATTGAATCTAGAGATATTTTGGAGAAAAACCAAGGCACCTTTTGGAAAATTATAAAAGAAAGAAGAGAGGACTTAGAAAAGTGTCTTGAAAGTATTGGAAAGTTTTAAAAGTTCTCATTTAGGGAGTTAGTTCCGAGAGATTTTGAGGCACCACTTTTACTTTTATTTTATCCTTTTTTTATTTTTTTTTGAGTGATTGTAAAGAGAAGAGAATCAAAGGAACTTCAAGAGTTTGGTGGAGGACTTGAGATAAGTTTTAATCTTTTTGTTTTGAGACTACTTTTGGTTTCAATTGAGACATGTTGTTGGTTTGACAATGATTTCTTCTTTTAAACTAAAGTGTGGTTTTGTTTTCTCCATGGATTCTGAGTAGTTTCCTTTACCTCTCTTCTTAAAATGATAAGTAATTAAGTTTTGGACGGAAGTTGTTGAAAGTATTGATCTTCAATGATGGAAGAAGTTGTGATGATTTAAATCCACGCACTTCATTTACTTCTTGATTTGACCAATCCAGATGTAAATTTTTTGTGAGGAAATCAATGTACTTCATTTACTTCTTGATTTGGCCAATCCAGATGTTAAAATTTGTTGTGAGAACATGAAAGAACCGAGCTGGTATTGTCTCAGTCAACAATTGGAAAGAATCACATGAGGTTGTATGAATAATTTAAATCCATGTACTTCATTTACTTCTTGATTTGGCCAATCCAGATGTTAAAATTTATTGTGAGAACATGTAAGTCAGACTTGTATTGTCTCAGTCAACAATTGGAAAGAATCACATGAGGTTGTATGAATGAGAATGTAATGAGCCGACATTGTCATTGTCAACAATTGGAAAGAAGCACATGAGGTTATATGAATGAGAATGTAGTTCATAGACTGATATTGTCTCAGTCAACAATTGGAAAGAATCACATGAGGTTGTATGAGTGAGAATGTAATTGCTGATATTGTCTTAGTCAACAATTGGAAAGAATCACATGAGGTTGTATGAATGAGAATGTAGTTCATATGATTGAGTGCAACTAAATAGGGAAATATTCATTGAAGGGTGTAGAGTTAGAGGACTTTAAAGTGACATATTAAAGCCCCCAACTTGGTTTATTATTTTAGGTTCTGATACGAAATGATAGCCCTTAGGTGGAGGGAATCGAGGGAACTCTAGAGTGAGAGCTAGTATCTTCCCTTCCTAGCCGGTCTTCAGAATTATTCAAACTTTAAATTAGCCAATGTTTTTTATAACATCTCTAGTAAGGGTAAAGAATATTATTGCTCTAATTTGGCACAACACAATTTGCATACTTCCATAACAAAATTCCTATACTTATTACTGATTCATTACAAGAAGAAATATATTTTCATATTTAGTGATTTTCTTCTACAAAAACTCTAGTTATCTTTTTTAAATGTTATTGTTCAGTCAAATATGAAAAATACCAAAAATATTTAAATTCTTATTACTGCAAAAATCATCTTTAATTTAGATAATTATCTTTTTATTAAAAATAGAAAGTTTGCTGTTCAGTAATGCATATTGTGTATTCTCTCTATGGGTTCGATAATCAGGTCTTAATCAAAAAGTCCTATATTACTTGATAATGATACGTATAGTTGCGTAGTATCCCAATATATATAAATTAAAAGTTAAATTCTTATTTTTCTTAAGGATCAAATTTTTGATTTTGTTGTAAAGTAAGGAAATATAAGTGGAATATAATTTGAATTATTGTTGTACTGTGCATATTAACAGTATCTAGGGATCAACAAGCTCTCCAACATTCCTTACTGCTATCGTACCCCTAACTAACCATCTCACCTAACAGACAACTGATGTTCCCCATGCTAGCCTCACCCTAGGGGTTATTTGTGCTTTGTGCAATTTTATTCCTATTTTAAGAAACATTATTGCGATTCATTTAAATTTTCAGCAATAATATTGGTGTTATGTTATTTTTTGGTTAACTTCGGTATCATTTGGTATTAGAGTTAACCTAACCATAGTCCTACCTTTGGATTACCTAGCATCAGCCTTACCCAAACCACCAACACCCAAAATTCCTTTCCTGTCCTTATCCACCTCTTCCAATCCATATATTCTAATCAAGCCACAAAGGGGGTACATGTTGAAACCTACCCATGATGAGACATATGAGATCCGTTGGCTTTAACAGAGGCTTGCGGAGATTTATGACGGAACCCAAGGGGAAATTACCCTTGATTGTGATCGAGTAAGTCAAAAATGAGAAGAGGAAAAGGATTTGAATCCCTTCCATAGAGATGACTTCAGTGATGATGAAGATAAATCCCAATGCTTTGGAATTCAATATCAGAGGAGCGTACATATAGTGGACATAGGGATTTTGACATCAAAGTGGACCTATTAAAGTTTTATGGAGGTATGGATTATGATGGTTTAATCATATGGCTACAATCAATTAAGAGGATCTTTGAGTACAAAGAAGTGCTAAAGGATAAAATTGTGTAGCTTTTGTTATTAAGTTGAAGAAGAGTGCCTCCATGTAGTGTGAAAACTTATAGAGGCAGAGGATGAGATCTTTGCCTCTATAAGTTTTAGGGAAAGACCCAAAGAGTTGAGGCAAGCATTTATAAGACACTGAATAAAAGCTAGGAAATTGAATAAAGGGATCCAATTAAAGGGAAGAGAGCAAGGAGATTAAAGCACAAAAAATTATAACCCTCGGCCCTTACATATAAAGTGTCAAGGGAAGTTGAAGCATCAAAGTAGAGTCATAGTTCAATTTTGAAATTTTGAGATCAACATAAAATTGAAGGAAAACTAATTATGTAAATGAAACTTTTTGAAATATAATAAAATAGAACTTTATTTAGATAAGAAATATTTTATAAGAGTTTCTTCGATCACTTCAACTGAGACAAGTCCTGTTGAAGCAGCTTTTGATACAACACTCTCACTCCAAACCTCAATCTATCAACACTATCTGCTCGGGCCCAGACTTGTAGAACTGAGCAAGTCGCCCAAATTTCAGCCAGCTTCCCTCGAAGAGTCGCCAACTCTGACTAGTGCTCTTGCCTGAGAGTCATCCGTTCTTCTAAGAGTTCTTTTGTCTCTGCCTCCCACTGCAAACCACCCACCCAGACAAAGGAGTCCTCTGTCTTCTCCAAGGGTTTGGACAATGACACTGGTGACCTCAGTCAATCGTTGGTTGCCTCCATAAGGTATTCTTGAGGATGTGTGGGGACATTAAACACTTTTCATTTGCTATGTTCCAGAGCTGGTGTTCCCTTAGCCACTCTAGGGATGAGGTATTGGCTGACATTTGTTAATGGAAAATAAACGACCAACACCACCTCATCTACATCATTAAAAGAACTATAAATAAAGTGAAATAAACTTTTTTAATGAGATAAGATCAAGCCTTTTCATACCAAGAGTCAATCCAACTCCAACCACCAGAATGACAAAAATCTCTCACTAGACAACAACAGGAGTTTGCAGTCTTGCTTCTGCCAGTTAGCACCTGAATCACAACCACCCTTTTCTCTAGTAATGAAGAACTAAGTGTTCTCTATGCATGTTACTCAGCCATATGAGCACAGTTTATGACAAGAGAATGGGCTGGCACAGTAGCTGGAGGATCACCTCACTTTCCTATCTCCTGACACAACCTCATCCATGGGATCTTCCACCCATTTCTTCTTGTAGACAAGTTGTTTAACTCACATATGTTGGCCTCATTTTTGATGAGGTCCAATCTTTATTCTTTAAAAGCCTAGGAACTAGTCATAGGGCTTTCTAGTTGATTATCCTAGAGGACTAGTGATGGAACCCTCCCATATAGAAGTTATAGACACTTCTTGACTCTTTTTGTGAAGTCCCACCTAGGTGGTCTTAAGCCCTTAGCCTTTGGCTAAGATGGCTAGTACCAACATGTAAAGACTCAAAAATGAGTTCCTATAGGATCAGGGGAGCCTTAGAATGAACCTAGGTGGCTTTTTCTTGGTCTCTCACACACATACACTTGAACCTATCACAATTCTCCATACACCCTAAACCCTAAAGTCACTTACACTTGACCTACCTTCTAACTCCTTTTGATAACTCATATGAGTGGTCCCAATCCCTTGGTCTTTGGTTAAGATGGCTAGAACAAACATGTGAAGGATCCAAATGGGTTTATCTTATGGATCTTATGCCTTTAAGGAGGTTTTATGGCTTGTATGTTTACTCTACCTAAGATTCCACCCAAACTACAAAAATACCCTCGGAACCCAAAAAATTGCCAAAATTACCCAAATTTTCAATATACCACCAAAAGTCATTCTAAACAATCTCAAATTATTCAAATTGCCCAAATTCACCTCAAATTTTTTAAAATTGACCAAAACACCCAAAGTTCCCAAAATGGCCATATGACCTAGAAATTCCATTTCTTCACCAAAATCATTTCAAACACCTCCAAGTTACCCAATTGACCTAAAATACTCTACACTTCTCAAAATTAACCAAATTGCCCTAAATTTCAAAAGATTACCAAAGTAACATAATTTTTACCAAAATTCCCAGTTTACACCCAATTCCTACCAAAACCATTTCAAGTTCAATTTCATCACATTTAAGCCCAAAATAGATTCCCTTTCATGACAATTATTCATCTAGTTTATTTTTTAAAGACCTTTCCTAAATGATTTTAAAAAAAGGCCCATCAACCCTTCATCTTAAAAGCCCAAAATTGAGCCCACATGACAAGCTTATCCTACACATCATCTTCATCATCAACTTAATAAATTTAAACCTTACACCATCGTATGCGTAATTAAAATCTTCCACATTTAGCCTCATCAGAAACCCATACAAGAGATGCCAAAAATTTCAATATATTTTTCCATGCAACTTAGTCAGGCCAAAGGCATGCCATGAAGCCACCTCCAAGCCACATGCAAGCCATGTGAGACATGGCCATGTAACCATGCTTAAAGTGGCAAAGGAAGAGCCCCTTTAATGGTTTCTTAAAAAGTGATTAACCCTTCCCATGCTTCACCTAAACCCAAAATTTAAATAATCTTGACTGGGACTTGACCTCACTGATTAAGCTGACCTCCTTATCAGCCTTGACTACCTTGGGGGTGGCCCAAGCCGCTTTGGTGAGCCTAGACCCAACCTAAACCCAATTTGACCCAAAAATCTATCCTTTTTCAATCAATCACCTTCACCCATGCACGAACCCAATTGGCTTCACATTTGCCCACCACTGACTTTCCTCAGCCAGATGGTGACCTCTCCCTGTCTGACCGACCACCTTGTTTGTCGGAAAATCCAAGTCCAAGGAGAGTCACCATGATTCAAACCCAAAATTAAACGTATCTAATGTGGATCTTTCCAATTTGATTTCTGCCCCAATTAGCACTCCACATAAGCAACCTTTTGAACACCTCAGCTTGCCCAATTAAAGCCCCCTTTCTCCTCTATAAATATACCCCATCTCACGAGTAAATGGGGAGAAGTACACAAGATTTGGGGAAACTCTACCAAAATCATTGCAAACCTTAATTCCAAGTTTCCTATGCTCATTCCAATCATTTTTAGCCCCTTATTTCCATTGTCCAACTCTAATTTTGAGCTCAAAATCAGGGTCATTTCACGACCATACCATAAACCTTCACCAATCTTCAAATTGATTCACTCCTCAGGTTCACCAGAGCCTAAGAAGACGTTCCCAATCAAAACAACTCTCTCCCTAGCAACCTAGACCTAGACCAAGTCCGAGTCATCCTCCAATCAAAATCATACAAAGGCTCAACTACAACTCCAACCAACAATTCAAGGAGGTTCGTGGGACCAAAGAGAAGCTCAAGAACAAACCCAATTGAGGCCTCATCTCTTGGCGAAAGGTATAGATAAAAATCCTTAATTTTAGCCTCGGTTTTGATCTTCATGAAGAAAGTTTACATTCCATGCTTAACTAGCCATATAGATGTGTTTGTCTCGTTTTAGAAGAAGGTGTTGAAACTGATCAAACTTACTTTAGTTGAGTATCGAGCAAGGTATTAAGGTTAGAAGCTAAATGGTTCTTGGGTTAGGGCGTGTTTGAGACGATGAACGAATGTCATTCGTTTCGCTTGTATCAAATGATCAGATCAAATCATATCACGCAGACGACAAGATGGAACGAGAACCGCAAGTTGTGTGGCAGCTGAGGTGTAAAGCGCAATGAACTGGTAGGTGACGCGTGGTCTTTTGACGGGTCCGAGGAATGATGCGATGACAACGTGGATAAGTAGGAAATTAGTGTATTTTCTATTTAAATTAATTCAGAAACTTCAAAAAGTCATATCTTGGTGTAGAAAAATAAAAAATAATAAAAAATGTTAGCTTTGTGCTCAGTGAATAGAGGATAATTTATTAAATCAAAAATAAAAAAATATTAAGTATTTTTCTTAAATTAAATAAATACTCCAGAGAGTAGATAATTTATAATTAATTAATTAATTATCCAAATTAAATGACGTTTTGAGAGATTATTCATAATGACATGAGGAATCTTCTGTGATTTTTCCAAGGCCAGAGAACACTCATATTACCATAAGTCCTAATTTTCTAAGATTATTAGCATTATTTTAATTTAAAAAATCATAAAAATTAAACTACAAATGAGAAAAGTACAAAGTTTGGTTTGGTAAGTTTGCTATGGTTAGAGGACTCTCAGGAAAATAAAAATCAAATTTAGAAAAGTCAAAAATGTCTTTTCTTACTTAAGATAAATAAAAATACCAAAAAAATAGAAAATATAAAATAATTAAGAAAATCACTAAAATGGGCCAAATTGAAGGTGATCATCTTAGAAGGCCTCTATAAAAATTTAAAAGTCATAAAAATTATTTTTACTATAGACATGTATTTTCTAAGGAAATAGGAAATTTAGATTCAAATAATTATAAAAAATAAAATAATAATAAGAAAATTATGAAAATGGGTTTGGAGTGTTCTTTTTGACCAAAAAAATCCTAAGAAAAATAAAATTAAAGTTAAAATGAAAATTTAATTTTTTGGCTATATTGTAATTTTAAATTAATTAAAAATATCAAAAAATTACAAAAATATGAAATTATTTCAAATTGTCATGAATATCATCTCAAGCAAAGAGAATAACTCAAAAATGCGTTTAAAATTTTAAAAAGTATAAAAATATAATTTTAGTATTTAAAATGCATCTTCTAATATTTGTGAATAAAATAATTATATATAATCAAATAAAAATCATAAAAATATAAAATAAAATTTTCTGAGTTCCTTGAAGTCAAGAAGATTCATAAAAAGTATTAAAATGAATTTTTGAAAAAAAATATATTTTCTATTTATTTTCCAATTAAAATCTATTAAAAATTGTAAAAATTAAAATATAATTCAAATATTCACAATAAATTATTTTAAGTAGTCCTCTGACATAAATGAATCTCCAATAATTTTCCTAAGGACAAAAAAATTTAGTTTAATTAATTAATTTGAATATCATTGAAATTTTCTATTTTTGAACAAAAATATTTATTACAAATTAAACAAAAATAAGAAAAATATAAATCCTCCTCTGATGTTTCAATTAACCCATGAGTGGGTTAACAACAAAGTTATAAATTCATTTGATTTAATTTGAAAGAATTATGAAGTAGAAAGCCCTAGGGGAAAAATGATAATTTTGGGATTCCATACCTTAATTAAAATTTAGGTCAAACCAGAGGGTAAAAAAGTAATATTTATGATTATTAACCCTCCTAGATGACTGAATCACAAAGGGTCAAAGGGTAGAAACCAATCTACCTTATCTTCTACAAAAGAGTAAGATTATAATTATTCAAGTTATTGAAGTTTCGAAGATAATTAAGGTTTGGAAGATTTAAATGTGAGGGGAATAAAGTAGGAAAAAAATAATTCACTAATTTAATGCCCCAAATCAATGGTTAGTAATAGTACAATCTCTTTAATAAGAATTCAACATATCATATTAAGCCCTTTTATCAAAATTATAAGTTTACCCATGATAGACTTAAGAACTTAGTAGTGCACTAGGATTGATACAAAAGCATTTAATGAGTTTTAGACAATAAAATATAATCAATCATATTCTTAAAACACTACAAGTTCAATTCTAAGAAAAGGGTAAGGATTTCTGACTAACCTAATTTCCCCTCAAGTGTTCCTATCTATATAATTTTCAAACTTAAAATCAAATGAATGACTAGTTACCTCATCATGGGATGATTAGAGCAATGAAGTCTATTGAGAACAAGTTAAAACACGATAACTAAAACGAAAGATGATTAATTTGATGATGTAATAAAGTTTGGTGAACTAATAATGATCTAGAAACTCCTAAAGTTATTTAGGGTCATTCCCCAAACACTTTTGAAAGATTCTTAAACATTTTAAAGGACACATGAACTTATTATAATTTGTTGGATGAAGTCATTTTACAAACTTAAATAACCATGAAGACAAAAAAAAAGTTAAAATCCATAGGGACCCCCAAGATATAACTCGAGGGACCCGTTAATTTACACTTCCAAATAAAATACCCTGCACTACTTATCCTAAATCAATAAACCAATGCCTAAGGATTTGAGTCTTTGATAAGGTATTCAAATCCTTGTAAGAAACTGGACATATTTTTAATGCCACATATAGATTAAGAAGCTTATGTAAGTCGGAGGTCTAGGTGGCGAGGGCAATGACGACATTGCCTATGTGTGCTAAATGAGGCATACAAAGTGGGATTTAGAATAATATCTCCTACCTCTAGGACTTACGAGGAGTGGGTAGGACCTATAATACTATTCACTAGCTTTTGGTAGAAGTTTCCCCTGACACTCTTAGGTTGCATGTAGTCCTAGTTTGATTAGAGTAATTAGCCCGTGGACTATACTAATTTAAAAAATATTTAAGAAAACAAAAATCCATTTTCAGACAAGATTACTTTTGCTTGCTAAAGTAAATTCTACATGCATGAAAAAATTATAGAATTTTGATGAAAACTTATAAAGGTCCACGGGTTAGTCACTTGGATCAAGGTTAGGGATTGGCCTCCTTAGATTGCTCGGTTGGTAGCTCTTACCCGAGGTTGGAATTAGAAAGCAAATAACCTAGCTCTGAGCCCCCACCTTTACTAAAATCTTATGCTTACCCCTAATCTTCCATAAATGGATTTTTGTTTTATTCAATTCAGATTTTTATCACAATTTAAATAAAGTTTTCTCGTACTGGATTTTATCATGATTTGTTTAAGTTTTCTAAGTTTGCTTAAATTTCGTGCAATTCTTAATTTTATCCTTATTGTACTAAACCCTTTTGTAGTGGTAGCAGAAGTCCAGATATGCAATGTTATGTTTCTTACCTTCTTTATTATACTGCACTTCCATGCATATTACTTACAATACCTCTTATAATAGAAGAACAGTAGCTTGGTTATATATGAGGTACATGTCGGCTGGGATTTTTCTTGAGAATGGTCTTTGGTGGTTTTAATTTAATGTATATGTATGTATGTATGTATGTATGTATGTATGTATGTATGTATATATATATATATATATATATATATATATATATATATATATACCCTAAACCCTAAACCCTATATATATATAAGATGGAGCTTGGAGTGGCGGCTGGCTTTGAGGTTACTTTGCTAGGGTTTCCATGGATTTCCTAATTTCGTGGTTGCTAACTGGTTCTTTCTCTTCTTCTAGTGACTTCTCTTTCTTCTGGATCTTTTACTTGATTTGGTGTTCTGGTTTTTTGCTTACCGGGAAACCTTTATTTGAATCGGTTACTGTTCTATTGATTTTGTTTGGCTATGGCTGAGCTTAACAATATGGATTTAGCTACCAATGTCCAATGGGCTAAGGCCACTTTTGCTGATGTGGTGGGTAAAGGAGCTTCTACTGTTAAGGATTTTGATGACCTTGTTTTCCCCCAGAGTTACCATGAGGCGGCTGACCCATTAATTAAACCTCTGAGTAGGAAAAATGGGAAGGTGGCTATCATTTATAATGATTCAGAGATACAGAACCTGAATGAGGTTTGCAAATTTTCTCTCATTGGTAAGTTCAAGATGGGACACCCAAAAATGGAAGCCATTAGAAAATTCTTTGATGGCATTAAACTCAAAGGTGCTTGGAGGGATGGCAGGCACATCCTTATTAAATTGTCAAGAGAAGATGATTATGCTAGAGTTTTCTCCAAACAGATTTTACAGATTGATGGTATTACTATGAAGATCTTGAAATGTTCTGCTGAGTTTGACCCGAGCAAGGAGCTGCCTGTAGTTCCTATTTGGTTCAAACTCCCTGGGTTAAAGCTTCACTTCTTTAATCATAAAAATCTGTTTAATATTGGTCAAGTTATGGGGAAACCTTTGAAGTTGGATGTCCCTACTTACAATCTTTCTAGACCTTCAGTAGCCTGAATATTAGTGGAAAGGGATATCACCCTTCCTGTTGTGGAGGAAATTTGGTTGGGGATTGAGCATAATGGCTATTGGCAAAGGATAGTTGCTGAACAGAAGCCCTACTACTGTTTCCATTGCAGCATGTTTGGGCACACTGATAACAAATGTTATAAAAGCCATCCCCATCTTAGAAGAACTGGTGGGGGGACTTCAAAGGAGGCTGATCATTTCTCTGTTGATGTTGGGATTTTGAGAAAAGAGGATTATGATAATCCTTTGAATCAGGTGATAACCAAGGGCAGTGAGGATGACGGCCATCAGGGCATCATCCCTTCCCAAGTTGAGAATGTTGACCAGCTGGACAAGCAGGATGTAAATGCCAAGGCCAATGATATTTCAGAAGCTGACCTTTCTGGTTAGAACCAGGTAATAAATGAAGTACTAAACACTAATTGGAATACTATTGAGGGGGATAATATTCAAGAGTTAGGGGCTGAGGTTGTCCTGGGGGAACGACAGATTGGCACAACCTTAATTAAGGGGTTACAAACAGCCCTGGAGGATGAATGGCTTGTCCAGAGAGCAAAGAGAAAGAAAAAGGGCTTCCAAATTTTAAATACTGAAAAGGGGGAAGTTACATTCTCAGGGATAGAAAATCTCATAAAGAAGCTCTAGAGGATATGAATAAAGCCAGAAGGAGGGGAAAACCAGTATCTATTGGATGATGAAATTTTTATGTTGGAATGTTAGGAGATTGGCACATCCTAAATCCCTTAATAGACTGATGGCTTTGAATAGGATGTATAAATTTTGGTTGATGGCTATTCTGGAGCCTATGGTCTCTAAAAATTCCCAGATAATTATAAAAAAAATTCACTGGTTTTTTTTATGTCTCTAATTTGAATAACAAGATTTGGGTGTTACATAGGAAGGAGGTGTCTTGCAGTATACTGTGGGATCACCAGAAATTCCTCCACATCAAGCTTCAAGTTGGGAGTCAGACAGGTCTAGCTACTTTTGTATATGCTGGTTGCTCTCCTAGTGCTAGAAAGGAGCTCTGGGAGAGTCTTAAAGTTATTAGTAGCTCTTGTAACTCTTACTTGATGGTTGGTGGAGACTTTAATTCTATTTCTGTACCTTCAGAAAAGTTGGGTGGTGCCCCCCCTGACCTCAACAAAATGAATTATTTCAATGATCAAAGCAACTTGGCTGGTATGTATGACCATGGTTTTTCTGGTCCAAAATTTACCTGGAGGAGGGGTCAACTTTGGGAAAGGTTAGATAGAATTTTTGTGAATTCAATGTAGCTTAGTGAGTTCATTCACACTTATGTGCAACATCTCAACATGACAGGATCAGATCATAGACCACTGCTTATGAACATTTCTGCATCAAATGTTAAGCACAAGCCAAGTCTTAGATACCTCAACATGTGGTCTTCCCACAAAGACTTCCTCAATCAGGTCTCATTAATTTGGAAGGATTGTCACCATTTCAACCCTCTGATTAAGTTATGGCAACTGCAAATAAAGTTAGGCAGACACTTATCTAACTGGAATTGGAAAACAGTGGGAGACATCAACTTAAATGTAGTGGACGCTGAAAAGACAGTTGCTATTTTGGAAGCTGAATTAGAGATTAACCCTGATGTGGAGAAGGATCTATTGATAGCAAATGAAAATTTGATGAATGCCATCTGTATGCAGGAGGATTTCTTTGCCAAAAAGGCTGTCAAGTCCAGATTTTGTGAAGGGGATAGAAACTCAAAATATTTTCATGCCTGTATCAAGTTTAGAAGAAAGTGCAACACAATACATAAGATTAAGGAGATTAATGGCAAGTGGCTCCATTTTGATGACTTGATTGTTGCTAGTGCTGTTAACTACTACCAAACAATCTTTAAACAACCTTCTGATCTTAGGCCCACCATCCAACAGGATTTGTTTTGCAGGGATGAGAACTTCATGAGGAGACTGGATCTGACATCTATTCCTGGGGAAGAGAAAATTTGGTCTGCTCTGGCTTCCATTGATAGCTCCAAAGTTGCTGGCCCTAATGGATTTTCTGCTGATTTCTATAAGAAGTCATGGAAGATCATTAAAGATGATATTATAAAGGCTTTCCAAGGTTTCTTTAGAGGTTTGGATCTTCCCAACTATTTTAAATGCTCCAACATAACTCTAATTCCCAAATCTTCTTCTGCTATCTCTTGGGATCTTTTCAGGCCCATTAACCTCACAAATGTGTTATCTAAAATGATTAGTAATGTGATCTCTAACAGACTCCAACCCCTCCTTCCCAAGATTATCTGTGAGAACAAGTCAACTTTCATTAAAGGGAGAAGCATTGTAGAGATTGTTCTGCTAGCCCAAGAACTGGTGTTGGATCTGGACAAGCAATGCAGAGGGGGGAACCTAATAATGAAATTGGATATCAGGAAGGCATATGACACCATGAACTGGGATTTCATTGAGGAAGTGTTGTATGCTAAGGGTTTTAATGCACAATTTATCTTGCTGATACATAGGTGGCTAAGAAACAACTCTCAATTTGTGTTTATAAAATGGTAAATCTCATGGTTTCTTCACCTCATCTAGAGGAATCAAGCAAGGTGACCCAATGTCTCCAACTATCTTCATCATTGCTTTTGATTACTTCTCTAAAATGTTGAATCAGTTCATGGTTTCAACCCCTCATACTCTCTACAGTCATAGATCTAACATTGCTGTGAACCATTTAGCATTTGCTGATGATGTTATTATCTTTGCCAAAGCAACCAAACCAGCTGTTAAATTGGTTCTTCAATGCCTGGAGAAGTTCCAAAAATGTTCTGGTATGCAATTCCATACTAAGAAATGTCTTTTGGTGTTTAGCAAAAAAGTAAAACCTGAAATTAAGCATTAGACTACTGAACTTAGTGGCTTCAAGACCAGCTCTCTGCCTTTAAAAAACCTAGGTACTTTGCTAGTGAAGGGGAAAACAAGACAAGTTCAATTTGATGACTGTATCACCAAAATTCAGGATAAACTAAACTGCTGGGCTAATTCATTCCTTTCCAATGGGGGTAGAGTTACTCTTCTAAAAAGTGTCTTGACAGCTCTTCCATCCTATATCTCCCA
>JXCR01145779.1:201795-212001 GCA_002079205.1 Phalaenopsis hybrid cultivar
TCTCGATCTTCCAATAGAGACGTTTTAATTTAGTTGAAGTTGTATTTTTTGTGATGTTTGTGATTAAGTTTTGAGTTGTCTTATATTTTTAAAATAATGTGGGGGTGATTCATGCAATTTTTTATTTTCTATGCAGGTTTGTAAATACAAGCATAAATAAAAGTGCGGTAGGAAAGTACAAGAAAGACTGTAAAACACTGTAAACTGTAAAAGTGTACCTGGCGAGTCTTCTCGTTCCACCACCTGAAACTCAAAATGCATGTCAGAGCATTTATGTATATAGAGTTGAAAAAGTAAGGTTTTGGAAACCTTCCTAATTCTATGTTGTATATTGGGGGTCCTTAAATTTTAAGGACAATATTATTAAGTAAAACATATTAAGTTTAATAGATTCCTGAGGTATTCACCAGGTTAAGAGTAGGGAGCAGGTCCATGCAACCTTCTTAATGTCTGGTAAAAGGCCTTGGTTTCATTTAAACTTTATTATGTTGCTTAATAATTCATCCTGAATATCCTAATGCTCAGTGAACATTGATGTCTTGATTATCCCAAGAATAAGGTAAATGTCATTTACCTTTTAATTTGAAAATTATGTAGGTGAAGACCCTTTAAGAGACAAATTAGTGTTTTTAAGAAAACTTAGCCTAATTTTAGTCCTAATTGGACTTGTGGTGTTTTAAAAGGGTTTAATTATGTTGATTTTTCTAATCCTTCTTTAACAAGTGGATTTAAACTTAAGTTCACCATTAAGTCCTTAAGACCTAAGTGAATGTGTATTAATTTTGAAAAGATTTAAAACTTTAAGTGATCATTATTAAAATTATTTAAACATCATTTTGATTATCAAATAAGGGTGTGAAATCATTGATTTCCAAAGTTATACCCCTAAATTCAAAAGTCATCTTATGTTAATGAAGTTTCCAAAATTTTGATACTTATGGGAATTATTATTTTTTTATCTTGTAATTTGACAAAGTGAAGTGGGTTTCTACCAATTAAGCCCATTTTTTATTGCAAATCATCAAGTGAGTTAATTAATATCATAAATTACACATTTTCCATTTTGATTAAGCCTAAATGTTCATTAAGGCCAAAATATTCAAAATTACAATTTTGCCCCTAAGGGTCCAAACTTTCATAATTTGTCAAATTTAAGTCAAATGACTTTGAAATTTTTATGTAACCCTACTGATAGGTCAATTAAGACATCAGAGGAGAAAATGTGAATTTTCACAATTTAATTTAATTCATCGAATTATTTTTATGCAAACATATGCATTTTCAAAGAAAATTCCAAAAGATGATCAAGACAACTCTAAATTAGTTGAAATTTTTATGCAAGCTAGCCCTAAACTAGGTAGTCATTTGGCCAAAAATTCAAAAATTTTTAAATTTTTTGTGATTTACTAAATTTAATTGTAGTTTTGGAGATTTTAATACAAAATAAAATATTTTATATTTTGAAAAATATGTTTTATATTTTTGGAAAATCTCTTTGAGGTCAAGGAACTCAGAAAAATTTATTTTGTATTTTTGTGATTTTTATTTGATGTTTTAGAATTATTTTGGTGAAAATTCTTTTTTTAAGCCTTAAAAATCATTTTAAGGTTTTAAAAATAAATATCTTTATTTTTAGACCTTGGAAAAATATTTCAATGACTCCTAAGTGTTTATGAAATAATTTGGAACATTTTCATGAGTTTAATATTTTATGATTTATTTTTATTATTTTTAATTATTAAAAATNGAGGCAGAAAATCTATTGTCGGCACTATTTTTGGTGTGGGGTTTGCCCGTAAAAAGCTCTCGGTCATCGGAATTGAAATACCGTTGCCCGCTTCGGAAGGACGTTTTAAAAAAAAGTTAGTTTTGAAAAAGATGAAGTCAAACTGACCCCATAATTTTCATAGTTTAGATGAAAGAGNGTTTTAAAAGTTATTTAAGTGTTCAATTTAATAATAATCTTTAAAAATCAATTAAAAATATTAAATGATCTCAAAATCCTTTGAAATTTTTATGGTAAATTCTCCGACTTATAAATCACAGTGGAGAATAAAAATCAAATAATTTTGATCTTTATGTTCTCCAAATTAAATATTTTAAGCAAATTGGGGTTTGCTCAAAACAGTGATGTTTTGAAATTGTTTCCTAAAAATCATGGTCATAGGGAACTCATATGAATTTTTGTAGAATTTTCTAAGCCAAATATAATTCTCTATAATTATTTGAATAAAAAATTCATAAGAACTTAGGAAATTAAGATTTCTGTCTAGAAATCTCTTATGTCTTTGGAAAAATGCTCAAATTGTGCATCTAGACAGAGACTACAACATAAAAAAAATTAGGGTGAAGGTAATAATCCAATATGAATGGAGAATTGAAAAACTCCTAACCCTATTTTATATTTTAAAAATAATTTATGCATCAAATTAATGTGAAAATAATTTCACATGGTTTTCCTCTATTCGCTGAGCAATAGGATATTTTTATTTTAATTTTAGGAATTTTCTATACAAGGATATAGATTTTTGAAGTTTAGAGGCTATTTTCTGAGTTTATTAAATACCCCTATTTATTTATTCGAACGCGGGCTGACTGGATCATCGGATCAGTCGAAAAGCCACGCAGTGCGCTCCCATTTGACGCTGCCTTCCGAGTCAACAGCCACGCGTCCCGCTGTATCGTCCCGGATGATCATCCGGCTTAATCTCCGTCGTCCATTCAATACACGAGAGAATGGACGACATCCGTTCATCGTCCCCGATAGCCTTAACCGAGAGCCGTCCGTTTTAAAAGCTTACTCCCTCATTTCTTAATGGATTTTAGTGATTATTTTTTTTTTAAATTACTCGTCTTAAAGAGACGAACACATCCATATGGTAAACATACTATGAAATCAATCCAATATAAATATAGAGCTCGCGAAGGCTCAAGAGAGTGAGTGAGGTTATACCTTTGCTCTGAGAGGTTTAGCCTCAATCAAAGATTCTTCACACCTTTGTTAGGTCCCAAAGAGCTTAGGGATGAAGCCTATGGCTCTGGTGTAAAGCCTATGTGTGATTTCGACCACGACCGATTTTGGGTGTTGGTTGAGAGCTATGGTAGAGGCTATTTCAGAGGGGGAATTGATGGGGGCTGTTGTGAAGGTGTAGGGCCAATTTATTTGGAGTTTGGTGCTGTGTAGGTTGGGATTACGATCGGAATTTGGTGCAGTGTAGGTTGGGATTGGAATTTGTCCTGGTTTCGGGCAGGAATTCCAGCTCAAAATTGGATTGTTTGGTCTTGTGTAGGTTGGGATTGGAATTTGTTCTGGTTTTGGGCAGGAATTCCTGCTCAAAATTGGATTGCCATGGTGGATTTGAGAGGGGGAAATGAATTGCAATGAACTAAGGGTCTCTTAGGGAAGCTCTCTGAGAAGTTTGGAAGGCCTTAGTAAAAATTTTTTTACCACACCCCTATTCATGGTCGTGGGGTGGATTTTATAGAAAATGGCTATGGGGATGCTTGGCTGGCCAAATTGAAGGTTAGCCCCACTTCTTAGGTGTCAAGCAGAGGAGTTCTCAACTCAATTTGGGCTGAGGTGGCCTTTTGGCATGAGTTTGGGTTTTAGCCATGTGTGGCTCACGGTTTTTGGGTTTTAGCTTGGGTTAAGGTGGCTAACCAAGGGTTGGATCATGGTTAAAGCTTATGATGCTTAGTAAAAATGGCACCATAGGGTATGGACATGTGGTATGACAAGTACATTGATTTAACCTCTTTATTATCCCTTTAAGAATTTTTTTCAAAAATTTACCCATAAGATAAATATCAAGCTTAACCATGGGTAGATGGCTGGCTTTAAACTCAACCCTAGAGTCTAAGATGAGTTAGGGTAAGGCTCATTTGACCATACCAAGCTCAATTGGTTTGGATTTGACCATAAGTCCAAAAAGGTGCATATGACCAAATCTTGTGTTTGAACTAGGTTAGAAATGCCAATTTTCCCAATTAAATATGGAATTTGGTGTAAGAGACCATGAGGAACAACTTTCATGAAGGGTGAAAAATTAAATATGGAATTTGGTGTAGGAGATCATGAGGAACAACTTTCATGAAGGGTGAAAGTGTCTTTTGAGGTCAATTGGTTAATCAATTTGATGGATTTTTGATTTTTGACCCATTTTAAGCATATTTACTCATGACATTTGGTGTAAGAGACCATGAGGAACAACTTTCATGAAGGGTGAAAGTCATTTTGAGTGGCCCAATTAAATACGGCATTTGGTGTAGGAGATCATGAGGAACAACTTTCATGAAGGGTGAAAGTCATTTTGAGGTTCATTTGGTGTAAGAGACCATGAGGAACAACTTTCATGAAGGGTGAAAGTCATTTTGAGGTCATCATTTGGTGTAGGAGACCATGAGGAACAACTTTCATGAAGGGTGAAAGTCATTTTGAGGTCTAATTGGCCCAATTAAATATGAAATTTGGTGTAAGAGACCATGAGGAACAACTTTCATGAAGGGTGAAAGTCATTTTGAGGTCAATATGGAATTTGGTGTTAGAGACCATGAGGAACAACTTTCATGAAGGGTGGAAAGTCATTTTGAGGTCAAGTTTGGTGTAGGAGACCATGAGGAACAACTTTCATGAAGGGTGAAAGTCATTTTGAGGTCAATTTTGTGTAAGAGACCATGAGGAACAACTTTCATGAAGGGTGAAAGTCATTTTGAGGTCAATTGGTAGAGTAGAGGATCATGAGGAACAACTTTCATGAAGGGTGAAAGTCATTTTGAGGTCAATTGGTTATGTAGGAGATCATAAGGAACAACTTTCATGAAGGGTGAAAGTCATTTTGAGGTCAATTGGTTAAGATCATGAGGAACAACTTTCATGAAGGGTGAAAGTCATTTTGAGGTCAATTGGTTAATCAAGAGATCATGAGGAACAACTTTCATGAAGGGTGAAAGTCATTTTGAGGTCAATTGGTTAATCAATTCATTTTTTTATTTTTGACCCATTTTAAGCATGTTGGGCTAAGTTTGGGTCAAAATTAGGCTAGCCGAGACCATGAAGAACAACTTTCATGAAGGGTGAAAGTCATTTTGAGGTCAATTGGTTAACCAATTTGGTGGATTATTTTGACCCATTTTAAGCGTGTTGGGCTAAGTTTGGGTCAAACTTGGGCTAGCCATGGGCTATATTTTTGACCCATTTTAAGCATGTTGGGCTAAGTTTGGGTCAAACTTGGGCTAGCCATGGGCGTTTTGACCCATTTTAAGCATGTTGGGCTAAGTTTGGGTCAAACTTGGGCTAGCCATGGGCTCTTTGACCCATTTTAAACATGTTGGGCTAAGTTTGGGTCAAACATGGGCTAGCCATGGGCTAAGTCCAAATTGATTGTTGTGGTTGGTGTAAAACATCATAATGAACAATTTTCATGAAGGATGAAAATTGTTTTGAAGTTGATTTGGTGGTCAATTTGGATGGATTTTGATGGGTTTTGGTTTTAGACCTAAATTAAGCATGTAGGGCTAAACTTGGGTCAAACTTGGGCTAGCTTTGGGCTAAGCTCAAATTGATTGTTGGATTTGGTGTAAAATGTCATGATAAACAACTTTCATGAAGGATAAAAATTGTTTTTAAGTTGATTTAGTGGATTTTGATGAAATTTGGATTTAGACCCTAATTTAGGCAAATGGATCTAATTTGGGTCAAACTTAAGCTAGCTTTGGGCTAAGCTAAAATTTATTGTTGTGTTTGGTTACAAATGACCTCACAAAGGATTTTAAACAAAAATTGGATGCCAATTTGAGGTTTTGGACATTCAATTGTTGAGATTTGGGATGTTAGCCAATATTGGGGCTAATTTGGGGGTTTTGGTCAAAGATGGTCAAATTTACCAAATTGGACCAAGGTGTAGTGGTAAAAAATAAAATTGGAAATATTTTGGATTTATTGGAATTTTTTGGGAATTTCTGGAATTTTTGGATTTTTGGGCCATGGAGGGGCATTTTGGTAATTTGGACATTTTTGTTAGTTTTGGCAAATTTGGATATATTCAAAGTGTTTGGAATAATTTTTGATCAGTTTTGGGTATTTTGGCCATATTTGGGATTTTTTATCAAATTTGGGTTCCAATGACAGTTATGTAATTTGGAGGTGCCTAGGGGCAAAAGACCAAGTTGGGCATTTCAAGTAGAATTGGATAGAGAACCATTTTAAATGAGTCATAGACCAATGAAATCCTATTTTAGGTCCTCATATATTCGTCTTAGCCAAGGTATTGTGAGGGTATTGTGAAGATATGGTGAGGGTATAGTGTACCTTAGTTCCGAATCAACACCCAAAGTCAATTCTAAGGCCAAGTAACCCTATAGAAACTCTTCTTGAGCTTCCCCATAATGATCTTACCTTCTAAATGTTAGAGGTTAGGACCAATATGTGGAACTTCAAGTCAAGTAAAGAAAATAGTTTTGAGTTTCTAATGGTGAGGGTACCTTTTCTAGTTTTCTAAGACTAGTCAATAGGAAACTTTGAATTTCTAATGGTGGGGTACCTCTTCTAATTTTCTAAGACTAGTCAATAGTTTTGAATTTCTAATAGTGGGGTACCTTTTCTAGTTTTCTAAGACTTAGTCAATAGGAAAGGTCTTATGGCTAGACCCTAATGGTGAAGGTACCTTTTCTAGTTTTCTAAGACTAGTCAATAGGAAAGTCCTATGGTAGACCTAGGCTTGGTACATTTTCTAGTTTTCTAAGACTAGTCAGTAGGAAAGTCCTATGGCTAGACCTAGGCTAAAAAAGTTTCTAGACCTCAACCAAAAGTGAGGTCAACAAATGGACCCCCAATAGGTGTGGAGCTAGACCTAGGCTATTAAAGAAGTTTCTAGACCTCAACCAAAAGTGAGGTCAACAAATGGACTTTTGATTTTCTAATAGTGGGGTACCTCTTCTAGTTTTCTAAGACTAGTCAATAGGAAAGTCCTATGGCAAGAAGAATTTTGAATTTCTAATTGTGAGGATACCTTTTCTAGTTTTCTAAGACTAGTCAATAGGAAAGTCCTATGGCTAGACCTAGGAAGGAAGTTTCTAGACCTCAACCAAAAGTGAGGTCAACAAATGGACCCCCAATAGGTGTGGAGCTAGACCTAGGCTATTAAAGAAGTTTCTAGAACTCAACCAAAAGTGAGGTCAACAAATGGACCCCCAATAGGTGTGGTGTGCTGGGCAAACACACTAGACTTCAACCAAAAGTGAGGTCAATAAATGGACCCCCAATAGGTGTGGTGTGCTGGGCAAGCACACGCGCGTATTGCGTTGATCAACGAGATCAACAAGACCAATATAGATTTCTAAGTCATCAGACCTAGAAATAAGTGTAAATTTTGTAGCTATTTGTTTCCACTAGGGATTTTTTTTTTGCAAATAAGTGTCTGATCAAGATCAGGCAGTGAGGACTCTCACTGAGGATTGTTGGGTATTTTTTTAATAGGGATCAACATGTAAGGGTTAACCTCAAAGTGATGATTCAAAATAAAAATATTGATATCAAAGGAGAGTCAGACATTTGGAACTGACTTTCAATAGAAGAAATCAGAAGTGTCGGACTNTTGGCGAATGATATATATCCCATGGATAATGTTGAATTGTATTTGCATCATCTATCGATAGATCATCATATCTTATCAGTTCATTAGCTGATAAGTAATCATCATAATTACAATATTGTTCTAAATTTAGAACATTGCAACGTGGACATTCTACAAATGCCCCTGCAGACTGTCCTTGTTCACGTGTTGTGGAATGACACGTAGAACAAACCAAACTGGCATCAGAGTGAACCCATACTGGTGATGGTTCGGGAAGTTGTCTCGATTTTACTTCCTCTTCTGTCAACGGCAGACTATCAGAAGACTCCTTCATGTTGACATTATACATGTACCCCTATGGGATTGCAAACAACTTTTCTTTTTCTTTCCTGGCTTTGGCTAGAGCTGTTTGTTTTTTCCGGTCAAAATTTCTTTACTGAGTTCTTCGCAACGAAGCGAAAGGTATTTTCTCTTCATCAGCAATTATCAAATGTCCTGCTGTAGTAGCCACCATGGAGGGCAGACGACGGCTTGGCCCCTCCATTGGATCTTGTTTTTCGACGGCTTCTTTCCCTTTTGAGGAAGGGAAAATCCTGGTGCTGAATTTGAGTAATGAGGGCAATCCCTCTTTTTCTCATTCTTTGACAGCATCCATTAGTGGATTTTCATATTATATGTTAACATCATCAAATTTTATATCAAAGTCAATTATTCCACCTTGCGGTATCTCATATTTGTTGAAAGCAAAGTTCAAGCCATCTTTGAAAGCAAAAATCAGCCACGATCCTGACATCTCCTCCATAAATTAATAAGGAGACATCAGTGAGTTTGAATTGTTTATGAATCAGAACAAAACATAGTTCAATTAATATATATTTTCTCTCGTTAATATATATGTAGAAAAGAACAGATGTAATATGGGATACTAGAAATTTTCATTAATTTTAATATTGATAAAAAAAATAAAATTTATCTGGTCATAAACTTTTCAGGCCATATAAATAACCTCAGAACTTATCTGAAGTTCAAAAAAAAAATTTCTTATATACGCAACAAACTAACAGCGAAAAGCGTCGTCATGTTGCGTAGTAGGCCTTCAGGTATCGTTCTCTGATTGGAAGCATAGGCCTTTCTCCTTGAGAATTGATAAGTTGGTAAGCTCCTCCGGCGTAGACCTTCTCAATGACAAATGGTCCCTCCCAAGTTGGCTCAAATTTTCCACCTATCTTGCGACGTGCAAGAATAGGTCTTTTGAGAACAAGGACCAGGTCACCAATTTTAAATGTCCTTGGGCGGACCAGTTTGTCATGAGCTCGTATCATCTTTGCTTGGTATAGCTCCAGATGTTGTTGTGCTGTGGTAATTTTCCTTCGAGACTTTCAAGTTCTTCAAGTCTGAGTTTTGCATTTTCTTCAGTTGTAAGTCGGTTTGCAATGGCGACTCTGAGAGATGGTGTCTGTATTTCTAGTGGTATTACGGCCTCTGACCCGTATACGANTTTTTTCTAATAAAATTTTTGATTTTTGTGCTCTTGAAAGCTGTCCCGTTATCAGAGATAATTCTTCGCGGTACACCAAACCGATAAACGACTTGGTCTTTGAAGAATTTTAGGACATGCTGAGCTGTAACCTCTCGTAGTGGAACTGCCTCTGCTTATTTAGAGAAGTAGTCTGTCGCTGAAACTATGAATCTATGTCCTTTGGAGGATGGAGGATCTATCGGACCCACTATGTCTGTACCCCAACATGAATGGCCATGAGGCAATAGTTGGGTGTAGCACATTTGGTGGTTGGTGTAAGACCACTCCGTTCACGAGACAATAGTTGGGTGTAGCACATTCGGTGGTTGGTGTAAGACTACTCCGTGTATTTGGCACTGATGACATTTTTTTGCTGTATCCATGCAATCAGACATCATTGTTGGCCAATAATATCCGAGTCTTTTGATTTTCATTTTCATCTTTGGTCCTGACTGGTGAGCACCAAACAATCTAGCATGTATTTCTTTGACAATATCCTGTGTCTCGGCTCTGCTCAAACACCGTAGCCACATTTGATTGAACGATCTCCTATAGAGAACACCATTTATGAAGCATATGAAAAAGCTCTCTTTATAATCTGGTTTGCCTCAGACTTATCCTCTGGCAGTTTTCCAGTATGCAAATATTCTATTAATAATCTAGTTTGCCTCGGACTTATCCTCTAGCAGCTTTCCAGTATGCAAATATTCTATTAATGGCTTTCCCTAATCTTCAGTGATATTTACAACCGCATTTATTGTGTCTTCTTCTTTTCCGAGTTTATGTATCAGTCTTCGCTGTTATTTACAGTCGCATTTATTGTGTTTTCTTCTTTTCCGAGTTTATGTAGGGTTTCCATGTTGATCTTGGATAGAACTTGTCTGCCCTGTACTGTGATTTCTATGGAATCCTCCGGGGGACATGCCAATTCTTTAGCGAGTTTTGCTAGAGCGTCGGCATGTGAATTATCTACCCGAGGAATTTGATAAAAAGTCACGTTGGGAATCTGCTCCAGTAATTTCATCGTGTATTGGTAATATTCTAACAGTCTGAGCTTCAAAATTTTGTATTGTCCAGCGATCTGTTGAATGATGAGTTGGGAGTCACCGTAGATGG
>JXCR01145779.1:240585-267205 GCA_002079205.1 Phalaenopsis hybrid cultivar
TTTGTAGTGGTAGCAGAGGTCCAGGTATGCAATGTTATGTTTCTTACTTTCTTTATTATACTACACTTCTATGCATATTACCTACAATACCTCTTATAATAGAAGAACAATAGCTTGGTTATATATGTGGTACATGTTGGCTTGGATTTTTCTTGAGAATGGTCTTTCGTGGTTTTAATTTAATGTATATATATATATATATATATATATATATATATACATATATATGGGGAAAAGAGCAGTTGTAGGCTCCCTACATGTATATTAAAACATGAGAATACAAGTCAAGGAGATAATCCATGTTCCTCTAAAAAGAAAAAGCAAAAACCTAAGACAAAAGAGTAACCTATTGAGGAACCCTCTCCAACAAAGCAAAATCTAAGTATACCAAATATATATATATATATATATATATATACATATATACATATGTAATTTTTTTTTGTGAAATTATAGTATTTTAATTTTGAAAAATGTGAGATCAAACAGGTCCCATGCATTTAATAATTTAAATGACCAGAAACAACACCGCAAGCAGTGCACCTATCCTGAAGAATAGACACCTTACTTGTCTGCGGGCTCGATTAAATAAACTAAGAGAGTTTATGACATCTGTTTGGCCTATAAACCTTTTTTATAAGTTGGCCGACAAGTTCACATATATAATATAAGGATTGGACATGGTTTTTATTACCTGGGTTCTTTAGTTCCCTATAAAGGCAGTCTCATACAGTTAATTACATCTTAAGCAACCAAAATTACTTAAGAAAACTCTCGATAATGACCAGAGGTGTTCATCTTCAAGAATACAAAGTTCAGTGTTCAAGGTAGGACATGGAAAACCAAATGGGAGTGGATAAAAAATGAGCAATTATTTTTGAAATCCAAAGGAAAGATAAGTAGGGGATGTCACCAATCTCAAGGAGAACCTCGGTGACTTCCCAAACTATCCTATAGTTTGACTTTGGTTTCAAAGATGATATTACTTGATGTTACATCCTACCATTTTTATTACTTAGGGCTTACATTTGCATGAAATCTGATCATGTAAATAACCTGGAAGATAAGAGAATTTATGTCATATTAAATGATGACCTCAGAGTCTTAAAAGATTTATGGCTTAAATTGCACAACATGGCTGTGCAGAGACTTAAAGAAAATGTGAGGATTTATGTAGCTCTAGGCGGACTACCTCAAAGTCCTATGAGCTATTGTTGTTTAAACTAAGAAAAGGTTTTTTTGGTGAAGATTTCTTTTTCTCTCTCGAAGATGTTCTTCTATGCATTGTGACCGCGTCGTGTTGTCCACCAAGTCTGCCCCAAACTTCTTGCTGTAGTAATAGCTCCAAAGTTTGGAGCTTGTTTTGTTTTTAATAGATTTTGTTATTAAAATGTTTTTAGAGGGGGATTTTTAATTTAATTTAAGATCCCATGGTTTCGTCATCCCGTCATCACTATTTTCTTTTAAATTTACTTAGTTTATATGAGATGTTAAGCTCATTTAGACTATAGAATTCTTGTAAGCAATCATATGTTACCTCATTTGAGTGATTCTCGTAAATTCAAAAGGAGTAGAATAAGTGTGTTCAAAAGGGTTTAAAGGTGTGTTAATTTTTATTGAAAGCATATTTTTGTTTCACAAGTAAAACATGCATAGTAAAGTAAAGTGATAATAAGATAAAGTAAAAAAAAATTAAATAAATAAACTATACATGCATACATGACACTCCTGCTGTTGTTGCGTGGTTAGCATCATAAAACGTGACGTAGTTGTGGGGAATTTAAGTAAATTGTAAGAAAAGAAAGTAGGAAAATCCAGCATCAAAAAGTTAAAAAAATGGGTCGTAAGAAAGCACGAACGAGTAAAACCAGCAATCACATATGAAAGACCAGTACTGAGTGTAAGAATTTAGTAAAGATGGGGGCTCAGAGCTAGGCTGTGTGCCTTATATTTCCAACTTTGATAGAAGTTGACATCTTGACAACTCGTGAAAGGGCAATCCTTAACCTAGATCTAAGTGATTACCTTGTGAACTTTTATAGGTTTTCATTAAAACCATTTAATTTTTCATGCATGTAAAATTTACTTTGCCAAGTAAAAGCAATGATGTTATGAAAGAGATTTTTTTCTTAAATATATTTTTGTAAAGTAATATAGTCCACATGCTAATTACTTTAATCAGGCTAGGACTACCAACAACCTAAGAGTATCAGGGGCATGTCCCATCAAAAGTTGGTGAATAGTATCATCAGTCCTATACTCTCTCCTTATTGAGGATTCTTAAGGTAGGAGATACTATTCCAAAATCCCACTTTGCATCCCTCATTTAGCACACATAAGCAATGTCATCATTGCCCTTACCTTCTAGACCTCAGGCTTACACAATCCCGATGTTTCATATATGGAAAAAATATCCCCAGTTGCTTACAAGGGTCTAAATACCTTATCCAAGAATTGAACTCTTAAGCATTGGTTTTAGCTATATGATAAGTAGCATAGGGTATTTCATTGGAATCAATGTATTGACGTGTCCTGAGGCATGTCTTAGTGAATCCCTAAGGTTTTTTATGGATGATTTTATTCAATAAAATATAATTGGTCGAGTGTCCTTCAAAGTTTTCAGAAGGCTATAAAAGTGCTAGGGGATTGACCTAGAACATCTTTTAGAATCTTTTGGGTCACCTCGAGTTTGTGTTGACTTATCATTTTGTTGAATTGATCACTTTTAGTTAGTTTAGTTGTATTATTTTAACTTGTACTCATTGAAATTTTAATGTTTTAATCTGTCCATGAGTGGGGTGACTAGACATTCATTTGATGCTTCACTTAGAAATTATATGGATGAATACCCATAAGGGCAGTTTAAACTGTTAGGGATTCTTTACTCTTTCAATTGAAATAGAACTTCTAGTGTTTGACAAGTGTTTATGATTAAATGTGTTATGTTTTCTAGACCTCATTAAGCGATGTTGGATCAAACCTAGTTCAATACCAAGCTCTTAAGTCTTTCTTGGTAGATTTGTAATTTTGGAAAAAAGTTGAATGAGATGAACTAAATCCTTATTAAAAGATTGTATCATCATTTAATCATTGAAACATGGCTTCTAATTAGTGAGTTATTATCTTCTTAACATAAGCCCTTCACCTTAGGATCACTAATTTAATTAACTTCCAAAACATAATAATTTGGGAAATTATATTTTTACCTTCTATAAAAAATAAAATGAATTGGTTTATATCATTTAAACCCTTATGTTTCCATCATTTCAGAGAACTAATTATGATCAATGTTACCCTTTTACCCTATGGTTTGCCCTAAATGTTGGTTAAGGTTTTAAAAAAAAATCCCTTAATTACCACTTTGCCCTTTATGGGTTTCCACTTCATAATTGCTTAGGTTTAACTCAAATGAATTGAAACTTTGTTGTTACCACATTCATGGGTCCATTAGAGTATTAGAAGAGACTTTATAGTAAAAAATATGGATTTTCAAAGATAATAGTCATATCAAATAAAGTTTTTGTCCTTAAGAAAATTATTAGAAGTTCATGTAGGCCAGAAGAGCGCTAGGAATAATTCTTGTAAATTTTTAAAATATATTTTAATTTTTACAACTTTTTATTGATTTTGATGAACAAATAAATAGAAAATATATTTTATTTTAGAATTTTTTTATATTTTTCATAAAACTCCCTTATTCCAAGGATCTCAGAGATGTAAATTTTGTATTTTTATGATTNTTATGGTTTGCCCTAAATTTTGGTTAAGGTTTAAAAAAAAATCCCTTAATTACCACTTTGCCCTTTATGGGTTTCCACTTCATATTTGCTTAGGTTTAACTCAAATGACTTGAAACTTTGTTGTTACCACACTCATGGGTCCATTAGAGTATTAGAAGAGACTTTATAGTAAAAAATAGGGATTTCAAAGATAATAGTCATATAAAATAAAGTTTTTGTCCTTAAGAAAATTATTGGAGGTTCATGTAGGTCAGAAGAGCGCTAGGAATAATTTTTGTAAATTTTTAAAATATATTTTAATTTTTACAACTTTTGATTAATTTTGATGAATAAATAAATAGAAAATATATTTTGTTTTAGAATTTTTTTTATATTTTTCATAAAACTCCCTTATTCCAAGGATCTCAAAGATGTAAATTTTGTATTTTTATGATTTTTATTTTATTTATTGTAATAAATTTTATTCAAAAATTAAGAAAAATAAATTTAATTATGTAAAGCACCTTTTTTACACCATTAGAAATTTACAAACACCCCTTCAAGTTATTTTCTGTGGTTAGGGTGGAATTTAGGACAATTTGGAGTATTTTTGTGTTTTTCGCTTTTTTTAATTATTTTAAAATTAGAAAATAACATAAAAATGAAGTTTTTATTATAATCTCAATTTTATTTTTTTTAGGTCTCTCTGGTGACAAAGAACACTGCAAACCAATTTTCATATTTTTCATATTTTTCTTTTATTTATTAATTATTTTAAACCAAAATTGATATTTACTTAGAAAATGTATATTTGCATTACGAATAATTTTTATGACTTCCAAATTTTTATAGAGGTCTCCTAGGATGATTACCNTGTATATTTGCATTACGAATAATTTTTATGACTTCCAAATTTTTATAGAGGTCTCCTAGGATGATTACCAACAACACCACCCATTTTTGTAATTATTTGAATTTTTTCACATTTTTTTCTAATTTTTAGTAATTTTTATTAATCTTAAATAAAAAAAATGGCTTGAAAATTTTATAAATTTTATTTTTATTTTTCCTAAGATCNGACCCATTTTTGTAATTGTTTGAATTATTTCACATTTTTCTAATTTTTAGTGAATTTTATTAATCTTAAATAAAAAAAATGGCTTGAAAATTTTATAAATTTAATTTTTATTTTTCCTAAGATCCCGTGACCACAGTTAACCTACCAAATAAGATTTAACATTTTTTAAAATTTTATTTTGTTTTTTTATAATATTTTAAAATTAAAATAATATCAATTGTTACAAAAATTAGGGCTTTTGACCATAGAGATGTCATCTCACTTTGGAAAAATCAGATAAGATTTCAAAGGTCATCCAAACAAAATCCTCAAAATTTCATTTGATTTAAATAATTATTTAGTTATTTATGATTTATTTACTTTCTCGAGTATTTAATTTATTTAAAAATAAATAAAAAAAATATTTTAAATTTTTAGTCCACATTTTTCTCCTCTATTCACTGAGCATAGGAGTTTTTTAATTTTATTTTTATCTATTTTCTACACTAAGATATGTATTTTTAAAATTTTTATTTTATTTAATTCCAAAATACCTTATTTATCTACTTATCTAAGTCAGCCGCCAATGCAACTTCGACATCTCTGAAGTCCCACACATAGTCTGCTAGTTCGTTGCATTTCCATGTAGCCTGCCTCGTCAACCCACGGTTCACGTTTCTTTTATCCATCCGACGTAAGCTGATCCCTCTATTCATTACACGTGGGAATGGATGACATCTGTTCATCGTCCTTGATCGTCCTAACCCGAGAACCGTCCTTGTTCTAGACCTAATATCTTACTCGATTCTCAACTTAATCACTTGGGGTTTGTTACTACACCTTCATCAAAGTGAGAAAAACCTATTTATACGGTCAAATATGTATGAAATACAAGTTCAATTCACAATCAATGAAACAAAGAAAAGATTTAGGGATTTTGAACTATACCTTTACCCAAGAGGTGAGAGATCGATTGGGTTAATTGAAGACGATTGCCTCGAGTCCATGAAGCTCCTCGAAGTGTTGCCTTGTTTAAGTATGATTTCAGTCAAAGGGTGACTCAGGCTTGGTCTAGAACTATGTTAGGGTGCTCAGGAGAGGGGGCTTTTGATTGAGGAGATGGTTTTGAAGGATGGAGAAGCTTATGAAATGGTTAATTTGAAGGTTTGAGAGGTTTGGTGAAATGGCCAAAAAGATCCTAGATTTAGGTGGTGAAATTAAGCTTGGAAAGTGGGAATGGGTGGCTCAGGATGGTTGGATTGCACTCAGGAGATTTGTGAGAGCTTTGGAAGCAATTAGGCAGAGTTTCAGCTAGGTTTTGGATCATCTTCAAAGTTGGTCGTGGAGGGGAATATTTATAATTCCGGCTAAGGGAAGGGCTCAGGCTCTTATTGGTTGGTCCCAATAAGCTGAGGTGGAGGTCTGAGCAGCGCAATTGACCAATTGGAGTTTGCCACATTGGATAGGTATAATTTTGGGTTTAAGCCATGGTTGACCTTCTCAGTTTTGGGTTTTTAGGCCACTAGAGTGGCTGACCAGACCAAGGTGGTGGCTAGCTGGCTCAGGGAGTTCAGAGGAAGGTTTAAGTGTGATTAGGCTTGTTGTTTGATGACTCATGGCATGGCTAAGAGAGTTAATCATTTTTAGGTGAGGGGTTTCTATGATTCAAGGGACCCTTGGTCCATGGCACAAAAGTGGGTTTAAGCTAGGATTGAGGTATCCAGATCACAAGCTTAGGATGGGCTAGGGTAATTAGGGTTTAATTAAATCAAAAGGTTAGCAAAAAAGCTTGATTTTTGGCTTAAAATGGGGTTTGGGCTTGAACATAGACTTGGGCTTGGATCTAGACCAATTGATGGTTCAAGTTGGCCTAGGGGAATATCATTAAAGATTTGGGAATCAAATTTTGTGGAATTAGAATGATTACATGACTCAATTTGGCGGAATTTGTAAGTGGTCATAATTTGGAGCATTTGACTTGGGCTTGGAATTTGGGCCTGAAATTGGGTCTAGTTGAGCTAGGATTTGGTTCTAATTGGGATTNCACAGTTAACCTACCAAATAAGATTTTACATTTTTTAAAATTTTATTTTGTTTTTTTATAATTTTTTAAATTAAAATAATACCAAATATTACAAAAATTAGGGCTTTTGACCATAGAGATGTCATCTCACTTTGGAAAAATCAGATAAGATCCCAAAGGTCATAAAAAAAATCCTCAAAATTTCATTTGATTTAAATAATTACTTAGTTATTTATGATTTATTTACTTTCTGGAGTATTTAATTTATTAAAAATTAATAAAAAAAATATTTTTAATTTTTAGTCCACATTTTTCTCCTCTATTCACTGAGCATAGGAGTATTTTTATTTTATTTTTATGTATTTTCTATACTAAGATATGTATTTTTAAAATTTTTATTTTTTTTAATTCCAAAATACCTTATTTATCTACTTATCTCAGTCAGCCGCCAACGCAACTTCGACATTTCCGAAGTCCCACACATAGTCTACTATTTCGTTGCACTTTCCATGTAGCCTGCCTCGTCAGCCCACGATTCACGTTTCTTTTATCCATCCGACGTAAGCTGATCCCTCTATTCATTACACGTGGGAATGGACGACATCTGTTCATCGTCCTTGATCGTCCTAACCCGAGAACCTCCTTTGTACTAGACCTAATATCTTACTTGATTCTCAACTTAATCACTTGGGGTTTGTTACTACACTTTCATAAAAGTGAGACAAACCTATATATATGGTCAAATATGTATGAAATAAAAGTTCAGTTCACAATCAATGAAACCAAGAAAAGATTTAGAGATTTTGAACTATACCTTTGCCCAAGAGGTGAGACATCGATTGGGTTAATTGAAGACGATTGCCTCGAGTCCATGAAGCTCCTCAAAGTGTTGCCTTGTTTAAGTATGATTTCAGTCGAAGGGCGACTCAAGCTTGGTCTAAAACTGTGTTAGGGTGCTCAGGAGAGGGGTCTTTTGATTGAGGAGACGGTTTTGAAGGATGAAGAAGCTTATGAAATGGTTAATTTGAAGGTTTGAGAGGTTTGACCAAAAAGATCCTAGATTTAGGTGGTGAAACTAAGCTTGGAAAGTGGGAATGGGTGGCTCAGGATGGTTGGATTGCACTCAGGAGGTTTGTGAGAAGCTTTGGAAGCAATTGGGCAGAGTTTCTGCTAGGTTTTGGATCATCTTCAAAGTTGGTTGTGGAGGGGAATACTTATAATTCCGGCTAAGGGAAGGCTCAGGCTCTCATTGGCTGGTCCAAGTAAGCTGAGGTGGAGGTCTGAGCAGTGCAATTGACCAATTGGAGTTGCCACATTGGATTGGTAGAATTTTAGGTTTAAGCCATGGTTGACCTTCTCAGTTTTGGGTTTTTAGGCCATTAGAGTGGCTGACTAGACCAAGGTAGTGGCTAGCTGGCTCAGGGAGTTCAGAGGAAGGTTTAAGTGTGAATAGGCTTGTTGTTTGATGACTCATGGCATGGCTAAGAGAGTTAATCATTTTTAGGTGAGGGGTTTCCATGATTCAAGGGACGCTTGGTCCGTGGCACAAAAGTGGGTTTAGGCTAGGATTGAGGTATCCAGATCACAAGCTTAGGATGGGCTAGGGTAATTAGGGTTTAATTAAATCAAAAGGTTAGGAAAAAAGCTTGATTTTGGGCTTAAAATGGGGTTTGGGCTTGAAGATGGACTTGGGCTCGGATTTAGACCAATTGATGGTTCAATTTGGCCTAGGGGAATGTCATTAAAGATTTGGGAATCAAATTTTATGGAATTAGAATAATTACATGACTCAATTTGGCGGAATTTGTAAGTGGTCATAATTTGGAGAATTTGACTTGGGCTTGGAATTTGGGCCTGAAATTGGGTCTAGTTGAGCTAGGATTTGGTTCTAATTGGGATTGGACATGATGAATTTTTGTGTGGATTTGAAAATGGCGGAGTTTAAAATGAATTTGATGGGAATTGGGGGTAAGTTAGGGAGTTTGTACATTTAGGTGAAATTCAAGGATTTTGATCAATTTTGGTGGAATTGGGTGCAATTGGGGTTGTGACTGATTTTGGGGATGTTTGGAGTGAATTTGGAGGTTTTGGGAATTTTTTGAACATGAGGGGATTTTGGGTGGTGTAAGGGTATTTGGGGAATTTTGGGGAAATTGGGGTACTTTGGGGAATTTGGAGTGGTTCAATATGATTTTTTGGTGAGAATTTGGTGGTTCGATAGAAGCTGGTTTTAAATCTTACAAAAATGGGAGCAAACTGAGAGATGACGAGTGAAATGAGACGTAGATGAGGGATTTGGGTGGGGATTGAAATATTAAGTTAATAACCGATGGCATATCAATAACTTTATAGCCGTTGGTTCATAATATTGAAGCCGATTGCTAAAGACATCGCTTATTAAGAACAAATATCAATTGTGTCCCCAAGAAACATGGCTCCATTAATAATTGATGAACAATGACTGTCGGTTAACATTTAGTCTTGATCTGATAGTATAAACCATCGATAACCCAAAAAACTCATCGGAATTTTGCTACTGNTGATTTTGATCAATTTTGGTGGAATTGGGTGCAATTAGGGTTGTGATTGATCTTGGGGATGTTTGGAGTGAATTTGGAGGTTTTGGGAATTTTTTGAACATGAGGGGATTTTGGGTGGTGTAAGGGTATTTGGGGAATTTTGGAGAAATTGGGGTACTTTGGGGAATTTGGAGTGGTTCAATATAATTTTTTGGTGAGAATTTGGTGGTTCGATAGAAGCTGGTTTTAAATCTTACAAAAATGGGAGCAAAGTGAGAGATGACGAGTGAAATGAGACGTAGATGAGGGATTTGGGTGGGAAGTGAAATATTAAGTTAATAACCGATGGAATATCAATAACTTTATAGCCATTGGTTCATAATATTGAAGCCGACTGCTAAAGACATCGCTTATTAAGAACAAATATCAGTTGTTTCCCCAAGAAACATGGCTCCATTAATAACTGATGAACAATGACTGTCAGTTAACATTTAGTCTTGATCTGATAGTATAAACCATCGATAACCCAAAAAACTCATCGGAATTTTGCTACTCTAGAAAAGAGATAGAATAAGTTGTAGTTATGCCATCACAAAATATCTAGCTGATTTACCATTGCTATGTTGTCAAAAAATATTTCAATATTTTTTACGCAAAGAAAGCCATTGGTTACTCTATTGATTATAACTACTCTTCTTGTAGAGAAACTGAGAGAAGGCATCAACTTAACATGCGCCCCAGCATCACCAGTTCCCTCAAAGCCTCCAAGACTCTTCATCAAAAGACTGAAGTTTTTATCATAACATACTCCATGAATCCCCCGAGGGACCTTTGTCAAGGGGGGAGCTATCTGTTAGCTTATGATGATTCACCCTTTGCCCGACAGGATAATCTCGTCCTAGAGATAGTAGCTTCACATATAGAGTTAGATAGTCGACAACCACACCAAAGAAGTCAGTCAATGCACTCAGCTAGTTGAGCCAATTTCGGAAGACCGAAGATTAATAGGAGCCAATCAGTAGCCCCAAGTAAGCACAATTAGCCAAACGAACCTTGAAGACCCAAAGCCCACCAATGTCAGTTGACCAATCAATATGGTAGCCAAGCTATATGCTCATTTATGTTAATACCCAAATAANGTAGAAAAGAGATAGAATAGGTTGTAGTTATGCCATCACAAAATATCTAGCTGATTTACCATTGCTATGTTGTCAAAAAACAATTCAATATTTTTGACGCAAAGAAAGCCATTGGTTACTCTATTGATTATAACTACTCTTCTTGTAGAGAAACTGAGAGAAGGCATCAACTTAACATGCGCCCCAGCATCACCAGTTCCCTCATAGCCTCCAAGACCCTTCATCAAAAGACTGAAATTTTTATCATAGCATACTCCATAAATCCCCCGAGGGACGTTTGTCAAGGGGGGAGCTATCTTTCAGCTTATGGTGATTCTCCCAATGTCAGTTGACCAATCAATATGGTAGCCAAGCTATATGCTCATTTATGTTAATACCCAAATAAGTCATTAATACCCTCATTAAAGCAAAGTTAAGAATGTAATCATACACATTGTACCACAATCTATTTCTTCAGTAAAGGATAATCAAACATAATTCCATCATTCTGCTTTTTGTTATTGTGCACTCTCTCCGTTTCTCTCTCTCTGACATGTTCTGCACTCTATTCCTTGGGTGTGACTCTCAAAAATATTTTAATTTAACATCCTAAAAGGTGTGATGATTGTGATCATGCTAAGAACATAAAGAAGAGCATAATAAAGACAAGAAACACACCATAAAGACACGACATACATGGAGTACACTAAAGAGTTTGTACAATAATAAATATAAGAGTTGAAGGACTAGATGATGGGTTAAATGCTAGAAGCCATCCTAGAAGAAGTAGCCTAAGGCAGAGAGGAGAGAACCTATTAAGGAAGTGTTGGTGCCTAACAGTTGAAGGGCAACACAAGCCTAAAAAGAAGTAAGAGATTTCCAGTACCAAAAAAGTGATGGATCTGCTCCAATTGATAGACAGAAGTTTGTGCGCGTTGTGGTCCCCATCAACCAGAGAATGTGCTATCTTGAATATTTTTTATGTTCAATCCCTAGAGAAGTTCAAAATCCCTTCGCTGGAATGCTACAAGGGTTATACTGATCCGGTCAACCATATTACCTCTTTTGAGCTGACCAATAGTATTAACCATGCACTGAAGTGCAAACTAATCTTTACCATGTTGAGGGAGTTAGACCACAGGTGGTTCAATGGATACCAACTTTAATGACAACCTCCTTTGTTAAATTTAAGAGAATGTTTTTGGTGCAGTTTGTCAACGCCCAAAAGCCACATAAAAGTTTGCAGGCCTTGCATTTGATTAGGTAAGGGCAACATGGGAACACACCTTGTTTAGCACTCACTTCCAGAAGGAGATGTTAAAAGTGTAAAATCTAGAATCAATAGTAACACACTTAGCCCTAGCTCAAGGACTAAAGGAGGAATGCTTTCATTATGTCGTGGATCTCATAAAATAGAAAACACCAGCCAAATTATTGGAGTTGGCTAAAAATCATATCATGGCAGAGTATAACTCCACATTTATGTACACCAAGACAAAATCAACCAACCCTTATCCACAAAATAGGGCCCTTAGAGACGATTAGAAGAGAACAATGGAAGAGTCACATCCTTCCACTTGACCATGATATGAAGACAAAACACCACCTCATGACCACAAGGGGGCCAACAGGAACAACAACCTAGGAGGTTAGGACTGATATTCTGACCAACGACTACTCATTTCCATGAGCGACTGTTGAATGACCATGAAGCCCCGACAGACACTCTGTTGAGAGTTTCAATTATGGATCTAGTGGAGGCTATTAAAAAAAAAGCACTTCAAGAAAGTACCACTGATGATAGCCTGATGTCACAGACAAACTTCCCTTAGTTCACTCGTGCGATTTTAACACTCTTCTTAAGCTCAAATTCAACCTAGCTCTTGGAATATTTGGACTTGGAAGCACAAAACTAACTAGGAAAGAAGTAAGGAGAAGTTATTGAAGAAATAAACACTTCACTAAGGAATGAGAGATTACACATTTTGGAAACCTTGCATGGTCACAAATGTACGGGAGAGATCACTATTTATAGTCCTCATTCAAGACTTAAAGATTATTCTATATTAAATTAAAATAGGATATGTTATAGTTGGTTCTATATTGTTCCTTACATCTACATGATTCTAGAGCTTTCTAAAATATTCTAGAATTCTCTTGAAGCATGCATATTTCAGCATATTTTTTGAATGATGTGAAACCTTCTACAATTCCTTAGATTATTCTCTTTCTTCATAGTCTTGTTTCTAGAATCTTCTTTTCTATGGCTAAAGGGATGTGGCTAACCCTTTCTTTAAATGGTGGTGCATGACACAGAGATTTTCTCCAGGAAATTAAGAAGTATGTGCTTACCATAGGGACCATGACCATAATATGGAGAAATTCATACACCTCAAGAGCCTGCTCAAGGAGTTGATAAGAGCTAGAAAGGTCAAGGAGTGTGGTTCTAAGATCAGCGACCCAAAGTCAAGGGAAGGATCAAATTAAAGAAATTTTGGATGTGCTCGTAAGAGCAAATTCCGTCTACATTGTCGGGATGGTGCCAACTATTTTTGGAGGTGGCGGAGATTTGTCATAGTTAGCTAGTTAGAAAAGACTAATCAAAAAATTGTGTGCAGCCACTTTTGCTCCCAAGCATAGATCCCATCCACCTATCAATTTCACCAACACAGATTTGCTTCAAAGGTGGAACCTCTACAATGATGACATCATGGTTACAATGATGATGGACAACTACCAAATCGGTAGTATTTTGGTCGACATTGGTAGTTTTGTGAACATCCCATTAAAGTCAGTGTTCGACAAAATGAACCTCAAAATTGACCAGCTAGTGGCACCGATCAACCCACTCTATGTCTTCTTTAGGTAGAAGGATTATCTAGTGGTAAATTCATTGACTCGCACTATCTTCAACTGACCCCTGTTGAATGACTACAAAGTCATGGTCTCAAATGACGATGAAGGTTTTAGGCGATGGAGAGATTATCATCATTCGAGGTAAGCTAAAGTAGTCAAGGACCTACTGCCTTCAAGCGATGATGAGTGTGGAGCAAAAGCCACTTGACCAACAACACCAACACGAAAGGACTCACGACCAGCAAGGCCACTTTTGAAATTTGTGTAGTCGGCAAAGAGCTCAGTAATCTTTCTTAATAAGTAAAAATTCTGAAGTAGGTTTAAAAAATTTATTAATCAAGACCCTTCATAAGCATTAGAATGTATTTGTTTGGTCAACAGTAAAGATGTCAGAGATATCACTCGACATTGCCTGTCACTGATTGAAAGTGAATCCAACTGCCCGACCAATGAAGTATAAAAGCAAGTCCACAGTGATGACTTTGGGCGGACCAATTTGAGAAGAGGTGCAGAAAATAATGAAAGTCAACTACATCTGAGAAATGTAATACGTAATGAATCTTAATATAAATGAAATGTGCACATTTTTTTTGCTTGTTAAATAGTGTTTATTATTTTTTTTATGATCGTATGACACTTAGGAAAGGTGTTCTTTTCATGACATGCAGGTTATAGGCTTTGAGTACTTGGATGAGAAAAAGGAGGTAAATTAAGAGGAAAAAGGTGAAAAACTAGTCAGGCAAACTGCACCGGACCACCACAATGGAGCACACCCACGCTCAATAGTAGTGTGACCGCGTCAAGTGGAGATCTGAGATCTTGCAAGAAAAAGTGGGTAGAATAACTACATGTGATGAGGGCATACCTGCGCCATACCCAACACCTCTACACTGAAGGCTTAGCTCCTCTGTGTCCATAACCTATCCAGCTGAGTAGTGCGCTCACACTCAGTACACATTGCACTCGAGCCCACTTCACAATATGATAATGCACTCGTGCCTCCTATCCAGCTGAGTAGTGCCCTCACACTCAATACATGATGCACTCGAGCCCGCTTCACAATATGATAATGCACTCGTGCCTCCTATCCAGCAGACCCATGTAGGGCACGGGCGGGCTCAATATGCAAATTCAATTATGGAAGGATTTATTACATTTGGTAAATCCCTAGCTATAAATTCATATAATGGAGTGAGATGAGGCATCTTTGAATAGCTAGAGGCTAGGATTTCTTAGAGAAAAGAGTTCTTTTGAATGCCCAAGCTGTTGCTCTCTTCCCTCTTGATGGGAAAGACCATTGGCATGGTTTTCATTGTGGTTTATGTGAGAGATAAGTTTTGGGGCATATTAAATATGTAATGAGGATCAATATATGATATATATATAGAGAGAGAGAAAAGTGAATAGTAATATCTCTTACTTACGTGTAAATTAATATCCCTATTTATAGAGGAGAGTGTAAAATATAATGATATTGCATTTCTGTCACTACTTTAATGGGAGATATACATGATATTCTAGATATTTTACACATATGAGTCAACTGCTCAGCTACTCTCTAACTTGGTTGGTTAAGCGTATTTATCCTTGAGTTAGTAAGGTTGTTACAATTGACTTGACTGACTCGACACTACCAGTCAAGTAGGTTGAGTCAGTGCTACTAGTCGGCTCAACTTAATTGGCTTTGAGTCAAGGAGTTGACTTGATCGACCATGCTTGTTTGATTGGTTGATCTAGTCTGACAGGTGACCCTCGATCTCTAGATGATGAGCTCATGTCTACAGAGTGAGACTAGACTATTGGGTATAAGGTGAATCACTGTAACCTAATAGACAACTCGTTTTTTGATGAGAAGAGCTTATGGGATGACTATGAAATATTTTGTTTTGTCAATTCTTGATCAGTGATGAGGTTTCTCTCATGGGATGGCTGATGATATTGAGAGACTACGTATTTTCTCATGTTGGATCTACCAAAAGGTAGGTTTATGCCTTTGGTTCGCTTTCTTGTAGTGGTTATTTGTCTTGCTTTAATCCAATTGGTTCAGATTCCAATTGTTCGATCATTCTTTTTGTACTTCTTTTGGCTTGGTTGGTCTTTGGCTTTGTCTTAGATTGCTTCATTCGATCGGATAAGCGAGCCTCAAGGTTTTCTGTTGGCTGGCTCTCCTTTGTCCCACTTTCTTCCTTCTTAATGCCTAAATCTCCTCGGGATCAACACTGACACATTTTCAATGTACACTATCATAATAAAATATTTTTAGTATAGATTCTCTTATTTTTCTATACATTGAATACAATTGCAAGCTTTTATAACTATTAAATTGTTAGGTTATTCCTAGTATATCGTATATTATCAAGAATACGCAAGTCTTGTCTATTGAAGTTGTTAATCTTGATTTTAGAGGCATGCCCTTTGTGGATGTAAATATACTTCTATAGAATGATGGAATTATTATATTTTAATGGACCTATTAAACAATCATGATTATCATGTTTAAATAATTAAAATGCAATCTACTCATATGTATATAAACATATGTTAAATGACGACTTTTACTTTATTTGATATTTGATGATATAGTCACCATGTGTTGTGAAAATTAAATGATAAAAGAAATTTCTCTAAAAAAGCTAATATAAATTGCACAGTCATAATGATTTGACTAGTACAAATACAAAGGTTGTATCATTTTGGGTCGTGATACATGAGTAAAAAATATTATTGAGTCATGTTTGTTTATTATTTAAAGCATGACAGAACCATCTTGAAAGCATCTTCAAACCATAATCGAATAAAGACTTAACTTTTTTTTAAGAATGATCAAATACTGTAATTAAACACACATCAAATCATATTTGAAATATCATTGATCAATGATAAGAAAAAAATCTTTGAACAAAGATAGAAACAGCTTTGAATAATTATCAAATATTTTCATAGTATTGATAAAACATGTACCAAATGAGGAATGAAAATCCTAGAAGCATTTTCAAATAATAAGTAGATAATTTTTTATAATAATTTTCACACTATGATCAAATCATCTTCAAACATAAATTGAATAAAGATCAAACCACTTTTAAGGAATTTTNCGCGCTCAATATGCAGATTCAATTATGGAAGGATTTATTACATTTGGTAAATCCCTAGCTATAAATTCATATAATGGAGTGAGATGAGGCATCTTTGAATAGCTAGAGGCTAGGATCGTGGATGTAAATATACTTCTTTAGAATGATGGAATTATTATATTTTATTGGACCTATTAGAGAATTATGATTATCATGTTTAAATAATTAAAATGCAATCTACTTATATGTATATAAACATATGCTAAATGATGACTTTTACTTTATTTGATATTCGATGATATAGTTACCATGTGTTGTGAAATTAAATGATAAAAAAAATTTCTCTAAAAAAGGTAATATAAATTGCACAGTCATAATGATTTCACTAGTACAAATACAAAGGTTGTATCATTTTGGGTCGTCATATATGAGTACAAAATATTATTGAGTCATGTTTGTTTATTATTTAAAGCATGACAGAACTAGCTTGAAAGCATCTTCAAACCATAATTGAATAAAGACTTAACTTTTTTTAAGAATGATCAAATACTGATAATTAAACACACATCAAATCATATTTGAAATATCATTGATCAATGATAAGAAAAAAATCTTTGAACAAAGATAGAAACAACTTTGAATAATTATCAAATATTTTCATAGTATTGATAAAACATGTACCAAATAAGGATTGAAAATCCTAGAAGCATTTTCAAATAATAAGTAAATAATTTTGTATAACAATTTTCACACTATGATCAAATCATCTTCAAACATAAATTGAATAAAGATCAAACCACTTTTAAGGAATTTTATTAATTATAATCAAATAATGATCAATTCATCTATGATCAATGATTAAATCTTCTTTAACTTACTTCGAATATGATTCGATCAGGTTTAACCATGATTGAATAATTATCAAAACATCTTGATTCATTTTTTTTAATGATTTATCTGTTTCATCATATTTTGATCATTGTCGAAAGATGGTTCAATGTTGATTCAATTAATATATTATTATCATTCAATTAGTTTTTGAGTAGTTAATATAATANCATTAATGATAATCAAATAATGATCAATGCAACTATGATCAATGATTAAATCTTCTTTACCTTACTTCAAATATGATTCGATCAGGTTTAACTATGATTGAATAATTATCAAAACATCTTGATTCATTTTTTTAATGTTTTATCTGTTTCATCATATTTTGATCATTGTCCAAAGATGGTTCAATGTTGATTCAATTAATATATTATTATCATTCAATTAGTTTTTGAGTAGTTAATATAATATCTATTGACATTTTGAGTTTATGGTTTATCAACCGGCATTAAAGTACTAACACCATAATTAATCCTAAATAAGCCAAATGAATAACACTTCTAATTTTCATAGATGATAGAAAAAGAAAGAGTATCACTCTAAAATATCACCACCCCAAAAAAAAAAAACATGTTTGAAGTAGAGAATGTACCTAAAGAAAGAAGGGTAACTATTTGTGGAGGTTTTAACTTATTGTTAATGATAGAATATTAAAAAGTAAGGAATTCATGGACTGCTTACTAAAGCCCTTCCTGAGAGGAATTGGTTCAAACTGCTTTGAATTTAAATCTTAAATCAAAGTTTACTTTAAACATAAATTAAGTTAGGTGTAGACTTAGGCTGATGATGCTAACTAAAGAAGATATCGTGGGACTAAAATATATGAATTTATGATGGGAGCATGTTAGGGGTTAATCAATGGGAGGAGTTGTGTGTGAGATAAAAAAGATTTTATAATGGGAGCTCACTAAGACTTATCAATGGAATTGACAATGTGTGAGGAAAAGATGATTTTATGATGGGAGCTCCTTGGGGGCTTTATTGATAGGACTAGCGATATGGGGGCTCGCATTGGGAATTGTGGTGCATGAAAAGAAGATGATTTTAAGGTGAGAGCTCATATAAATGACAATAGGTGAGGAGAAATGATTTTTTGGATGGAGTTCGTTTGGGGCTCATCAATGGGACTAGTGTTGTGTCAGGAGAAGAATATTTTACAAAGTAAGTTCAGGAGTAAATGACAGAGATGATAGTGAAAGTGAAGAAGAGGCTAAATGTGGATGGCATCTTAGGACTAATGTCAAATGTGTTTGCTATGGACATACAATCCTAATTACTTTTTTTTCGGTTCTTTTTAAAAAATCGGAGTCGCCAACCTGTCTAATCATAGACTTGGGATTTTCTTTTCGAAAGGGTCCTCTTACTTGAATTGTAAGAATGATTCGAAGTAAAAGAGGGATCAAAAAAGAAGAAATTAAGGCGGAGACTAGATAGAAAAATTTAGAAATATGCCAAAGACTTATGTAAAGTAAACCTCATGTGATAGGTCAAAAGTATACGTCCAAACGAGATTAGATAGAGACACCTTGAACCCAATAACCACAAGAGAATGCCTATATATTTTACACATGTAACCATAGAAACAAATTTTTGTATTTGTCCTGGGGTCAAGAGCACTTCCAAAGGGACGTATCCGATTTGATTAATTAAATCTTGGAGGATGCTCAAGAATACTCTCGATTAAATAAGTCTTGCTACATTTAAGGGGTGAGTAGTGATAGAGTGTCACAAAGGATGATTATCTCATAGAAGCATCAAGATGTCTTATAAGCTCTTGCTAAGCCACAAAACAAAAAGTGAGTCTCTCATGGTCTCAAATGAGTAGCGGCTTATGGGCGATCAGGGCCTATGAAGTAATTGGGTTGTCTCGTAGGGTTTGCACTATGCTTTCATGACTAACTAGGTCATAAAGATAGATGGTGAATCACCGTTGGGGCCTACAAGATGACATCGACAATGCGACAATGCGTCAAAGGAGCAACAGAGCTTAACATCATCTTATCGGACTTAAGCTCTTGAGCTTCAATATCTAAATAGGTCAATATCCGTAGGCTCATCAAGTTAAGAGATGCCCCAGAATCTACTAAAACTCTAGATAACACAAATCTGCCGATGTTGACGGAGATGTAGAGCTGACGGTTGTGGTCGACGGTACCGAGCAGCAAGTCTTCATCTGTGAAGGTTACCCCTGATTGTTCTCTCAACGAGCAAACTTCATCTAAGGATGTGCTAGCCAACTGAGCTAAGCAAATTTCTAGATCAAACAAAGCTGTAACCAGAGATTCTCTCATCTCCTTTGACAGGATCAGAGAGTCATAGATGCTTAGTCGGGCATGCAACTTCCTTAGATGAGCTAGCACGTTGTAGTCAACTTTGCATGATCCTCCGATTTTAGCTTGATTATGTGGTTCTTTCACTGGCAGAGGTGAGGGTATTTTTTCTCGACTCATTATCTGTTTTCCTTTATCTGTTGGAGTTGTTCTTGGTGGTAACACTTTTCCACTCTTTAAGTTGACTTCTGTGATTTCTTCTTCTTGAGATATCATTATTGAATCTTCCGGTGTCTTCCTCTTCGTCAGAAAGATCTAAGTTGATGGAGAGCGGTGTACCATGATGCTCGAGAATTGGCTCTTCGTTATTGGTGTTGTCGTAAGCAGTATTATTGATGTCTTCTTTGGACTTGACAACGAGTTCATCAGACTCGAGTACGATTTAAGGATCATTTTGGGAATCAAGATCGCAGCTAGATCGGTCATAATCAGTTACATTATCACCAAAAATAGCAAAACGTAGTCGAAATCATAATCATTATATTCATAAGCCCCGGAGGGACAAAAAGATAATCATACAAAGTCAAGGGTTCGAGGATTTTCTTCCCCAAATCCGAACAACCAGTCTAGTAGAGGCAGCCCCTATCCTACCCCCCTGTGCTATCAATCTTAGCAGTGATGCTTTTATTCTTCTTGCTCTTTGTCCTTGATGATGACAGATTTTCTGGTGAAACCTTCATCTCAGGCTCGGTATGTTGTGGACTCTGAATGGAGGCTTGTTTTGATGCAAACTGTATCTTGTTCAGTTTCTTCTTGAACGATCTGCTCTAGACCTCATTCCATTCTTCTTCAGTGTTCGTAGAAGCTTGTTTTGATGAATCCTGTATTCGATTAAGGACCCTCTTGAGTTCATCCCAAGTTGTACTCCATTCATCTGTTCCAGTATACGTATCGATCGAAGAGATTGACTCAGCTGAAACCATATTTATGGAACCTTTTTCAGGTTCTCTCAAATACTCCTTCGGAATTGTTATATTCTCTTCCTTGAGGTTCTTCTCGAGCCAGTCTTTAAAGACGAAACACTTGTAGTGTGCCCAAGGAACTGGTGGTATGGACAATAATTTGGTTCATTCTTCTTATCCACCTCTTCGGGTTTCTTTGGATCAGGTAGTTTGAATTCTTGATTTCTTCATCAAGCTTTTGAATATTTTAGGTACAGCTTCATCTTTGAAGGAGTAAACAAGTTTCTTCATTAAGCTTTTGAATATTTTAGGTACAGCTTCCTCCTTGAAGGAATACACAACTTTTTGTCGCTCTAACAGGGATATTCTTTTACCCGCTGTTCGAGGTGATCCCTCCTGAGACGGTCGTTGGTTGGATTAACTGTCTGTTTCTGAGAGTACTGTGACGAAGACTGGCAATGCTCTTCTGCATATACCTTTATCGGCTGCTTTCCTTTGTCGAAAGTTGCGACTACTTCTGATTTCTTTTCGATCACTCTGGTCACCTTAGCCTTTTCATGCGGCTCCACGTGCTTCATTTCTTCTTGAAGACTGCTGGCTTTACTGAGTAGCTTCTCGAAGGATTTGATGGATGAGTCCCTTAAGCATGAAAACTACTGTCCCATGAATGCTTTTGAGTAAAATCTCAATCGTTTGATGTTCCTGTAGCTGAGGTTCACTTTTCATGCTAAGGTTTCTCCATCTCAAAATATAGTCTGCCAAGATTCCACTGGGCTTCTGCTTCTCCATCATGAGCTCTCTAATAGACACATGATGTTGTGCCCCGACAAATATTTTCACAAATAACTGTTCCAACTCAGAAAATGTTTTAACTGACCCATTAGGTAGGTCAGCGTACCAGTCGAAAGCAATCCCTGACAAGCTGCTGACGAACTGCTGGCAGAGTAGAGCTTTGTTATTCCTTGTGTTGCCACAACTGGCTTAAAAATGTGCTATGTGTTATCTAAGATTTCCAATTCCATCGGATATCTTGAAGTTTGGGGCAACAAAACCCTTGGGGAAAGGGACGGCATCAAACTCCTCCAGGTAAGGTCTACCCTTTAAAATTGATGCACCACCCTTGGACTGGGCTAAGGCATCCCGTACTTGTTCAACCATTTGCTTGAACTCTTTTTTTAGCATGGCACCTAACGGAGAATCCTTCTTTGGTTGTTCATCTTTGTCTGTCGAAGTAGCCTCCCTTCTTTCATCTATGATGTGTATGATTTATGACTGATTAATCTTTGGAGAAGTCAATCTTGGTGCTTGTGATTGCCCCTGAATGGTGGCCATTGAGGTCATAGTTGCAGTCATCACTTCTATTCTTTTCTCCAGAAGACTGACTTGTTCATCCCTTAGGAGGATAACCTTACGCAGCTCATCTACGACGTTATCTTTGGTGTGGGGTTGAGCCTCACGCACGGACATGGTAGCTCTAGTTTCAATTACATGAACATCCATGAAATCCTCTTCCAAGTAATCACTGTAATCAAAATCTTCATCGTCACTATTGACGGAAACTTCATGCTCTCGAGCTAACTCAGAAATCTCTATCCTGAGTTTCTCAACTTTTTCCTCAATTATTGATTCCTTGATTGCTTTAAGATCTGAAGGACCCTGATGGACATCCTCTACTTGTTCCTTCATCTCGCTGGCTATTGTCGCGACAATGTCAGATATTTCAGGCACTGGTTTTACTTCCCGTCTTACAGGCTTGCAGAACTGTATCGGTGCAGCGACATTGGGTACCCATACCCTTTTCTTCTTCGACGATGATGTCTCAGGATGGGACGTCTTAGTAAAGACATTGGTATGTCGAGGGAAGGTACGCCCCCTGTGGTGTAGACCGGCTACAGTGTCAGGTAATCATCTTGTTTTTCTTTCCGAGATTGTAGGAATGACGGGTAAGATTTTTGGACCCAATCTCGACTTAATCGGTCGGCGACCTGCGGTCCTGATGGTGGTACGATCAGTGGTGACTATAGTAGTATCAATTCGGTTTCCCAAACAGAACCAGATGGGAATACATATAGGTGACTTTTCAGTCGACATGTGAGACTTTCTAATGGACTTAACATCCTTCAAAATTTCTTCTTTCATACGAGGGGAAATCACATGTCCCACTCGTTTAAGTAACTCACTAACAAAACATCCTTCTTTAGTAGCAAGCCTTCTGAAGACTGCACTAACTCGAGTGATAAGAGTGAATTTCTTTCCCTCATCACTGTGTCCACGGAGTGATGGTAATGCAGTTGCAATCTTCCAGATACTCTCATATCCATCAGTATTTGTCAGAGGATGAAATCTACTCCCTCGTAGGAGTGGATAAATTTATGGTAACACCTCTTCAATTCGATGAGGCTCCTTCTCAACGGGTGTGTTCTCAGGAGTCTGGGCTTTGATGGCCCTCCGAACTCTTCTATTACGGTTCCTCCTCTGAGTTCGGGTTAGTGGTACAGTCCTTAAGCTCGACCCGATTTCAAACACGGGTAGTGGGAAAGTTAATCCCTTATTCGGGTCTTCAACGACCACCACATCTTTCCCCTTGGCAGCAACGGGGATAGCATGTTTGACGGGTGTCGCGATGGTAGTAGCTTTAGCCTTCTTGCAGGCAGGAAAGTCCTGAAGGCAGTTCAAACTGAATTCTGCAGACGGTTCTTGCATTTCTGGAGCAGCGATCTTCATTACCACGAATGGGGCTTTCCCGAGAATGACCTCAAGATCTTCAAATCCAGCTCCGAATTTGATGGTGGGAGCAGCGTTACGGGCGCTGCGGTCCATTGGCAGATTGCAGAAAAAGGTCAGCGTTGGGTAGGCCATTGCAGTGGGCTTTAAACCAGAAAGTTTTAGGGTTAGCTATATGGCCAAAAACCTCGTAATCTTTAGTGCAAGCTCTGAAAAGAGATGTTGATCTGTAGACCCTTAATTTATGAGTATTTTTTAACATGTTTGTTTAAAAAGGTGTAAAATTTAATTAATATAAGAAAATTTCAAAGTGCGCACAACACAACATGATCTGGTTTAATTTGCAAAATAGCAAATCAAAATTGGAAGGGAAATGTGAAGAAATTTTAGGACCCAGTGCGGAACCCAATTAGTGGCAAAGAATGTCCAAGTGGAATTAGTCCACCGACACACCTATTGGGGATTCGACCCCATATAAAAATTTAAAGAGTCCTTAATGGCCTTTCCTCTGTTCAAAGATGGTTGAACAGCTAGTCTTGAAGTCCAAGGAGTTGGTTGTACTTTCCCAAGATAGAAATGGGTAAAGTATGTCAACAGAAGAAGGGTAATTTGGTCCAAGAGGGACATGGACACATTACCGATTGTGAAAATAATATTTCTTGATTTGTATGGAGAGAAACACACGTCCCTAGCGAAGTCGCCAGAAGCTGTCTGCGTTATTTTGGGTTTGGAGGGGAGTTGCCCGTAAGACGTTGTCGGTCACAGGAACCGAAATCCCGTCGCCTGCTTCGTAAGGACGTTGAAGTATGAAATCAAACTGACCCCATATTTTTCATAGTTTAAAATAAAAGAACACTGTACCTCAAATTCTGTATCTATCCCGAAGGATAAACATAAGACTTGAGGATGAGGCTCGATCAAATAAACTAAGGAAAGTATGACGTCTGTTTNTCTCATTCATGGGTGAATTAAGACATCAGAGGAGAAAATATGATTTTTCAAATTTTAATTTAATTTATATAATTATTTTAATGCAAAAATAGGATTTTTCAAGTGATTTTTAAAAATTTAATTTAATTTATATAATTATTTTAATGCAAAAATAGGATTTTTCAAAGAAAATTCCCTAAATTGACCAAGGTGAGTTATAATCCCTTTTCTTAATGGGGGTAGACATGGACGAGTTAAACCTTTGAACCAAATTTCATGATTTGTTGAATTCTTTGTGATTTATTAGAATTATTTTAAGTTCTGGGTTATTTAATAAAAATAAAATATTTTAGGTGATGAAAATTAAGTTTTCTATTTTAAAAAATCTCCCTAAGGTCAGAGGACTCAGAGAAGCAAATTATATATTTTTTTGATTTTTATTTGATTTATTGGAATTACTTTAGTGAAAACTCATTTTTATCCTTTAAAAATTATTTTTAAGCTTTGAAATTCAATATCTTTATTTAGAAANAAACCCTGTTAACTTCACAAGCTATCCTAATGTTTGGCTTCAGTTTTGAGGAGAAATATTTAGGTGTTTCATCTTGTAAATTTTATTAGTTAGGGCTTACATTTGTGTGAAATGATCACGCAAATAGCCTGGAAGATATGAGGATTTAGGTCGTAACAAACGACAACCTCGAAATCCTAAGACGAGTTAGGGCTTATATTATATAACAGGGCTATACAAAGGCTTAAAGATAAGGTGGGGATTTACGTCGCATAAGCAAGCAACCTCGAAGTCCTATGGTTTTGTTGTTTAAGTCTAAGGAAGAAAGATTGGTTTAGCTGGGGAAGACAGGTTTTGTTGTTGAAGATGACAGTGCTGCCCACCATGCTAGCTCTTTGCTGTGATGAGTTCGAGTTTTCTAGTGTGTCAAATGTCAAATCAAGTGGCCCTATGTTGAAGTTCTTTAAATTTTATGAGGACATATTAAAGTTGATTAAAGCGACACAGGTTAGGATCCTACGGTTCCCTCATTCCGGCACCACTATTTTCTATTGGATTCACTTAGTCCCAATAATTTCATTTAGACCGTGGGAAGCCTCGTTAGCAACCGTAGGTTACCTCCTCCGAGGGGTCAGTTAGGATCCTACGGTTCCCTCGTTCTGGCACCACTATTTTCTATTGGATTCACTTAGTCCATTAAACTAAACTTAATGAGTTCCATAATTTCATTTAAACCGTGGGAAACCTCGTTAACAACCGTAGGTTACCTCATCCGAGCGATTCCTGATCATCCGATAGAGACATCTTAATTTAGTTGAAGTTGTTGCGATTAAATTTTGAATTTTATGTTTTTAATGTTGTGGCGGTGAGTTTTATCTTGGTTGATTTTAATTTTGGTTTCAGGTTATGGGTATGGTCAACATGCAAGTTTATGTAAGTAAATGTAAGCATGAAACATGTAAGGAAAAGGCAGAAGAAAGACGGTACTATAAACTGCAAAAGCGTATCTGGCGAGTCTTCTCGTTCCGCCACCTGAAACTTAAAAATGCATGTGAGGGCATTTATGAAGAGCAGGACAAGTAGATTTCTGATAATTTTCCTAACCCTATGTCTTATCTTGACGAGTCCTTAAGAGTTTAAAAGTTTAATTAAGTATGACTTTATCAAACAAGATATATTAAGTTTAGTAAATCTCTGAGATGTCCAACAGATCTAGAAAAAGAAGCAGGTCCATGCTACTATCTCGCTGCCTGGTGGAAAATCCTGAGTTCTTTTTAAACTTACTATGTTGCTTAATAATTCATCGTATAAATATTCGTAATGCTCAGTGAACATTGAAGTCTCAATTATCCCTAAGAAAGGGGTAATTATCATTTATCATTTAATTTGAAAATTATGTGAGTGAATTCCCTCGAAGGGGAAGTTAGTGTAATTTGAACAGTTAGCCAACTTTTTAATCCTAATTGGGCTTAGTGGTGTTTCAAGGATGTTTGATTTAATTATGTTTATTTCGCCTCATTTAGTCAATTTTGATTTGGCCTAAGTTACCACTGAGCCCTTAAGACCTAGGTGAGTGTCTTAATTAATTTTGAAAAGGGTTAAACCTTAAGTGGTCATGATTTGGATTTTATTTAAAAATCAAAATAGGGGTATTAAATTGATTAATTATTGACTTCAAAAGTCATACTCTTAAGTCCAGGATCATTTAATTTTAATAATCTTCCAAATTTTTAATGATTTAGAAATTTATTAACTTAATTAAGAAAGTGGGATTGATTTCTACCAATAGACCCCTTGTGTTTCAAGCATCAAATAAATTGATTAAGATCAGATGTTACCCATTCCCCTCCTTGACTTAAGCCTAAATGTTAATTAAGGCTAAATTTCCAAAATTACACATTTACCCCTAAGGCTCTAACACCTCATAATTTGTTAAATTCAATTCAAATGACTTTGAAATTTTTAT
>JXCR01145781.1:3893-20722 GCA_002079205.1 Phalaenopsis hybrid cultivar
GGATGTATACTCTCGATCCATCACACGAGAATTATCCCTATATAAACCTTCCGTCTCTTTTTCTTTTTTTGATTTGTTTGCCTATTTGTTATAGTACGTTAGTTCACTATTCAATTCCTCTCCTCTTCGAATCATCCATTTGGTTCAAGAGGGAGATTTACTCGAATAGGGAAATCATACGACGACATACAAAAAGGCAAGCTGGCGACTCCGAGATCTAAAAAAGAACCAAAAGAGAAAAAACAAAGTGCAACTATGTTTAACCTTATTCAATCTCAAACAAGATCAAACAAGTAAAACAATCACACCTATCACATCACAACTCACAACACCTATTTCCAAGCATGATCGATGTTATGGGTAATACTCCTTTCAAGACATGAGAATAGAAATTCCTCATTATTCTGACGTAAACCCAAAGACATAAATTATGAAGATTGAACAATACTATGAATTTCACCAATTGACGGATGTTGATAAACTAACATTGATTGCCTTTCAAATAGATGGACTTCTGAAGAGTGGCATTTATGATTGACCAAGACTAAGCACTTGACAAACTGGGTGAATTTCCTCGCAGCTCTAAAAACTTGTTTTTGGACCATCGAAGTACCGTGACTTGCATGATGAACTTAGAAAACTCACTCAAACTTCAATGGTTGTTGTATACTAATTACAATTTGAAAGATTATCAAATCATATTACAGAAATTGATGAAGCCTTCTTACAAAAATGCTTTACATTTGGCTTAAAACCAGCTATTCGTAAAGAGATGTTGATCCATCGCTCAGAATATGGATCATGTTATTGAAATATCAAAGCTTATTGAAGATAAGCTTTCTAACGACCAAATTCAACCCTTCTCTTTAATTAAGTCATCCACTCTATAACGCCGTGCAACTGAGCCAACAATTTACCAGTTGTTGCGCAATCCCCCAAGAGAGCCAACAACCAAACTAACATTTCCAATCAAACACCTCACTCCAGCTGAAATCATATTAAAACGAGAAAAGGGGTTTTGTTCCAATCTTGATTATTCAAGTGCTCAAATGGAGAATCACATGTTGATTATTTGGGACACTTAGTGTTCATTGAAGTGGTCCGCTCAAATCAAGAAAAAATCAGTGCCATCCTACAATGGCCTCAACCATGATCTATCAAAATGTTGTGAGGATTCATAGGCTTGGTGGGATATTATCACCGCTTCGTCCAAAATTTTGTCTTGTTGGATATCCCTCTCATTGACATGTTACAATGGAATGCCTTCAGATGGAATGAAGATGCACAACAAGCATTCAATTGTTTGAAACATAAACTAGTCATTTCCCCATTTTACGCTTCTTGATTTCTCCAAGATATTTATAGCTGGGATGGATGCCTCAAGCACTGTCATAGGAGCATTCCTTTGTCAAGACAACAAACCTATCAATTTATAGAACAACAAATTGAACTACCATATGCAACAAGTTTTGACTTATCTCCGGGTATTATATGCAATCACTGAGGTTGTATCTAAATAACATCAATACTTGATGGGTTTTAAATTCATCATACAAACCGATCAAAAAAGTATTCGTGAACTATTAACATGAACCATTCAAACTCTCTACCAACATCGTTTTCTTGTCAAATTACTGAGGTATGATTTTTCAATTGAATATAAGTAGACAAATCTAATACTGTAGTGAATTCTATATCCTAAATGAATGAAAAGAAGGCATAGAGAGAGTCTCCCATCACATTAACCATGTTAATCACAACTCTTTTGTCTTCTCTAATAGACACTCTCCATGAAGAAACAGGCCACCTATCTGAACTTTTTCAGCTCTAAAGCCAAATGGAAGGGTTGCTCGAGAACCACCAAGAATACATTATACAAGACAAACTAATAAAAACATAGCAGAATAGTAGTAACTTTTAACTTAGCAACCAAATTCTCTTTATTGGCATCATGCCAGATTGTTTGGGATCACGACAGGATTCATAAGACTCTATATCATCTTAGGAGTCATTTCTTTTGGCCAAGAATGAAGCAAGACATCATGTAATTTGTTTAGAGTTGATCAATTTGTTAAGCCACTAAATACTAGCACCTCGCACCGACTGGTCTCCTTCAACCCCTCCTAATTCCAGTGGAGGCATGAGAATATATAATTATGGACTTCATTGTTTGCCTTCCATCAGCACAAGGTAAGTCTACAATCATGGTAGTTGTTGGTCACCTAACCTTGTATGCCCATTTTATTGATATGAAGCCCCCGGTTGGCTGCACCCACTGTTGCTATCATATTCATCTCTAAAATATGTTGCCATCAAGGCATCTCAAAGTCCATTATATCAAACAAAAACACCATATTCATGAGCTCCATCTAGCAAATCCTCTTTAAGGAAATGGAGACTCACTTGAATTATAGCACCGCTCACCTTTCAGAGATGAGTGGACAAACAAAAGTTACAAATCAAACTCTTCATAGGTATTTATGTTGTTACTTAATGGACAATGCTAAAAAGTGTATAAATTTCATTCCATGGGTTGAATATTCTTATAATACTTTGTTTCATTCCTCAATAGGCATGACCCCTTATTAAGCTCATTATGGCAGATTACTGATACACTTAAAATATATAGTATTTTTATACATATTTTTGAGTTGTTGCACTATAATGAAAGGTATTTGTGTGTTTTTCTTTCAGGTACAATAAAATGGATGAAAAATGCTAAAACGAGGGAAAAAGGGTCAAATTTGGAGCAAAAATGAAGAAGGGTGCAAAGATGAACTCGGGCGTCTAAGCGCTTAGAATTGACACATAAGCACCAGAGGTTTCACGCTTAAGCGCCAAATATCTGCGCTTAAGCACCAGAAGTAGTTATGAGATGAATTATTTAATTTGAACAGATTTTTGAAGACGTGTTTGAAGCAACCATTGCTAAAAAAGTGGGAAATAGCCCATGGACACGAAAATTCATTCAATTGGCTTTTGAGGAGGCAACTTCCAGAAGATTCATTGAATGCATACACCTTTTTGAAGAGACACCAAGGCACCTCTTAGATTTTTATAAGAAAAGAATTAGATTTTCTAAGAGAGGAGACCAACAACCCATCAAAGTTACAGCCATCATCCATCTAAGTCGTCGCCGCCGTCGCCAATCACTTTTCTTTTTATTTTGAGTGTTAGTTTGTATTGTGAGTAAATGAAGAGAATTCAAAGAAACTTCAAGACATTTGGTGGAGAGGATTTGAGATAAGTGTTTATCTTTGTGACTACACTTAGTTTTAATTTAGATTTGTTGTTTGTGTGCATGATTTCTACTTTTAAACTCATATGTGGTTGTGTTTTCTCCATGAATTCTGGGTAGTTTTCTTCCTATTTTTCCTTAAAATGATAATTGATTAAGCGTTGAAAGGAAGTTGTGTGAAGTATTAGGCTTCAATGTTGGAAGAAATTGTGATGATTTGAAACCTTGCACTTCATTTACTTCTTGATTTGGCCAATTAAGATGTTAATATCTGTTGTGAGAACATGAAAGATCTGAGATGGTATTGTCTCAGTCAACAAATAGTTAGAATCACATATTGATTTTAAGAATGAGAATGTAGTTCATGAGGTTTAGTGCAAATAAATAGGGAAATAAATTTTTCAAGGGTGTAGAATTAGAGGACTTTAGAGTGACAGACTAAAGCCCCCAAATTTGATTTATAGTTTTAGATTTTGATACGAGATGTTAGCACACAGATGGAGGGAGAAGAGGGAACTCTAGAGTAAGAGCTAGTATATTCCCTGCCTAGCCGGTCTTTAATACAATTCAAACTATAGATTAGCTGACACGGAGATTTGTATATGCAAATATTTATGAAGTTGGCACCACTTAACGACTCCAAAAACTCGATGCAGGCAGATTTATAATAAATATGCAATATAATCCTAATAAAAATATTTTTTTATAAATATAATTTATCCTTTAAAACTCTTTTTAAACTGTCAAATCTCTCCTAAATATCAACATAAGTATACATATCGTTCAAGTAATAAAGGGCTATAATGGAGTTCTAGATATTGATCCCACGGAGAAGTTGAAAAATCCTAAAGTAAATTATGGAAATTGTTTTATAATAAAAAAATAAAAGTAAAGTGCGAAATTTGAAAATTGACTACTCAGGTGAATGTTAATTATAAATTTATAATGCAGATGTAAGATTACAGAGATTAAACTAAACTAAATACTAAACTTTCAAAAGTAACATTGTGAAAATTAAACTAAATACTAAACTTCCATATATTCCTTTTTAAATTCCCTTTCAAAAGTTTTCTTGAAATATTCATGGCTTAAATATTCATTAATATCCATTCCGAAACATTTAGTATCTTGCTCTTTTGCAGTGTATCTCATTGATTTTGTAATATTAAATATAACATCTTGATCACTAACTCTCATAGTTAGTTCTTCTTTATGAACATCTATCAAAGCTCTTCCAGTGGCTATGAATTGTCTTCCTAAAATGATATGATTTTCTTTATCTTCCTTCATATCTAATACAATAAAGTCCTCAGAAAAGATAAACTTATCAACTTTAACCAAAATATCTTCTATAACTCATTTAAGATATGTAATCGAACGATCAACTAACTGCAGAGTTACAATTGTAGGTGAAATATCTTCTAAGCTCAACCTTCTGAAAATTGATAATGACATAAGATTAATACTAGCTCCTAAATCACATAAAGCTTTTTCATAAAATCGTTCGCCAATAGCACAAGAAATTGTAAAACTTTCAGGATCTTTAAGTTTTTCAGGAAGCTTTTTCTAAATTATAGCATTACACTCTTCGTTGAGTGCAACAGTCTCCTTATCTACAAACTTCATTTTCTTATTAAGTGTATCCTTCATGAACTTCACATAGCTTGACATTTGTTCTAAAGCTTTAACAAATAGAATGTTTATCGTTAATTTCCTAAAAATTTCCAAAAAACTTGAAAATTGATTATCTCTATGTTTTTGTTTCAATATTTGAGAAAATAGAGGTGGTGGTCTTTCTATAGTTATTTCCATTAGCTTAATAGGATTTTCTGCTTCAAAATGAAAATCTTCACCAGATTCTTCATTTTTCACCTCATCTTTTCAACTTCAACTTCTTTTTGAACTCTGTTTTCTAATTATTTTCCACTTCTCAACTGAATAGCTTTAATTTGCTCTTTGTTATGATCTTTAGGATTTACTTCAACATTACTAGGCAATGTTCCTGGAGGTCTATTGCTAAGTGCAGTGGCAATACATCCCAATTGATTTTCCATGTTTCTGATAGTAGCTCTTTGACTTTATAATTGACTACCCATCTGCAATATCAATTCTTCCATTGATAACTTTTCCTACTTACTCTGCAAATTATTAAAACCTGGGGGTAATAAAGTTTACAAGCTTGGTTCCCTTGATTGTTGGAGTTTCCTAATGAGTTCGCAGTGTTGTTTCCCCATTGTGGATTTGTAACATTAAAATTATTATTACTCCAGCTAAAATTTGGATGATTCTTCCAACAAGAATTATAATAATTGGCTAAGGAATATTATAATGATTATTTATTGCATTTAAAGTCTCGTAAGAATATTAAGATTTTATCATTTGTCCCAATGAGTTCTCCTCAATTCATTCCATATTGATCTATCTTCTTTGATATAACAACTATTTGGGCAGCTAAAATAGATATTGCATCAGAATCATGTATATTAGCTACTCTCTTTGGATTTACCCTTTCATAGGGCCATTGAAAACAATTAGTAGTCATCTCTTAAATTAATGAATATATGTCTCTTGATGGAAAGTTCAAATTTAAGAAAGCATCATTCCCCTTTACAATGAGTATATGGTTTGTGAAGGAATTGAAATCATTTGAATATATGTATATAATAACTATTTTGTGTCAAATAGGAGCAATCATATTCTTTACCCTCTTCCAAGTGTTATAAAGAACAATGACTAATTCAGAGTTTGGTCTCTAATTTCGTAGTTAGGCTGGGAGGATACCATCTGCCACTTCAGAGCTCCCACTACTCCCTCCCCTGAGGGCTAACAATCTCACATTAGTTTCCAATCAACTGGACCGAATTGGGGGTTTTAATCTGTCACCTTAAAATCTCCAATTCTGCATCCACCAAAAGTATATTTCTCTATTTATTTGCACTCAATCCCATGGATGACATACTATCCCATGAAATCAAATGTGATTCTCCCTATGTTGTAGAAATCATATCTCATTTAAGAACATATGTCTCTCGATCCTGATATTTTTATATGTAAGGATTTATGAAGTTGACACCACTACTTGAAGATTTTAATCCCCGATAATAGCACAAAAAACTTGATACCAAACAAAGTAAGATTTCAATTATATTTGTAGGGATTCTATGCAAGTGTATGTATCATTATCAAGTAATATAGAGCTTTCTGATTAAGCCCCGAATATCGATCCCATGAAGATCGAGGTTAATCACGACGACTTTCAAGAGAAGTTCTAGTCTAAAATAACACAATAGCTTGGAAGGTCAATAAAGTATTGGTTTTGATTATATCCTACAATTATCACTACAATAATACTTCTACTTTTAAACTAAAATACTTAGTGAAAATAAGAAAGTGGGGTTTAATATATTAAAAGTACTCTTTCTCATGTAATGAAATTAGTGACATGTGTAAAAGTAAAACATGTAGTGAGAGAGATTATGAAAAGTAGGAGCAACTATGTTCTTTACTCTTTTTAGAGATGTTATAAAGAACATTGATTAATCTAAAGTTTGAATAGTTCTAAAGACGGGCTAGGCATGGAATATACTAGCTCTCACTCTAGAGTTCCCTCCTATCCCTCCACTTGGAGGCTAATATCTCGCATCAAAACCTAAATCAATAAACCAAGTTAGGGGGCTTTAGTCCATCACTCTAAAGTCCTCTAATTCTACACCCATCAATGATTATTTTCTTATTTATTTTCCCTCAACCATATAAACTACATTCTCATCCATACAATCTCATGTGATTCTACCACAGTTGATTGAGACAACACCATCACGGATCTTATATGTTCTCACAACTAATTTTAACATGTAAGTTGATCAAATTTACATGTAAATGAAGAACAAAGTAAAATCATCAATTCCCTTACAATCTTCTCCAAGAATAAATTTAAAAGAAAAGAAGAAATCTCTCATTATCTCTCTTTCTCTCTCACCTTGTTACCCCACTTGGGGCTCACGCCCAAGCCTTCTCCTTCTTCTCCAAGACTTCTTCTCCTCTTCCTATTAATTTAAGAGTCTAAGAGTTCTTTTAAAAGCATTTCCAAGCCTTATTTATAATTTTCCAAGAGATTCTTAAGTGTCTCTTCAAAATTGTCCATATTCATTGAATCTTCCAAATTGTGACTGAATTGCCTCATCAAAACTTTTTATAACAGCCCCAAATCCTTTTAAAAAGTCCATTTTATCAATTCCAATGAATTACCCAAGAGACACACGAAGAAACACTTCAAAAATTATCCAAATCCAATGTATATTCTAGAATACATGTTTAAAACCGTCTCTGACGCCTAAGCGCTGATCCTGGGGTGCTTAGACGCCCTCCTCTCTGTCTGGTGGAGCCTAAGCACCATTTTGGGAACTTAAGCACCGGTCATAGGCGCTTAAGTGTCCGGGTTAGGTCCCCAAGGCTTCAGTGTGCTCCGATTCGACCCAATTTGCTCTGGTTTGCTCTGTTTTGGTCTATTTTAGTTTCTTTTGCTCTTATCACTCCAAATTCTACAATTTGATGTACCTACAACCAAAAATACAATAAAATATATCTTTAAAGTGCAACATTGTTATAAAATAAAGCATGAAAAATAGTACATATTTAGGTGTATCATTTTTAAACAAGTTTTAATATTTCTATTAACCAGATCAAAAAATAAATGAAGATCAGAGTTCAAATCATCACAAATTATTATCATTTAAAACCGTGAAAACAAAATATATTCTTCACAAAGCTATATCTTTAAAGTAGAGAGAAAGATAAAGAAGACTACCCAGAATTCATGAGAAAGATACAATAAAACATGAATTTCATATATAAAAACAAGTTTACAAAATAAAAGAAATAAAAATATAACTTATCTCACAATCCTTCCCAAGCAAATCCCTAGAAGTTATCTCAAAGCCTTTCTCTCTTTACAATCACTCCCAATTCTCTCTTAGAAATGTAATGAAGAAGAAATCTCTCACCTTCCCTCTCCTCTTACAAACCTAAAAGAAAATCTCATCTTCTATCTCTCTACCTCTCACACCACACCCCAAAAGCCTCTTCTTTTCATCCCCCCTTAGCCTCTTCAAGTCTTATTCTTTTATTTTGGGCTGCCTCCTTTGGAAAAGAATTTAATATTCCCTCAAAAAATTCATCTAAAAGTTAATTCTTTTTAATTCAAAAGATATGTCGTTTAATCCAAGAGTTATATTTCTTCATAAAAGAACCTTTCAAAGTGTCTAGATGCATTGAATTACTCCAAGAGGTGTGTAGAACAAGTGTCTCATTGAAAATTTAAGAAAAATTTGTCTCGAATGACCTTAATTTGAAAAAGTAGTCTCTAGCACATCATGCCGATCTGGCCAACATGCGCCAACTCTCGACATGATGCGTCTGAATCCAAAATTGTCTCTTTTTGCTCCAAATTTCATTTTTTTTTTGCCATTTTTGCTTCAAATGCATAAAAATGGTATACCTGCAATAAAAACACAAAATAACTATTTTGTAAAGTGCAATATCACTAAAAATAAGCATAAAATAGGTACTTAAAATAATATATTATTTTGGTGTATCATTAGCCAAAGTTCTTTATAACATCTCTAGCATGGGTAAATAATACTATAATTTCTATTTGGCACAACACATTTAGAATACTTCCATAACAAAACTTCTCTACTTATTACTGATTCATGATAAGGAAAAAATATATTTTATTTATATCACTTCCATCTTGAAAGTATTTAATTAAGTTAATTAGTTGCTTACTTTCTTTTCATAAACAAAAAAACTTACAAAAAAAATCGAATTTTCATTCCCACTTTAGCATCTCAAGTTTAAGTAAGAATATTTTGCTAAATAGATTTTTGTCATCTAAAATTTATAAATTCCTAAAAAAACATATAGCCATTATCCTTGTGGGTTAGATATTCAGGGCTTAATAAAAAAGTTCTATATTACTTGATAACGATATGTATACTTACGTAATATCCCATATTTAAAATTAAAATTGTATTCTTATTTGTTTCATAGTGGAAAACTTACATAGCTTTTGATTTAGATCAAATTTTTGACTTAGTTGCAAATTAAGAATAACTATTAAGGAAGTTAAATTATATAATCACATATATCAAATTTTACATCTATATAAAAAGTCAGGATCAATCACCGCCACCAATACAATCTTATTTGGGACGAACTGCTTAGCTGCTTAATGTTCATGAATGGTTGTAAGAACGTGAACTGATTTTGTGGTATGTCTGCACCAATCTAGTGGGAGCACAACAACATATGAAAGAACAAGCTGCCAAACATTGTCCTGACATTGAGCTAAGAAATGGGACTTAGTGCTCTTCTAACTACAACCAAATAGACAAAATACACTCAAATGGGAACAATATAACAAATTAATTCTTCACTATATTGACCCTTTCCAAGTGCTTAAACAAACTGGACAAGTTGCTTATAAAATCTATTTGCTCCTTACTCCAAAATTCATCATGTTTTACACGTATCCTTACAACTCACATAGCTGCCTTTAGAATCTTGGAATGAATGTCCATTGCTTAAGCCAATTCACATACCTGAGTCTCATTTTGTGCTCATCGATGATCACTACTAACTACAACACCTCATTCAATGGGAAGGATTACCAAGAGGAATCTACTTGGATAATTGATGAAGAACTCAAAGCAATTTATCCAGATTATGACCTTGAGAACAAGGCTAACCTTCCAGTGTGAATGAAAATTGATGTGAAATAGCAAAATGAAATTTTAGCAAGAGAAGACAACGCCAATGATAGAATCCCGTCGATCGAGACCAAGCCATGATGATCTCACAGTGAATAGACTACACCTACATTGATGAAAGACAACTACACTGACAAAGGGAAAGTAACGGGTAGAAATGTGATTGATAAGGTTGGTCCACACATATAGAATAAGTTGCATAGTTAATTGGTCAAGTGTCCATATTTTTGTTTTTTTTTCTTTTTTATTTTTGAAGAAGTCACCAACTTATCTATTGTTTTAATTTTTTTTTCTAAGTAAATCTCTCTACTAGATCATATGAATGATATGTAGAATGGAGGAATTCAAAGGTAAGGACATATGGTAATGAAAATAAATGAGAAAAAAATACGTGGAGAACTTTCTTAAAGTAAACTTTGCGTGATATTCTGAATAAGATATGATAAAAAATGCCTTAGAAACAAATTGACGAATAAGACCCAATGAAAGAAACCCACAGTCAGAAATTCAAATGAGTATTCTTGTTTTGGGTCAATAAAAACTCTCAAATGAATGTTTCCCTTTGATTAATTACATCTTAGGGGTGCCCAATAATACTCTCGTTAAACGAAATCCTGCTTATAGATGTATAACAACTAGTAAAGGGATCACAAAGGACGGTTATCTCGTAGGAGCACCCTAATGCCTTCAAAGTTCAGACTGATCCATACGGGTAGAGAGTGGATCTCTCGAGATACCATACAGATGCCAGCTTATCGGCAACTAGGGCCTATGAAATAACAAAGTCATCCAATAGGGTCCACACAATGCTTCCAAAACCTCACCAGGCCATAAGGGTTGAGGGTGAATCACCGTATCTTAAATGAGCAACGACCTATTCGCAATTGGGGCCTACGAGACTACATCAACAAAGTGTTAAAAGGAGAGACGAAGTTTAAAGGGGGCAGCAAACGAAAGGTGGAGTAAGTCTAATCAGGTAAAGATAGCCAGGTCCGTATACCACAAGTCCGTCATCCAAAGCTATTGAGAGCCCAAGTATACAAGATCGTGAAGTTAGTCAACCCAAGATAGCTGGAGACCCCCTTATCAGCAATCTGTGAATTACATCGTCTAAGGGGACCTAGGTAGCTCTAAGGTCAAGAGAAAGAGACTCAAATCCTATGAGCCTATGTAGGTAGGAAGAGCACAGGTGAGACTTATACATGTTGAAGTGACGAGGATGCTGTTGGATTGGAAAAAAGAGGAGAGGTCCAACTACAAAGTTGAAAACACTCTCAGTCAAGGACTTACTCCTTGTCTAGGCTGGGGAAGCCTCTAACACCCTAAACTCACGAGACAATAATCTTAGTAATTTATGTTTGGTCGGTCGGTTTGGAGAAGCATGGAGACTTCTCCTTGGGACATGCAAAATAATGCAGTTGTCTAATAAGTTCTAATGTGGAGGCCTATTAATTACGACTTGGGCGAAAGCCACGTTTTGCAACACATCTGAAATCCTGCCTGAATGCCATGCAAAAGATAAGGTAAAGATTTTGAAAAATTATGAATATTTTTAAATTAAATTTTAATTATAAAATTTTATAAAAAGTTCATATAATTTTAGGTCCTAAAGAGCCTACGTGTTCCGCATGATTCTCAGACAATATCATAAGCTAAGGGGCAAAGCTAACAATCACATGCAAGAGTGTAGATAAATAAACAAGCCACGTCAAAAGAATAAGAAAACTGGTGCTGCTAGGTTGACAACATATTCTTGAAAAAGATAAAGATGGCTAGACATTACATAAGACACAGTCCTAATTTTATACATCAAAGAAATTTAGAAGTAAGGTACGGGACACGAGCAAACAGCTCCTGGTTCTCGTCACGTGATTCCACCTGTCTAGCATCTTGAAACTCATGCTCATTTTTAATTTCAAATACAAGTCTCTTCTAAGAACTCTAAAAATACATAATAAAAGTATAAAAAAGACTCAACCTACATGAAAATAATGTTAGCAGAAAAAAGTTATTTACATGCAACACATATAAGTTATGCCTATCAGGAGGAGCTTAGCTACACATGCAGAAAAGAGTTAGTAATTCAAATAATTACTTGCTCCTCCTAGATAAACGTGTATGTGTTTTTTAGGTAATAGCTCCCTGCAAGAATACCACCCCTAACATGCTAGCGCACACGTCTCACACCCAGTAAACACACAAAGCAACATAAAAGTGTTGTCTGGCTAGAGCAACAAAACCAGCAGATAACTATAGTTAGGATATCAAAAAAGTCTGCCTAACATCATAGTATTTAGCCTAACAAATAATCTAACGTAGTGTCCTATCACAACATCTAAGTAAGTGCAAGGCTAAGTCAGAAGGTTGATATATATCTTGATGGGGTCGTCATCTTCGACCCCTTCTTAAGGATCCAAGGTTTTTAAGAGTTCCAAGGGATGCAAGTGTCATGGAAAAACTTTTAAAAATGTTGACCTCATATATGGTCTAAGGAAGGGATGCGAGTAATTTCAAATAGATTTTGAAAATATGATGCATAAAGTAGTATAAATATACATTTGTATACTTTTAAAAAAGGATCTAAGAAGAAAAACCAAGTGACACCTATTAGATCCCTTAGAACCTTAGCACAACATATGCGTGTTGGTCCATGGTTTGATAGCTAGTATTACCTACCAAGACATCCTCGCTTGCAATAATAGCTACCGCGTTGTGACCAACAGAGGGTCACTCAACTAACAAGCCTAGGTTCGCCATGAGAAAAAACATGGATGCACATGCAGATGCAAAGTGATCTAGTGTGCTGCAACCACTTTATAAATGTTGAAATGATTACAAGATAGCAAATATCTAGCAAAAGTATATAGTGGCATATACTGTCGACGAATATGCCGATAATGTAAAGATGTACGAGTGAGCCACAATGCACTAATGATATTGTGTTTGGATGACTAGGGTATAATACTCTACTGGGGTGCCTCATTAACGACTAAACACAGATGCAAATGGCAGACACATACAAAGTATGGTGCATCATGTAAGCAGACAATCAAACACATGCCTCAAGCAAGGAACGTGCTCGTGATAGTGTGAGGTACTGTCATATGGAGAATGGATAAAACGACTCATGTGTTAGATGAGTTTGGAGGGTGAGGAGCCTAAAAAGAGCTCGTTGAAAGTCGTGTACTAAAAAAAATGCTTACAACAATCCGAGGCGATGACGTAGGAGGCGAAAGAGTGTGCCAGAAGTAGTGACTCAAAAGGGTGAGTGTACTGAGGAGGCAATGACTCTGGGTGAGTGTGCCGAGGAGGCATTGAATCGTGGGTGAGTGTGCCGAGGTGAAAGTGACTCAGAGGGCTGAGTGTACCGAGAAGGCAGTGACTCAAAAGTGACTTATGGAAATAATTAAGGCAATCCAGAGTGCTGTGGTGGGAAATGAATGAGTGTGATTCTCATTTGGGGAGAATCACCTTGTGGGTAGGCTTGATGTGCAATCCATCCCCCAAGATAACATGTAAGTGTATAAAGTGAGTGCGTAAACAACGACTAGAGTGCAAACCATAAACATATAAACTGCGAACCTACAACATGTTGTGCAAACAAAACTTTCAAGGATACGAATGTTGGTGAAGACAAACACGATGTTGGTGCACCGTGACATAGTGATGCCACGAGATAGGCACGAAATGTCATATCAAAGTGAGGCATAAACATCCACCACGAGCATACGAGGACATATGCTCACAGATGCCTGACACGGTGCATGTCACGAATGTTTTCATGCAAGCAGTAAGGAAGATGCATACAAAGAGGTGACATTCAAATGGAGCTGATCGACTGATCTGACTGGTGACAATCGATTGGTCGAGCTGATGAGGGTGGTCAATTGACTTGATAAGGGAAACCAATAAATAGAGAAGTCGATAAACCAATCAGACTGTTGGCAATCAATTGGTTGAGCCGACGGGAAGTGGTCGATTGGAAAAGATCTGATCAAACAAATCAAGTTGGTGGAGGTCGGTCGGTCGAGCCAATGAAGTTGGTGGCGTGGGAGGCCGAACGATAGAAAGGAACCAATCAAATCGATCGGACCGACGGTGGTCGATCGATCAAGAAAATGGGGGTGATCGAAGAAGCTCACGTGGGCGAATGATCGATGAAGAAGGATCACTCAAACCAATCAAATTGATGGTGGTTGATCAATTGACCCGAAAAAAATGATCAATCAAAGTTGGTATGGTTGATCGACTGATGAAAAAGAGTCGATCAAATTGAACAGACAAATCACTATCAATCCGTTGAGCCGGTGAAAGTAGTTAATAAGACTGGCAAGGGCGGTGAACGATAGAAAACAATCAATCGAATCGGTCGAAAGGGTGGAATTCAGTCGGTCGAACCAACGGAAGTGGTCAATCAAGCTAGGCGAAGTGTGCAACCAATCAATGGAAGAGGGTCGGTCGAACCGATTGGACCGGTGATGGTCAATAAGTCGAGTCGGCAAAAAGACGTGCACAAAATCTATAGTTGTTTTCAAACCGCAGAAAATAAATAAACAATCAACTTTACCGCATCAACTTTTTGGGGTAGCTAAATAGCCCATCCGCCCCACCCCCTTAATTTCCTGCTGCATTATTATATTAAAAATATAAATGTTACCTATGTAAATATGAAGTTTATGCATTATAATACGCTTAATTGCAGGTTAATAAAGCTTATTTTTTATATTAATATTTATCATTTCTGTCAGTTTAATGGTCTGGACTTCATAATCACTCAATATATTGTTCATATATTCAGAATATTTCTAAGTATAACTTAATTTTTTTTAAAAAATAATAATAAAAAAAATGGATCTGTATCTTGTAGCCTAGGTCGAGCTTTTGATCAACCGTATATAAACCCATAGGCGGAAGGCCGAAGGTTGAAGCGCTGCTCTGCGGAGAAGGTTAGCGGCTGCGAACAAGGCGTTGGCCACCCGACGCCCGGACGGCGAGAGTGAGAGATAGAGAGGAAAGCGCGAGAGCTACGCGAGCTTCGAGCGAGGTAAGAGCGTCATCACGAGCGCGAGATCTTCTCTTTCCCAAGAGTGGTGATAATGCCCTCATCTTTTTTCTTCTATCCTCTTCTCGTCTCCTATGTTGGTCTACAACCCAAGAGGAGAGTTCCCAGAAACGAACTAGGTATGAAAGAAAGATCACTGTGTGTTGTGTGCCAATCTGCAGGAGAGAAAGAGAGATTTTTGAGAGGGTGCAGAGAGCTTGAGAGGCGGACGAGGAGTGTTTTTTTATGTAAGAGTTTTTTACTTGAGAGATATTGAGAGGATTTGCTGAGTAGAGGGGCTTTTTCCTGGTCGGATTGTGTGGGAGTGAGTGGCCGCCCGTGTTGATTATTTTTGTCTATCTCGTTCCCCTTGGCGAGCATGGCGACCAAGCTTGTGGTTAGTGTCCCGCCCATGGTTCACCAAATGCCGTCTTTTATGTATTTACCTCTTCTTTCTAATTTCATATTGAGAATATGTTTCCAGGTTCTCGGAATCCCCTGGGATGTAGACACTGAAGGGCTGCGGCAATACATGGGCAAGTTTGGGGAGCTAGATGACTGCATTGTTATGAAGGTTATTATTGTTGTTTTTTTTTNATCACGCCCATGGTTCACCAAATGCCTTCTTTTATGTATTTACCTCTTCCTTCTAATTTCATATTGAGAATATGTTTCCAGGTTCTTGGAATCCCCTGGGATGTAGACACTGAAGGGCTGAGGCAGTACATGGGCAAGTTTGGGGAGCTAGATGACTGCATTGTTATGAAGGTTATTATTGTTGTTTTTTTTTTTCTCNTTTTAATTTTTTGGACTTTTAGAGGCAAACCACACAATTCTTATTTATTTACATCTAATACCTAAAAAGTCATATTTATAAGCATACCACTCAAATCTGTAGCATCACAATAAAAAAATACTACAATTACTATTTTTTTTACAAGCAAAATACATTTTTTCATGCATAGGTTTATGAAACCAGTGTTATGAGTGCTAATATCAAACTTTAGCTGTTAGATTTGTAAATGGATAAGACTTTTTTGGTTTTATTGCGAAGTGATTTTTGTTAGACGGTTAGTTGATATTTGCTTGCTACTGTTTATGTTATTAGCTTTTCCCAAAAGTTTGATTTGTGATATGTTGAAGTAATAAATGCCTTAATAATAATTTAAGTACAGTTTTACTCGAGAGAACATCATCTTGATGTCGAGCTACTCATTGCTGAAACGAACAAATGCAATTTTACTGGTAACTTTTGATATAAAAATGAACTAAAGAGCCCCTAGTTCTGATTGTAACCGCGTGTTGTCAAATTCTTGCACCTATTTAACTTTACCTATCATAAATTTTAGTGCATTTCATTGCACTTGGCTTTTCTTTTTATTGTCGTATGTTTCAACTTTACCTATGTCGAATTAATGATAGTTATTTCCCTTCTTTCTCACTCATCTTTAGAAGAATTCATTAAAAGGGTTGCAATTTTGTAAAGTTATGGTCACTCTTGAGCTTCTTCTCATTATAATGTCATATTCTAGTCATATTTGGAAATTAGGAATGAATTATTTCCCTAGGATTTTGATTGATAAACTTATTGTCTATTGAAATTGACATTGTCATTTGTTCCTACTACCAAGTATGTCATGCAGATGGTTCACCTCCATTAAGTAGATCATGCCTGACCATCTCACTTTTGAAAAAGTATTCTTGCGCCAATTAAGATCTTGAAGGTAGCTTCTTTTAGTTTGGGCTCATTTCTTACAAATGTACAACAAAGAAATGAAAT
>JXCR01145781.1:26768-56875 GCA_002079205.1 Phalaenopsis hybrid cultivar
TAAATGTGAAGATTTAGTGTTGATTAGAATGATAAAACTCTTATTTAGGCAGTTAGAGATAGCTGTAAAGAATTGAGATTTGATTGGACATGAAATTGAAAAGGCTATTACAAATATTTATAATTTGCAGAGTGGCGAGAGTACTTTACTGTACAAAGCAAAGCAAAGACTACCTGAGAAAAATAATCTTTTAGGGAAGAAAACCGTTATAAGCCGTGAAAAATCCCGTAAACTTTTATAATCAATCAAGCAAAATAGTGTAGTGAGAGTATCTAGAAATTTGAATTAGTTATAAGTATATGATTTTTTATAAATTTTATTTAATTTGAAAAATCTATAAATGATGAATTGGTTATAACGCCACCATCAAAACGGTTACTTCAGATGTTAGACGCCCAGACGTAGGCTTGAGTTGCTTATGCGATAAAGCTAGTAGGTCCTTCAATGGGCGCATCTCATTTGAAAAAAAAATATTATTTCTAATTATTATTCTTTTTAAAAAATTCACTAATGTCACAATATTTATCCAAAACTTATTTGAACTTGCAAAAATATAAGAACTTCAAATGCTTAAAAAATTCTGTTTTAGAATTTGACCTAGGTTATCTATCCCATGAATATGTTGATTCAATTTTTGGAGCTTAACTTACATGGTTAAGTTTAGCATCAAGTTGGAAACTAATTTTTTCATAAAGGAAATGCTGATTGATTGTTTTTTCATTTACGACACCAATTAAGTGGGCGTTTTCTTGGAAATAACTACTAGATGGGTGTTTTTTTACGTGTAAAGTCACATGAAAATTTGCTATAATAGCATGTTTTTGCTTCTAATGAAATATATTTTTTATTACTATATTAATATTTACATGCTTCTTAATGATCTTTCATAAACCCTTGGCAAATTGCATACAGGATGTGCCAATACTAGTGAGATTTGTGTCAGATCAAAATATGCCCATCTAAGAGCTTTTTGATTATTTAGTCAATTGAAGGTGGATAATCGAGCTACTTGACCTTTGTGATCTTTGTTGGACCAATTATTAGTAATGAAAATTGGATTGACGGATGCCTTGGGTCCTAATAGTAGTGTGGTTGGGATTTGAAATAAATGATTAGATCTTTGCTTGATGTTCGAGCATGACGCTATGATTAAAATTTGAAAGCCAAATTCAGTTATGAAACACAGATCTGTTGGCATGGGCGTGCTCAACAAGTGAGTTGACATGAATTTTTGATGTCGTCGAGTGATTTGAGATCAAAGTATGTATTCCCTACTTAATGTTGTTGCATGAGTTATTGCTGTCCTTGTTTGATTGGTTGGAATAAAGTAGGAACCATTTTTCTGTGCCAGATCTCCTAGAATGCATTAATTTTATACGTTTGCTTTCACCTTATCATATTTGTTCATTTGGTTATCTTTGACAGGTTAATTGTTTGAGTCTTTTGGTTTGGTATCTTGCTTGCACCATTTAGCTTGATTTTGTACTTTAAATCCAACAATTTGACGTTAGATCAAGCATTTTCTGAGGAATGATGCATGTCAATCCAATTTATTAACAACTATACGTCTTTGCATGCATATTTTTGTCATAAACAATGAAACTCAATAATATTTTCATCTTTGTCCTTGCTGATCATATACCTTTGAACTATTCTGTATAAACTTATTTTCTCCATGACGTACCTTGGGCGGTATTAAATGATGTACCCGTTTTTTAGCTTTCTGTTTCATTGTTTCTTGATCTTCTTTAACTCTTCTACTCATCTCTTTGCTTTCCTCACAATTTTCCCCTTTCCATTCTTACTGTTCAAACCTCCCTCATTTTTGTCATATCCTTACGTTCAGCCTGCCTTTCTGTCCAAGTAGTCCATCCTGAAAATACCTTGACATTGGAATAATTTGTGCTTGAAAACCCTGATATGAGGACAATTGTGCTTTAAACAAACAATCATGAACTTGAACTTGACATTATAGACTTATAATTTTTGCATAGGTTTTCTACATTTTTATAATCTGGACAAATCATCTCTAGTTGTAAACCTACCACTTCCAACTTCCTTCATGAAACATTTCTTTCCCTCATATAATTGTAAAATAGTTCAGGTTGTTTAACTAGATTGGGCTTGAGATATTAGTGATTTTGTTGGCTTAAACCTGTCTTTATTTGGAACCAAATTCGGCCTACACTTTGAAAATTGAAATCAGACTGACCAATGTGAAGTTTGTTTCAATTTCAATTAATTTTTAATGGAATTAACAAAAAAAAAGTGCTTAGGTGTACTTTTATTAAATTGTTATTTTTAATTTTATTTGGTTTTCTTAAAAAGAAAATAAAAAGGTTGTAGACTATAACATTAATGTCAACTCTTTGCTTTAGATTGGGTGAGTCAAGGTAGTTCATACATAATCTAATTTGATTTGGTTTGATACTATTATGTTTTGCAAACCGAAAACTTCGGTAATAGAATTTAACCCATTGAATCACTATGCAACAATATGATAGTTTGTTTTGGCTTGTAAAGTGCAGTATGAATAAAAAAAAAGTTGACGTTAACCCTTTCTTTTTTATATTGACTAACCAAAATTATGTATAACTTTTTTAAATTGACTAACCAAAATTATATATATACATACATATATATATGCATACTAACTTGGTTTGATAATTATATTATGCTTCTCAAACCTGAAACTGAGGGAAATGAACATATTGGATATACGATATTAGAAAGTGAACCTCACTGAACTAAAACCTAATCAGTTTTTGTTTCGTTCAATTTTCAATTGAAACGATTTTTTATCATTATTATTTGCTGGGCTTTCTCTAGATCTATACCGTGTTAAAAATCATTCAAGTTTAAATTAGTTTGGTGGTCAGCAGATCTTTTTAACTATTATCTCTTACCATACCTATGTCTATTGATTAATGTAGAATCAGAAACTGAAATTGAGCCCAACTCAAATCGATTGATGTTACTGGTTCTCTGCAGTGCTGTTTAAACAGAAGTTTTACGTTGGCAGTTTTGAAAAAAAAAACCATTAAAATTCCAATTAGCTTGATTAATATTGAAATAATTTCAGGTCTTGGTTAAGTGTAGCTTATTCTTAGGATACATATAAATGTTGGCTTTAACTGCTGAAGTTATACCTNCTTAACTGCTGAAGTTTTACCTTTGTTTTGATTTTTTTAAATGCTCTATTATTAAATGCCTTACTTCCAGTCGTAGTAAAAATCCGACAAGTACTCTTATTTTGTTCAGTGATTCCTTTCATTTTAAATTTCTTAATAAATATAATTTCTTATATTTGATTGTTATATTAATATTTTTCCTTGAAATATCATATGCTAATTGTAAATTCCTTATGTTTTTTTATCTTAATTTGCTTGAAAATCCATGCTATGATGAGTAAGTTTTGGAGTTTTTTCCATATAAGTTTTTTAGTCCATAAGCCGCTCTAGATGATCTCTTATATCAGCTAAATATGTGAAACAGGAAAGGTCAACTGGTCGATCTCGTGGTTTTGGTTATGTAACGTTTGCCTCGGCAAGCGATGCAAAGGTGATAGTACAAGCTTTAACTTTTCTTAATGCTAATATCTACCTATGAATTTTTGCATATTAGAATTGTATATTGGATTCCTTCCTAACTTTTGTATTCCCTTCCCCTATGGCTCCCCACCACACACACACACGTCATATTTAAAGGTTTTGTTTTTCAGATTTAAATAAATTCACTCAGCTCTAATTCTTTGATTGATCAATTAGGGGTTTCATATTTGCAACATTCAATGCTGCTAACAATGTTTTCAAGGCAACTATCAACTTCATAAACATATATCTTGAAGCTGGCACATTTGTTTATTTTTTGGTAGTAGCCGCGCCACAGATTAAATTTGGCAATAGTAAGATTGTAACAACTTCTTGTGCCCTTAAAATAATTGTTGATTGTTGAAGAAATGGTCATAATGAACTTAAGACAATGTAAACACCAAAAAAAAAAAAGTAAGTTTTGAAACAATGATGATTAAAACTAAGTGCAAACATTTTTGTTTGGGATATAATAGTGGAGAAAAGTTTGGGCATGAATAGAAGAATTTGTCAGGGATGGACATGACAATGATCATCTTAAAATGAGATGCTTGTTGTACATCAGTTTTAATGCAAATAGAGCAAAATATAGGCAGATAGGCTTGCATTGATAGCTAGGCAAAACTATGGTATTCAGTTCCTGTTTGGTTGCATTTTAGATAAATTAAACCAAAAAACTATAATACTCTAGATGTACGTCTCAATGCCTACTATTGTTGAAATTGCAACGCATTGAAAGATGTTTTTGTTTAATATTGTGTTTTTTTTTTGTGCGTTCATACTTTTTTATCTCTTTAGTACATGCCTGCTGTATCACTCGATAATTTATGTGTACTAATGATATTAGGTTCAGGTGCACTGTAGTTTTTTATTCTTGTTGGTTTTGTTTCTCTATTAAGCTTTAATTCTTTTTTGTGGTTGTAGATTGGTCTATTATGGCTACATGTATCCTATTTATTTAGATTTACTAGTTTTAGTACATCTGCGACTAGGAATTTGGGTGATGGGAGGTTACTTTGTTGCTGTAGTTTTCGTATCAAGCTCATTTAGCACCTTGTTTGGCATTGGGCTTGGTAATTTGATTCTGCGGATTTTCTCTTTTTGAATTTTTTTTTTCATTTTATGTGAATTCTGTGTGAAGTTTTCAACGATAAATTAGCCTTCTACAGCTGGAGGGGTTTCTGGACTGTTTTTTTTGTTTGTTTCAACTTTTTGTTACTTAATATATACGAAAATCAAGTGAGTTTGGTTATTATACAACGGGCTTTAGGTGCATGTAAAATTAATGGAGTTATTCTAAATATAAAATTTTAGTTGAATGTGTTGTTTCTTCTTTTCCCTAGGGTCTGCTCTTTGTTCGAGTAGGAAATTTGAAGTGTCTCTCTTTGCACAATTGAGAAATTGGTTTGATTTGATGAAATTTTCATTCTACTTTATTTCTTTTCTTAAAATTTATAGTTGATTATAATGCTTGATTGATTTTATTCAAAGTTGATGCAATTTGGGTTTCTTCGATCTTGTAATTTTCAATTAGTTGCATGTGTGTAGTGGTTTCAAATTTCCACGCTTGTTTTTAGTAGAAAACTATTGAATCTTTATTTATTTTAAAATGTATAGGATTTTTAAATTTTGTCACAAGTTATGAGTAGTTTTTAAAATTAAGAGATTATGGCTGTGAAATTGTGTGTGTATGCTGCTTGATTTTGTGCATCTCTTTCTATATTTAGTATTAAAGCTTACATTTATGTCGTAATATTTTCTAAAATCAAGGGGATTAAATTTAGGAAAGAAAAAATAAAAAAATCAAATGTGATGATATACATCAAGTTAAAAAAATAATTGAAACTGTAGAGGCTAATGTCTCATTAGCAATAAATTGATTTTAATCATATTGATGAACATGTCAAGTTGTTTAAAATGGCGCTATAACTAAAAAATTGAATGTTGAAGTGTTATATTTGATGTAATAATAGATCGTGATATTTCTTTTGATCAGGTAATGAATATTGTCAAAAAAATTTTTTTTTGCTTGGTTTTTGCATCTCTTTCTATATTTAGTATTAAAGCTTACAATTATGTCTTAATATTTTCTAAAATCAAGGGGATCAAATTAAAAAAAAAAACAAATATAAAAAAATCAAATGTGATGTTATAAATCAAGTTAAAGAAAGAATTGAAAATTTAGAGGCAACTCGCATGTCTCATTAGCAGGAAATTGATTTTAATTATATTGATGAACATGTCAAGTTGTTTAAAATGGCGCTATAACTAAAAAAATCAAAGTTGAAGTGTTATATTTGATGTAATAATAAATCCTGATATTTCTTTTGATCAGGTTATGAATATTGATAAATTTTTTTATTGACAAGCAATACCTCTTGGCTCCCGAGTAAGTTTTGCTTGGGGTTTTTTTTTTGATTCACTTTTATTTTTTTGTTTTATGGATTTACTTCTATTTTTTTTATTTATAAAAATAGGATAGGGCAAGTTTGGTTATTATTATTATTATTATAAATAGATAAAAGCATTTTACATAATTTTTTTGGTGTTTTGAATATTTTTTTAATAACAAATATTACTATGGCAAGCTGTTGTATGCCTCGCTCACCCTTGCTTCTTATTGCTCGCCAAACAAAAATATTGTTAATATGCTGATCATATTTTATTTCAAATCCAAAATGCAAATAAAATAAAATAAAATATTAACAAACAACCACGAAGTTAACAATTAATTGGGTAAGCTAAAATATTTTGAATGACCATTAGGAAATAAATGGAAGACTTGTTGGAGATCTAGTATTATTGGGGTTGAAATTAAATAGTTTTTAAAGCAAATTATCTTTACTTATCATATCATAATTAATTTTTTGATGAGCTCAATTTTTTAAATCATGAGACAAGTCTGTTAATGAATATATAAATAAAATTTATAAATTATTAATGTTCTCTAAAATTTTGGAAAATGTCAAAATTACTCTAGATTCTTAACTTGATTAAAACTATATAAAAAATAATGAGGCAATTACATACATAGCACCTGAAACATTGCTATTTACAAATCTAAGCACCCTTTTTCATCCATTTTTCAAATTTTCACTCAAAGATTAAAATTCATGATAAAACCCCAACCTATATTTTTCATTTTTATCAAGTTCTCAATGTTTTGTTCGTGGCACACGTAACTACATCGATTCGGTATTCCAAAAATATCACCTAGTTGCTAGATTTTGTAATTAGCAATGCTTCGGGTGCTTTGTTTGTAATTATCCCAAAAAAAGAATGATTCATTTTTTTCGTTACATGCTTTTCAATATGTATTAGATTTTGAGTAATATTGAATTTTTCTGCTGCTAAGATAGTTTTTTTGTATTTTGGAAATTTATTGTCATTGACATAATCTAACTTATTATCGTAGTTTCTTTGTATTTTGGAAATGTATTGTCTTTGACATAATCTTACTTATTATTGTACTCTACTTCATGCAAATATTCACAGTACCACTACTTTTAATATAGGTAAATTTATTACTACTATATGTAATTTTAAAATTTATGCAAAACATATTTCAAATGCCATCATACTTGTCCTATGCAAATGACTTCCTAAATATGAATTTGCCTATTGAATTATGAGAAGAGGGAGGAAAAGACATTAATGACAGTGCTGGTTCTTTTGATTGTAATTTACAAATAAGTGATTTTGAAGATGTGTCAAATGTTTTATGCTGTATTCTCAACACACTTAAAGTTAAATTTGATTGGAAAAAAGGGATTTATACATTTCAAACTTATTTTAGGAATGATAAGTGTTTTAAGTTTATCGTATATACTGGAATTTGTGGGAAGACTAAAACTAATGATCGAATGAAATTAAAATGTGAACAACAACATGCAAATAAAGTAGCCTGTGGGAAATAAGATTTATTTTATTGTTTGAATATATTTAGTGATGATTCAACTTATTTATAACAATTAGATCTGTGTCATTTTATTCATGAATGCATGCGTCAAATATTATCCTTGGTTCTTCTGTGGTTATTTGAAATTGATGTTAACAAAATTTAGCTCGTGTTTAAAAATAAAGTGTGTGTGTGTGTTATATCTATATATAAATATATGTTAACTATTGATTTTCTATCGCAAGATTAGATGATATGATGATTCAAACTTTAATATTTCAAGAAAATGATCAGTGGAGTTGCTGTTCTTCAGGCAGAATGCCTGAAGGAGATGATATATTTTTTAAAAAAACTAAGGATGTATTATTCAAATGTTTACTCACACTGCTAGGATTAATTGGCACACCATGCACTATTATGTGAATTGTAAATTGTGCTATTAATTTTTTTTTTAATTTTCAGTTTTGCGTTTTCATGATATTTGGATGTATAATAAGTGTAGTAAAAAATAACTACTGCATCTTAGAAAAGTCTTTAAAGTATTAACAAAAAAGTGTATCTAGATTTTTATAGATCTATTGTTTTGTTACATGTTTTGTAATATATATAGATTTTTCCAACTTTTTTATAAAATATCTATTATAGGGTTTAATACTATTGATTTTGAGTAAGGCAGGATATTTTATTGCATATTTTAGTGAGAGACTAAGGGTCTGTTTGGGGCAGCTGTTGATTATTTATAATTTGCTGATAAACAATTTATTCTGATAATCTGATAATCTGATAATCTGCAGATTATCAGAATAAGCTGTATTGCTGTTTGAGGCAACTTATTCAGAATAGTTTACTGGGAGCTTTAGTTGGATAAATGACTATTCTGCCCCGAGAATTGTTAAACTGTTTGCAACAGAGCTGTATGAGAAAAATAATAGAAACAACAAAAACCAACACATAAACTACACAAAATCTATAAAATTTTACTAGAATAGCAATTTTTAATTAAATTCAATGGCAGCAATTCACCAATAATTCTAATTCCTTAATTGTATTTAGAATCTAACAATTTAGGAAAGCAATTGTTGCAAAATAGAGAAGTGGTAGAACTCTCGAACACAGGAGATAAGCTAACTGGAAATGAAACAAGCACATGAATCTCCTTGATTTCCAACAGTTGGATTTGGAAAGATTTCATAAACACTTTCAATCCCATTGAGAAGGTACTTGAAAATCTTAAACCATACAACATTATAAAGCGATCGAGTATAATGACATCAGCTAGATGAAAGGATGGGATGTGAGGTGCGGCTAGCTTTTGTTGAACTGAACAACTTGAGATACAAAATTGGACTAAATTAGTTGAAATAAAAAGTAAAATCTTAAGAAAAAACTGCAAAATCAACCAAGATAAAGCCCTACAAATTTAAGGAAAAAGAATTGTAAAGATTCACAAGATCCAAACCTAACGAAGCTAACATGAATGCCGAGGCTGTGGTGGACAGATGAACAGTCGATGCAGAGAAAGATCCCGTACGTCACGGAAGCCCAGGTGGGATTCTTTGCGTTGCAGTCAAAGCACATCGGAAAAGAAAAGAAACATCAGAAAATTGTGGTCAGAATAAATAAGATAGGAAGAACCACCACATTTGAGCCCTAATTGATATCGAGAGAAAGGAAATTGAATCGCAAATGCGACAGGAAAAGATTTACCTTGTTTTTTGACCTGGATCTGAGCTGCTTGAAGACATAGCTCTTGTCGGTAAGGATTTCAGATGCAAACTACCCAAAGAAGCGGAGATCTTCAAAGAGAAAGAGGTGCAGATGTTGAGGACCGGGACGGGATCGCGAGAGAAGGTAGGAAACATATCGGGACGCTTGGGGACGGGATCGAAAGGGCTTTAGGGTAATAATCCCTAACGATACGCAAAAAGCGGGATGAGCGGTGCGACCCCGAATAACGAAGGAGATTCGTTCGGCGATTTCCTACCGTATCATGAACGCGCGAACCAAACTCTTTGTGGGCGTTTTTAAAACTCCCACCGCACAAACAAGCTGCCCTAAATGGGCCCTAAAGCAAGCAAGAGTAGGTTTCTATTGCTTATTTTATTGACACGAGAAAAATAAGCAATATTGGGTTTGATTCAATTGTACATGGCCACTTTTATTGGAGATATTTTTTATTACTCGCAAGTTTGTTCTATGTACTTACCATTAAACCTTTAAATATTTAAATTCACAAAAAAAAGTGGTGCAAGAACATGCTAATTTTATTTAGGGCCGTTTACATTCATACCTCACAATTCCTTTGTATTTACATATTTAACACCTAAACTTTTCTTTTACATTTATTCCACCCAAATCTTTCATATCACATAAAAGTGCCACTATTTTAACTTTTAAGAGTGATACTTTTTCATGCACAGTTAAGGTGGCATATACGTAAAAATGTTAGTTTAGGTGTTAGTTATGTAAATCCATAGGAATTTAGTTGTATGTAGGTACATCTTCGATTTGTTTAATATTTGAATGAATATATCTGTGCTAAAAGTTGTGATGGGATAGAGAGTATGGTTGCTAATGCACTTAGTAGAGTTTCTATTATTTTTTATATCATTAAGGTCAAAATAATGGATTGCTTTGTATGTTAAAAGGGATTATACTTCTAGAAGAATTTAATGTAACGTATAAGTTTTGAATAAGGATTCATGTAGCCGACCCCACGTAGTGGGATTAAGGCTTTGTTGTTGTTGTTGTATATAAGTTTTGAATAATGAATTATATATGCTTAATAAGATTTTCTAATTTTACTTGTCATATTTTAATGAAATTCATGTGTTATTCTTTATAAATCTCGGGAAGATTTTATTAGCATGCAATGATGTGAGGATTGTACACAGAGTGATCTTAATTTATTAGAATTAAATGAAAATATGACATTCAATAGAATAAAATGGAGGAAAAGGATTCTTGTAGCCTTATTCTTTATAAATCTCTGGAAGATTTTATTAGTATGCAATGATGTGAGGATTGTATAAAAACTGATATTAATTTATTAGAATTAAATAAAAATGTGACACTCAATAGGCACAATGGAGAAAAAGGATTCATGTTGCTGACCTCATTTAGTCGGATAAAGGCTTGTTTGTTGTTGTTGTTGTTGCAATGATGTGAGGATTGCCACCAAATATTTGTTGTACTAGATTGATTTTCTAAAATTATTCTTTTTTTCCATATTATAAAAATATCAACGCTTATGAGTTGGATATTTTTTGAAAAGGACATCATTCCAACTTTTTAATATATCTAATTGGCTTTTTTTCATGAATAGTTGACATAGCTTTTAGTGTTTTATGATTCACCTCTAAATAATGAGTACGTAGTTCTTTTCTTTGTCATTCAGATCTTCCTAGCAAATGGATCGATTGTTCTAGTAGGAATATTTCAGTTTTTTTTTTCCATTCTTCTCTTCGACAAGAAGAAATATTGGAAGTGAAATAACAATGAAGTTTGTCATTTTTCTCCAAATTGAGACACATTTCCAACTTTTCAACTCACAATTTCCAGATAACTTTTTTAATCTTTTGCTAGAATTATAACAATGATGATAGTTTAATGACTATTGATTAAAGATATCGTTGGTTTCTTATGCATTGTAGGATAGATTTGCATGTGACGACTTTTAAATTCGCACAAATATTAACTTAACAGTTCAATGAGCCTAATTTTTTCAAGCTCTGTAGATTGAATTTTCTTGTAGGATAGATTTGCATGTGACGACTTTTAAATTCGCACAAGTATCAACTTGACTGTTCAATGAGCCTAATTTCTTGAAGCTCTGTGGATTGAATTTTCTTTTAGTAGTGCTAGTTTGATGCTCATTTTTTTCTTTTAGTTTCATCATTGCATGCTTATAATATCGCTTCACTTCAAGAAATTATGCTTATTGATGATCTAACGTTCAAGTTTGCTGTATGTCCCACCCTTAGCTTTGCTTCTTCTGCAACTATTCCTATTTGTGATTTTTTATTGGCCTATTGCAACTGTAGTTATCCCATTCCTTCTCTTGGATTCTTTGTTTTTGCCATATTTGAGACAAATACTTCTCTGTTGGTTTAAATATACATCAGTTCTCCGATCCAAGTCAGAGAGTGGCTTGTTATTGTATTTACCTTTTCCTTTTGTTTCGTATTGTAACCCTATTTCAGTGCTAATAAAAGTTGCTTTGCGTTTCTGCTAAAGTTTGCCATTAAACTAAAGACGAATGTCCCCTTATGGTGGTAAAATTTGAAGAGACATAGGAAAAGAGAAGACAAGGAGAAGATAACTAAGTGGGAGAAGATGAAGAATGCGTCGAAGAAATACCTCCTACCTCACTATCACCAGCACATATTTTCGAAACTCCATTACTTACAACACCGAGATCTTTCAATTGAGAAGTTCACAGCCTAGTTCAACCACTTATAGTCGAAGTGCGAGCTGACAAAGCATAAGGTTTGTTCGCCATATATCTCCGGGTCCTGAAGCCCTCCATTAGCAAAGTGATGCAGTTACAACCATACTGGACATTGGGGGATGTTCAGACACTAACTTTGAAGGTGAAAAAGTAGCAGAAGCAAAACATACAATAGTCATCCTTCAGACCACCACCTTCAGCTAAGCAGTCAACTGTAGCTTCTACAACCGATAAGTGTAACTTGTGATTAAATATTAAATTCGGACTTGAAATTAATAAGGCAGATTAGAGTGGGAAGAAGCTGGAGAGAGGTAGCTCCTCCAATATAGTTTCGACCAGGAAGAATTTTAGGTGCCACAGTTATGGTCACATAGCCTGCAACTGCCCTACGAGTTGAGTCGTCACACTCACAGATCAAAGCACCATTGAGGAGGTCGACGAGGAGTCAGAGGTTAGTCCAAAAGAAGAGCTTTAGCTCCGAGGAGATAAGGGAAAAGCGTTAGCCATTCGAATAGTTTTGCAGTTCGAGTCAGAGCGGGACCAATTTTGGTTAAGATAGTATTTTTTGTATCACGTGCACCGTCAAGGGTAAGGTTTGCAGCTTAATCATCGAAAATGGGAGCTGCGAGAACGTGGTGTCCATGCTTATGATGAAGAAGTTGGGAGTGGGCACGCAGAAGCACCCCCATTCATAATCCCTTACCTATGCATGCAAATGAACTGTGTTTAGTTAACTTTCCCATCAGGGATAAGCTGCAGGAACAAGTATGTTGCGATGTGATTCCTATGAACGCTTGCCATATTCATTTGGGCAGGCCTTGACAGTTTAATCGCAAGGCTCAACGTGACAGTGTCAATAAAACTTACTTCAAGAAGTAGGGGAAACATATCATTTTGCTACCAGGTAAGGATACGAAAGGTGGGATTGATATAGAGGCATCATTAGTTCTTTGGATCACTTTCTTGCGGACTAGCATAAGTCGTTTTGTAGGGAACATTCGAGAAAAGTGAGCTACCGACACAACTGCAACCACTACTGCATGACTTCCAAAATGTTGATCGATAGTCAGTTAGAGAGGTTACCACCACTAGGGCTGTCAATACGACTTGCTGTTCGCGAACAACTTGTGTTCGACTCGTTAAGAAGCTCGAGTTCAGCTCGTTCACTAAGTTAACGAGTCGAACACGAACAACAAGAACAAAGGTTTGTTCGTTCGTGTTCGGCTCGTTTTGGCTCGAAATACTACTAATCAATCATATATATATATATATATATCTATATTTTTGATGAGTAGTATTTAAAAAAAAAATTAATTGACTGAAAGGGTACGAAGATTTATAATCAATTAAAAGTATTAATTAAGAAAATAAAATAAAAAATATTAAATTAGATTCAAATGATGTTTTAATTTGAACAAAAATTTTAAAATCTTGCCCCAATCCTTAATATCTTATTATGTGATTAGGGTTGTCAAAACGACTCATTGTTTGTGAACGGCTCGTGTTCGACTCGTTAAGCAAACGAGTCGAAGACGAACACACTTTTTGAGCTTGAAATATAAACGAGCTGAACCCGAGCGAGCATGGGCTCGCTCATGTTCGGCTCGTTTACACCCCTAACCACCACTGAAGGACATCCAACACGCTATAGGCTGTATACTGGAATTGATATTGCCAAACCGACATGCCTACATATTGATATGTGAAGTACAATGAGTTACAACGACAGATGTAGGATCTCATTGCGAGGGGATTAGTCAGATAGAGCACAACCTCGTGTGTTTTTTTTGCATTGATGTGCCAAAGAAAGATAGGTCATGGTGGATATGCTTCGACAACAAGACCATCAACAAGATCCCTATAAAGTGTCGTTTTTCTATACCCCTCTTGGATGATCTCTTAAACTAGTTACACAGAGCTACTATTTTCTTCAAGATTGACTTGCGCGATGGGTATCATCAGATACGAATGAGAGCAGGAGACGAGTGGAAGACCGCCTTTAAGATGCGAGATTGACTTTAGGAATGAACCGTTATGACATTCAACCCGTCGAGTGCGCCCAAAATTTTCATGAGATTGATGAACTAGGTATTTCAGGCTTACATTGGGAGCTATTTTACAATGGATTGGAGGACCACTTGCATCACGTAGGCAATATTCAAGATACTGTGAGTTGAGCAACTATATACCAATTCGAAGAAATGTCACTTCATGACAAGTCATGATGCTTTCTGGGTTATATCGTATCTAGTGCAAGCATTCAGATGGATTCCACAAAGATAGATGTCATTATCAGCTAAACCGCACCACAGTCGTTCACCGAGCTAAGATAATTTTTGGGGATAACATCATTTTACCTAAGATCATTAGGAACTTCAACACTATCACTGCCCCTTTGACCGAACTTTTGAAAGAGAAGGGTTTTGCTTGAACGACAGTAACTTAGGACAGTCACGTTGAAGGAAAAGGTGACTCTGGCGACCATGCTAGCATTGTAGAACTTTAAATAACTTTTCTAGATAGAATGTGGTGCCTTTGGCGTGGGGATAGGAGCAGTGCTGAGCCAGGGAGGACATCCTGTCACTTTTTTCATTTAGAAGTTTGATGAGTCCAAGAGGAAATACTCGACTTACGATGACGAATTCTATGCCATTATGACATCCCTTTGAGTCATTACTTGCTGATGAGCGAGTTCACACTGTTTATGCATCACAAGGCCTTAAAATTATTTAACTGTCAGAGCATACTGAAAGGCCGACACGCTACCTGGGTGGAAATTCTAGCATCTTTCCAGTTCGTGCTCAAGCACAAGGCGAGAAGCAAAAATCACGTAGCAAAGTCGTCGACATCTGCTGATCACATCCAAGAAGGTTTGAGTTATAGGTTTTGAGGTCGTAAGGGATCTGTATGAAGTAGACAAAGACTTCAGGGACATTTGTGAGCAATGTCAAGAGAATCCAACGAGGCAGTATTATTGAGCAGATGAATACTTTTTCTACCAGAGTCACAGTGGAGGATTAGCAGAGTACTTCAACAGGGACACGAGTCTCGCTCTCATAAGAGAGCATTTCTTTTGATCCCGACTAACGAGAGATGTGGGGCGACATTTCATGCAGTGTTGGACTTGCCAGCTGGCGAAGACGGGAGGATAGAACATACCACTTTCAGTACCAGAGGCATCGTGGGTGGGCGTTAGTATGAAATTCGTGGTGGGACTCTTGAGGACTCAGAAAAACAAGGACTAAGTGATGGTTTTGGTAGATAGATTCTCTAGGATAACCAACTTCTTAACTTACCACCGAACACTAGACGCCTCTCACATCACGAATTTGTACTTTACAGAGATTGTTTGGTTAGGAATTTTCCAATATGGCCCACTTCATACTCTACATGATGGTTTTGGGGATTCCATGCACCAAGCCAAGTTTTGGAGGACACTAGTCCCACTTGATACTCAATGTGTGGCCTGGGCTTCGTTCAGAAGGGCCTAGTGTCCGGTGGAAGGGTATGAAGTGGGCTCATCCGTAGACAAGCAGACAAGCAGGCAAAAGGCAGAGATGGTGATAAGGAGCCTCAACAACTTCTTGAGGTGCTTTGTGGGGGAGAGTATAAAGTAGCAAGATCTTATTCTAGCCCAAGCCGAGCTCGACTACAACACATCCGTCAACCTAATTGCTGGACACATTCCCTTTGAGATTGTGTACGACCGCAATCAACTCACTCCACTTGAGTTGCTGCCACTCCTGCCATCTTTAAAAGTCGGCGAGGACGCTACAAAATGAGTTCACTCGATTCGAAAACTCCACGAGGAGGTTAGCAAGGAGATTACTAAGTAGAACCGCAAATATCAGACACATGCGAATAAATTCATGAAGAAAGTTACGTTCCATGATGGCGACCTCGTGTGAACTCAGTTAAAGAAGGAACGAGTTCCCATAGGAGCGTTCAACGAAGCTTAAGCTAAGGCCAGATGAACCTTTCAAAGTATTTTGGAAGCTGAACGACAATGCTTACTAGATCGACCTGCTCGGGGACTACATCGTTTTAACCATGTTCAACTTCTCCGGCTTGATGCTGTACTTTGAGGAGCCATAAGCTTCGGCGAATGAGATCGAAGCTTCCCCAACACCGAGAGACTGACGCAGGGCACTAAGGGGCACCAATGGCTGAGTCAGCTAGCAATAATTTCTGCAAGGAATGATCGCTTCTGTGGACCAGGTTGGATTTGTTCATGGGATCAGTATGGGGTGGGTTATGCCCTTCTTTACATGCTCTTCGCCGTATGGGAAGGCTCTTAACGACTATTTACTGTATTATTTCTGCCGCCCCACCATTTTTCTTTTGTGTGAGAGTTTCCTTTCTTGTTTCTTTCCTTTTCTTTACCATATGGGAGTTTATAAATTGCTGTTTTCAGATTGTAGGGTTCAATTTTGCTTGTTTTGTTCTAGAATTTTTCTTGGAGTGTTCTCCTCTTCTTGCTAGGGTTTTATCCGACGAGTGGTGGTGCTTCTGCTATGTCTCGCTCCTAGGTGGTGTTGTATATTTCTCAATCCCTTCTGCTCCAACCAGCTGCCAGCTGTCCCTTCCAGACCTCCTGGCAGCCCCTTCCAGCTTCTACCACACCATCCTAGCCTTCTCTCTTTGCTGTCCATCCCTTTCCCTAACCACCCTGCCACCACCTCCCATTGACTGTAACCTTCTGTCCAGCCCTCCCCACTGGCCCTCTGCACCCAGTCAGCCAACCTACAGCTGGCCTCTCTGCTGTCCGGCTCATTCCCCCATCTACTAACGCCCTTTTCTACCCCTTCCTGAAGTTTTCCCTGCCGCCTCTACTCTCCTAATTCCTAAACCAGCCACTAGCCACCATTTCTGCCTACCCGACCTCAACATTCTCCCTTACACCTTGTTGCCTTACCGATGCCACCACCGCTCTCGGATCTTCTCTTCCGATCCTAGCGGTAGAGTGGTTTGTTATTGTATTTCCCTTTTTCATTTGTGTCGTGCTGTAACCTTAATTTAGTGCTAATAAAAATTGCTTTGCGTTTCCGCTGATTTCCTTACTAGTTCCGGTATCATTGAGTTTTTAGAATGCATGATTTTTAATTAGCTGCATCAATTTTTGTGGTTTTGAATTTATTGAAATTTTTTTTGGCAGAAAGTTATCGAGTTGTTTGTTTTGAAGTTCTTTTTGGTTTTATTTTTTCATGCAAGTAATTAATAATTGATAAAATTAAGAGTTTTTGGACCCTGAAATTTTGCTTGATTTTGTGCATCTTATGTTAGCTTTGCTTTGAAGGGCCTAGATCTCCATATATCATCTCATTCTAGAGCCTTTCTTTGTGGATGATGTGACAAACCAGTTTCTCCTAGTATTTTCTTTCTGAATTTTATCCAAAAATATCACAATGATTGTATGCCCTAACATTTTTGGCACTTCATCTTTGGAAAAATGTTTGGTTGATTCTACCATTGAAGTTCTCTATTATCATTCATATTGCATGGTAACACGGCTTCAAAGTTTGCTGCAAGATTATTATTTGTGTACATTGTTGTTTAGGGAAGGAATTGGTCTAAAATATTGATTCGGCAAATTTTTTATAATGGTCCATCTTAAGTAGAAGTTAATGGTTAGGATGCGACAGTGGTGGCTATTTGCTGTGGTTGATATGATAATTTCTTCCAGTTCTCCATCTTCCCGAATCTGAATTTTTATAATCATTATTATTATCATCATTATCCTTGAACAACTTGAATCTCATTTTATTTCACGTTAATGATCTAATACTTGTTTTAATTTTAATTCTCTGACTATCATGCTCTAAGGCTATGTTCAGTTTGCTGTAGGTTTTGTAAGGAAATTTATAATAGGTCTATAAAATGGCCTCAAATGTTGGCTTTTTCACTAGTGGTCATTGTTTTTCTTCTTGACTGGTCATTGGTCTTTTTGTTCAATGCAAATTTACTGTATGTCTTTATTCTTTTAGTTAATTAGGCATAGCTTTTTGTTAGATTTATTTAATTGCATCTACCTGACTAGCTAAAGTACTTGATTTTTTGGATTTAGTTCACATCAGATGGATGAAAAAGAAGTGCGTTGGTGTCGAGATACCAAATGGTTGACAATCACGCAACCTTTTTGGTGTAAAGTTTGTCTAAACATTGATGTTTTTATCGTAAAACTGATTTCTCTTGGTTCTACCCTCTAATAAGCAATGTTATAGTTAATATTTTGGTTGGAATCTAGCTGTTATTATTTTTTGTGGCTCTTTTAGTTTTTGGTTGATTTTACTAGCAAGTTTAAGAGCTTGCGATTCTCATGATGGGTATAGATTTTTGATGGTGTTATAGGTGCATGATACTTAATAAACTTTTGCTTGAGGGTGAGTGATGGTTGATGGGGAGTGTTCTCACATGAGAGAGAGAGAGAGAGAGAGAGAGAGAGATTACTAAGACATTTTAAGATTTTGAGTTTAGTTTCACATTGGATGGTTGAAAAGAATGTTGTATAAAAATACCAATTAAGCTTATCCTAACTTTTATCTCCCTTTGATTTAATGCCTAACATAACTTTATTTATATGTTTCTTAATAATCCATCAGAGATCTCTTTATAACTTTATGATTTTATTTTGTAGAGTGTACTGGAAATTGATCATGTCCTTGGAAATAGAACTCTTGAAGTAAAGATCGCCACTCCAAAGGTAAAGCTAGGAAGTTAGAATAGGTTTTTTTTTTGTTTGTTTGTTTGTTTTCTTATGAGTTTATCATCTTGGGGCGGTGATAACAGTTGATTTCCAGTTAGCAAAGTTGATTTTCTTTATACGTAATACATTTTCATTCTAAATTAACTTTACAGGAAGAAATGAGGGCACCTGCTAAGAAATCTACTCGGATTTTTGTGGCCAGAATACCACATTCAGTCACAGAATCGATGTTCCGAAGGTAAACTTTTCCTAACGATTACAGTTTTTTCGTTTTTTGGGTGGTGATGGCTGTTTGTGAGGGCATGACATTATGTTTCAAATATCAGAAAAAATTAACCTTATGCTATAAAAAATTTTGCAGTTATTTTGAACAATATGGAGAGATTACAGACTTATATATGCCAAAGGTAAGAAGAGTTTATGTTATTGCTTATTCTTGTGATGTATCTTGATATTGCAGTCGTTTCTTTTTCATTCTAGACTAGTTTTATGCTTGCACATATGCCTTTTCAAATTTTATTCGGAATAAATAAATTTTCTGGCAATGAAGAGCTGTTGACAGGTGACCTTGTTAAAAGGTTGGTGCTTAATGGAGCCAGTCTCAATATTATTTATCTCATTCCAATCTAGTCTAGACTGCTTTCTATGGTTGCAGTTATATTTACCATTAGGGCTGTCAAAAAAGCTCGTTGTTCGCGAACAGTTCGTGTTCGGTTCGTCAATGAGTTCGTGTTTGATTCGTTCGATAAGAAAATGAGACGAACATGAACAAAGTATGTTTGGTTCGTCAATGAGTTCGTGTTCGATTCGTTCGATAAGTAAACGAGACAAACGCAAACAAATTTTTTTCGTTCGGTTAGTTAAACAGAGCCCAACACGAACAATGATGTGTTCGTTCGTGTGTTTCAAATGTTATTGTTTGAAATATAAAATAATATAAAATCATTATATATAAAAAATTTATTATATTTTAATTTTTTCGTTCAGTTAGTTAAACGAACCAAACACAAACAGTGATGCGTTCGTTCGTGTTCGAATCGTTATTGTTTGAAATATAAAATAATTAAAATAATTATGATGCGTTCGTTTGTGTTTGAATCGTTATTGTTCGAAATATAAAATAATTTAAAATAATTATAGAAAAATTTATTATATTTTAAAACATTAAATTTTATAAATTATAATATATAATAAAATAATAATAATAATATATTAATATACTATAGTAGTAATATACTAATATAGATATTGTATATTTATATAATATAAGTTATATAATTAATATATAATATTATTTTTATATATTAATATTAGGGATGTCAAACTGGCTCGTCGTTCGCGAACAACTCGTGTTCGGTTCGTGTTCGGCTCGTTCGTTAAGAAACGAACACGAGCTTATTTCAAACAAACTAAATTTTAAACGAACCGAACACGAACACAAGCTTTGTTCGTTTGTGTTCGGTTCGTTTACACCCCTATTTACCATACCCTAGTCAAATGTTATACTGAGATACAACGATTTGTATCAGGCAGAGTTAGGAGGCCCGCATGTCAAAGATATTGTAGAAATAAGAAAAGGGAGGAAATAATGAAACTTGCTTATGTTAATATGGATGCTGTTGTAATTTCTTTGATGTTTTGACTGATATTTGAACTACTTCCGTGGTTAGTGACAGTTATTGGATGCTTGTGCTGGACAGTAGGTTCACCAAACTTTACTCAGAAATCTCACCAATCCAATTTACCGAACCATGAACTGAACAGATCTCCGTAACCACACACACACACACACACACACACACAAAGTGCAACATGTGTCATGATTCTAATGAACATGCTTTAAATTGAACTTAAAGAGCTCAGAGTAACAAGATTTGAATTTCATCCATAACCAATACATTTATATTCCTCAAATTTTTAGTAATGGAGCTAAACTTATTAACATTTGATTTATTAGTGATACCTTTTTGCTTGCGTAGAAAAAATATATATATTTTTTTGATGAAATATATCGATGAGACTTTTGGCTTCTTGCTAGAACGAAAAACCTTTGCTACTTATTTTCTCCTGGACTTCAGTCAAGATCTTTATAACCAAATATATTTATATTGGTGAGAGAGTTTTTCCAATTCATACTTTTCATTAATATTTAATATATGGTGTCTGAAAAACCTACTTTTTATTTGGAAGCACATGAACAAATAAAATAATAACAAAAATAAAGTCAAGCAGAAGGCATCTAGATTTAAAATATGTTAAAAAAAAATGTTGCCTAAATCCTTGAGGAAGCGAGTAATTGACATATTGTTAAGAAGTTACATATGTGTCCAAGTTGGGCAGATTAAAATGCTTTCCCTAAATCAAACTATACCCATCACACTTTAAAAGAAGCCCCAACCGTAAGCAGTTTGTTTTTGCCTTGGACTGTGTGCAGTTGATTGTGTCTCACTATTATTTTCAGGGATCACATTTGACATGGGGCTAGTCATCTAACTCCATGTGGCTCTACAGTTGTCTCCCACTTTTTGTTTAGCTTTATCTGTGACCTCTCTAATGTGGTGCCTTCTGGTCCCGAGTTTGGTCCCAACTCAGGCAATTGGTTGCTCACTATGCTTGTAGCTTGCATGATCTTGCTCACTATGCTTGTAGCTTGCATGATCTTGTTGTTCTACTTTGTGGGCAATTCTTGTTGAGCCCTCACCTTCATTTTGACGATACCTTATGACGCTGGCTTCTGTGTTTGTGTTATTCTTATTTCTTTAGGAATGATTCACTCCTCCCAATTTCAGGGACTTTACATCCTTTTCTCCATCTTCTTTCCCATTCTTGGTGAGCTTTCCACTCATCTTTGTTGCAATGCACATTTTTTTAATCTGTGCTTTACCTACCGTTCAAATTTTCTACTTGGACTTACATGCTTTGCCACCAGTTCTTTAACATGCCCCTCATCTTTCTCTCTCTTTAGCTATTCCTTGGGTTTTGGATGAAAACCCAATTAATTTACCTCCCTCAATCCTGCTGGAACCTTCTTCAAATCATCGCACTTGCTCTTTTGCAATTTTTTTGGTGGGCCAAATATTTTATTCCCACCAAACAATAATTCCACCTATTTTTCGTTCAAAATGCAATTTCACAATCTCTTAAGTTGCCTTCCAGATATCAATGTAAACTAGCCCTCATCTTCACTAATTAGAAGATTAGTGAACTTTCTAGACCTCTATGTTTTCTCATTTTTGATATTTTATTTGGGCTTCCTAATATAAAAAACTAATTATATTTTTTTGTCTAATTTACTTTTGATCGGCTTCCATTCTATTGGGATCAAGGAGCCCATCATATGGTAATTAAACTACTCTTTGAAGGCGACATTAGTTTTTTTTTTGTCGAACTTATTGTGGCAATGGTTTTCCATTGTATATGATAAAATGATTGCCCATTATGTAACACTGACACTTATAAAAATGTGTCATACCCGTGTCAGACACGTATATGTCGGCCATTTTATGAAAGGATAACTTAATTTAGGTGTAAGTATATGAAATTTTGATTTTTGAAAGTAACATTTTGATTTAAAAATATGTGAGACCAAACGAGTCTCACATTTTGAATATTTTGGGTGACTAAACACGATACATTTAGTAATACATTTATCCCGAAGAATAAACATATCACTTATAGTAGACTCAATCACCTAAACTAAAGAATTTGTGATATCCGTTTTGGTCCGCATAATATTTTATAAAAAGACCAACAAGTTCCCCTACCTAACATAAAAATTAGATACAATTTATTTTATCTTGGTTTTAGGTTCCCTACAGAAGCAAGCTCCTATAGTTAATTACATCTTAAATGACCGAAATCACTTAAGAAAACTCTCGTTTCAGATCCATGGTTTTGCTTTTAAGATTTTCAAAGTTTAGGGTTTCCAAGGTAGGACATGAGAAAATCAAACGAGAGTGGTTCAACTAGGAGCATTTATTTAAGGAATCTAAATGGAAGAAAAGTATGAAAATTCACAGATCTGAGGAAAACCCCGGTGATCTCCCAAACTATTCTATCGTTCGGTTTTACATTTTTAAAATGAGGTTATTTGATGTTGAATCCTGCAATTTATTTAGAATTTAGGACTTATAATTACATGATATAAGACTGTACAAATAACTTAAAAAGATAAGAGAATTTACACTGTACCGTACAATAACCTCGGAATCTTAAAGTGTTAGAACTTATAATTGCACAACAGTGCTGTACAAAAAGCCTAAAAGATATGTGAGGGTTTACATTGCGCTAGACAAACTACCTCGAAGTCTTATGTGTTGTTATTTAAACTAAGGAAAGTGTTCAGTGATGTGGAATTGTTTTGCTGTTGCATATTCACCTTGAAGTTGTTCTCCTCGTCGTGTTGCCCACGATGTTCGCTCCAAGCTCCTCGCTGTAGCACCTCTAGGTTTGTTGTTAATCCTATATATAACCACTAGATTTTTCTATATTAAGGTATAGTGTGTATCAAAACAAATCAAACATGTGATATAAAAGAAGAAAGAAATAATATAACATGCTAGGAGAACAATATAATATGCTGTGAAATAAAATGCTGTAATGTAAATTAAACCTGTATATTTGAGAGGACTGCTGCTTCTTTAACCTTAGCTAGTATGTGCTGTGTAAACAGGAGAAAACACGACTTAATAACTCGAGAAAACCGACAAATCGTAGGAAAACGCAAACAAACAAAACAAAACACAATATCTCATATAAAGGACAAAGAATACGAGATTTATATGTGATATTGAGAATGTCCCCAATTGCAAGGAGGATCTGAGTGTAAGATTCAAGCTTAAATCTCGGAGCATTAAGTTTCATTTTTGGTCAAGTTAAGACAACAGTTTCATTATTTGATTTAATTAAATCAGTCATGAACCATAACCTAATGCACCTTCGTGTCTAGTATCCTAATTAACTTATGAACTAAAGTCAGATGTTTGACTTCTTAGGTTCATTTGAAAATTAGGATGATGAACTCTCTCTCAGGGTGTGCTCCTAAGGCCTAGGAAGCCTACACTTTAGTTTGAACCTGGAGTGTTCTAAAGTGTCTATCTTCAATTAAGTGTCTTTCAACTGATCCTCGAACATCTTTAGATCAAGCTTAACTCGCTGTCAGACTCCTAAGACCTAGGGGTAAACCTATAATTTTGGCAAAAAGGGTGTGAAATGTGCTTCAATTATAGTTAAAACAATTGGGTTTAAGTTTATTCAAAGCTTAAGGGACCTAAATGCAAGTCTACTGATCTTTCAATCCATGCTCTTAATTGTCATTTAAACTCTTAATTTCTTCCAAATCTCAACTGTTCTTCCAATTACAATTTCATATTTCTTATGCAAAAGGAATGATGAATGATTTGCTATTCTATCTCCTCTTTAGGTTTCTATCATCTCAACAGACCAAATTTCATTTTTAATTTCTTTTCCCTTTCTCTTTTCTTCATATTTTTCTTTAAGACCATGAATCATTTCTGAAAATAATTAAATTGGAAATTCTAATTTTTTACTTGACCGTTTAAAAAAAAGAAACAAAAAAAAAACAAAAAAAAAGACCGATCCACTTTTAGAAACAAAGTCAAATCAGTAAAGCCTAGAGCGAAATCACAAGTGTATCGGCCTAAAGACGTTAAAAACTTGTTAAAAAAAGACCGGATCAATCTTAAAATGGGGTTTAAGAGCCTCAAAATATAATTTAAAACTTCACGAATAAAGCTTCAGAATGTGGCGAATAAAACTTAAAAAATGTAGCCCAAACATATTAGTAGAAAGTGCTCCAAATACGACTCACCCAATCAATGAACTGATCTTCACAGCAAATGTGAAAATTCACTACATTAAGATTTGCGGTCAGGGACAATGAAGGGGAAAACCAATCCCAAACCAAACATCTTCAATCATAAAAGAACTAAAGAAGAAGGCCGACATCCATAAGAGCTAAAAAAAATCATAATTTAAGCTAAATCAAGTCCAATACATGGGGAAAACAGAGAAATATTTTCGGCTTTTATCCAGCTCCAAAGAGTCAAAACCGAGCCTCAACAAATGGGAAAATACGTTGCAATAATAAGAATGAACATAGAGCCTCAAACCAATATTCTACCTATCATGTATTTCAAATTTTTGTAAATAAACTATCCAATAGTTTTAGATTTTGTAGAATATATTAACTATATATTTAAACTCACGGGTAGAGCTGTGAATATGAGCAAAACAACCACCAAACTCACCACAAATAAACTCACAAACAAGCTTTCGGGTAGAGTCAGAAAGACAAAAAAAACAACCATTAAACCAACCCCAAACTAGCCCACAAACAATCTTGCGGGTAGAGCTAGGAAGAGGAACAAAACAGTCACCAAACCAACCGAACAAATGATGCAAGCCTATTCCAGACAAGTGTGAAACCGAGCCCAACAAATGAGTTAAAATAGTGTAAAAACTTCAGCTAACTCCAGCCTAGAAGAAGCTCAAAATGAACCCAACACATGGGTTAAAGCAAAGACCATTTGCTAATACGAATTTGACTTAAAAGAGTCCAAACCCAAACCCAACACATGAACAAACCAAACCCAATGCATGGGGGCAAAACAGAAAGAATGCTTTCAACTATAATCCAATCCCAAAGAAAAGCCAAACATAGCTCATCCAAATGGGCCAAAGCAGAGAAAAATTTCCAACAATGATTCAACTCCAAAAAAAGCCAAGGCCGAACTTGTCCACATGAGAAAAACATGACAAAAATTTCCAATATAAATTCAGCCCCAAAGGAGCTAAAACCAAGCATATCAAGCGGGAAAAACATAAAAGCATTTCCATTGAAATTTTATCTCGAAAAGAGCCAAAACCGAGAGCACTAAATGGACCAAACAGAGCATATCTTTCCGATATTTATTGTAATTATGAATATCAACAATAGAAGCCTTGATAATTTCATTCCAACATGCATTTGAACAAGGGACAACAAGATAAACTAGATATGGGCCCCAAAGTCATCTTTTCCAACTAATGAAATAGTTTCCAACATGTGTTATAGCAAGAGACAACAATATAAACAAAATATAAGCCCCAAATCAAATTTCTAGCTCATAAAAATGATTTCCAACATGCATTTTAATGAGGGGCATCAAGAGGAACAAAACTTATCCCCCAAATATATTTCCAGCTCATAAAAAGCGATTTTCAGTATATATTCTAACAAGGGGCAGCAAAAGAAGCAACACATAAGCCTCAAATATAATTTCCAGCATGTATTCAATGTCTCAACTTCAAAATAAACTAAAATACTCCTTCATTAATCTTTGCAAGAAGATAAAGAAGCTTCAGCATGCCATTCTAGGTTAAAAAAAAGAATAGGGAGGAGGAGAGTACCTCTTTAGTGTAGCAAAACACTTAAGAAGAAAAAAAAGTAAATTGAAGAAAGCACCCCACATAAATTTTCTCTGAAGACCTCACGCAAACAGCTCCCACGATTTCCTAATTCCCGGTTCGACAAATCCAGGCCGCAAGATCCTTGAACAACAGAGAGGAAGAAGATCTCCTCTCGAACGACAAAAGCAGAAAGAACTAGCTTTCCCAACAGTAAAAAAGAAAGAAAGAAAACACCAAGTTTCTCCAAAAGCTTCCTCTCTCAAAAACCCCTCTTTTTTTCCTCAGAATTTTTTTAACAACCTCCAACACAGAAAACTAACTCACCAGGGAGCCAAAAGGCAAAGAAAAGAAAAGAGAATGCCAACCGTTTGCCGCCCATGCCAACCAACCGAGAAGAGGAAAGGAAGAGTCGTAATAAAGGGGGAGAGCGCGTAGCCTCGAGTAGGAGCGTCGGTCAACCCGCCTCCTCTAATTGGAGAACCACACGGCTGCCGTGCCACGTAAAGAAGGGGAAGAAACCAGAAGAAGACGGGAGCCGCGTGGATCCATCGTGGAGCTAGGCACGGACGCGAATGGGAGCAGGACGCCAAGCAGCTCTGTTCGAATCCGTGATTGGGTAGAACAGAGGGAGGGAGTGCGGGTGAAAACCTAAATAGGGCTTAGGTTTTAATAATATAAGTGATAAAATATAAAAAAAATTTAATATTTCTAAAAAATAAAATTCAATTCGAACCTTTCAGTCGTGCGTCAAAACATAACAAAATTGGTGTCTATTTTGGGTAATTCTGACGTTTCAGACGCGCTGGTGTGGTCTGTTTTGCCACCAGAAGTCGTTTTGACGAACTCATAAATTTACGTGTCAATTTTCTCGTGTCGGAAATATGACAATATGAGTGTCATTTCCTACTAAAATTGGTGTACCGGATGCGTTGACGCAGTCCATTTTATCGGCAGAGGTCTTTCGAAGAAGTTTACATTTTCACCCGTTCTTTAAGCTTAATTGAAGTCCGACATCGTGCAATTTTGTGCATTTGGTGTGTGTATATGACGATAAAGTCGTGAGGAGGTTTTCTGAGGGCTTGAGGTTATATTAGAAACTTTTCCTTCATTCTCCACACAATAACCCTTAACCGCTCGTCCATAAGACGATGATTTTGAGACCATAAATGCTAGACATCACAGGAAAATGGAAAATTGTTGGAGTTTCTAAAAAAAGTGAGTCCCAATTCTAGCCTTTTAAGACGGTCAATATGAACTCCTAGAGTTAGATCTTTGGATTTAAAGAAAAAGAGTAATGACATCAAAATGAGATCAACAATATCATATATCTATACTTGTCAGACACGTCCCGATACTACAAAATATATGTCTATATTTTTCTCAAGGCCGTACATGTCCGAAGAACACTTTAGAAACACATTAGACGTGAGCTTAACATGATCAAGAAAATGGGACAAATGAATTAAAAAATTATAAATATACATATTATCTTAATTATACCTCATAGTTGAAACTCCCCCATCTCTCGTCATGTTGAAGCTTTCTCTAACATTCGTCAAAATCGGGCATTGAAGGTGCATCCAATTTTAATAATTTCCTTATTGTAATCATAGAATATTTTAAATTTTAGTAGATAAGCTGAATTATTAGTTGGATGAATTATTTTGAAACATATTATATCCAATTTTAATAATTTATTTTCACAAGCATGAGGTTTTATAATATAACTTAAATTTATAAAGTTATATTTTTATTCTTGCATAATTTATGTTGTGATATTTTTAATAAAGAATAATTAAAAAATATTTGTTTTATATCAATAATTAATTAAATATAAAAACGTGTCTATAATGTGTCGTGTGCTATTTTTATTAATTATATCATGTTCACTTATCTTGTTGTATTGTATTTGTGTCCCCACGGCATTTTCCGTGCTTCATAGCTATTTTTAGAGCTGTGAATTTAGCTAAAAATTTGGTGCTTGCTAGAAAATTATGCATATTTTTGCTTGAATCGAGATCAACTCGAATGAGTCGAGTTATGAGCCAAAGCTTTGGATCAAATTTTTCTCAAGCCATACGTGGATCAGCTCAAATTGATTTGAGATTGACTGGTGTTTTTTATTTATAAAAATTATGTGTGCATGCGCGCGAGCGTGTGCGTTTTTCTGTCTCTGTGTCTATATGTCCGTGTCTGTTAAGTAAAATTGATTGTAACTAGTCACAAGCCAATTTCGAGCTGGAACGAAACCAAATAACTCAATTTCAGCCAGTTAATTTCAATTTCTGAGCCGAATAGAGCCGATTTCGAGTTGAAACGGATCTGAATAACTCAATTTGAGCCAGTTCGTTTTGATTTCACGTCGGATCGAGCTCGATGCAATTTCAAGCCTGTTTGGCTCAAAATTGAATAAAAAGAGCCACTAAACGATTTCAAGCCGCACTAAATCTATTCGAGCCGATTTTGTGCCGCTCCATCTTGGCTCGAAATCGGATCGTAACAGTTCTACCTATTTGGCTCCTCAGAGAAACCATCAATTACTCCAATCTGGATATTTTCTTCTAGATTTAATTAGATTATCTCAACTTATTCTTTCTACATTCATTCACATTAATATTTGGCAAACCCTTGCAAGTTGATAATGTTTTGCTCGTCTCTTTAAACTTTTGATAACCCATTAATTGGTTGAGCTAAACTTTATTTTTCATTTATTAAAAGAAGTGTGGATGGACTCTTTTATTTTTGGACACTAGTAGAAATTGAAATTTGTAGGCTTTTAATCTTATCGCTTATCATGTAGATTTTTTTTATGTATTTTCTCAAAATATTTTAAGGTTCTTCTTGTGTTAAATAAATCAAATTTGCAACTGCAAGTGGTACTACAAATAGAATAAAGTGAACTCGAGACTAATTTGGAAGCATCTCTGTTAGAATATTTTGTAATCCAAATGTGAAACCACCTTTTTCTTTGGGTTTAGAAAGTCGTGGCAATTCTTATTTGCCATATAGTTGAGGGTGCTCTTTCCTCGCACATTTTTTTTTGGATCCCCGCTCACTTTCTATTAATAACTCTTTCCATCTTTCAAAGCTTTGATCACAATGACGATCATGTTGCTTTGCAGATATATGAATTAGATGAGAGTAGTAAGAAAGTTGACTCTTTGATAGGCTTAATGTTTCAGTTTTTCTTTACCAAGCAACATGTGAATTAAAAAATCTATCATCATCTTATTTTTTATCGAACTTTAAGGTAGAATATCTAGATGAGTCATTTTGTAATTTTCAATTATATTGTGATTTAGTTTTTCAGGCTTTTACATTATTTATTTGTCGTTGCTGTACGCTTTTTTGTCTTCGGCAAATCCAATTTGCTGTTATTGATGTTCTTCTATTATTTATCATGGTTCATGTGAAGCAAATAGAAGTAGATATTAATTTATTTTAGAAATACAATACCATCTATGCCATACCAAGAGTTTTCTACTTGAATTTCCTAAAAAAATGGCATCACATGCTTATGCCAGTGCCTTGCTTAATAAGGGCACCACCTTGCATATTTTTTCACTACTCTGGTTGCATCATGTCATGAAAATTCACTATTGTCATAAATTTTAAGATTCTAGCAATTATTTCTATTTCTCATTTTTTTTTAATTTTGCTCTCTCCGTGTGTCTTTCTCCCCTTCTTTATCTCCATCCATTTTCCCTCAAAATCTACTCAACATGCCCACACAACTTCTTGAAAATTCTTGGACTATAGTAGAAAGCAAATGCATCCGACTACTATCTCACTTATCGTGAAGTGGTCTTCTAATTTATTGGAGTCAAGAGGGTGGTAATTCAAAATTAATACATGGTTCAAAATTTAACTTAGTGGTTAAAAATTTTGCATCAAAAGTGCGAGTTTATTCTTATCCAATAACTTAATTAAGCTTGTTTATTCCTAAAATCATAGTTTATAAAGGTGTTGAAGTGTTGCGCCTAAGGCTCACCTTGAACTTAAACGCACAAAAAGGCGTCAAGGCTTAATTCTCACTGCCACCAATGAGGCTACTCC
>JXCR01145782.1:9596-32192 GCA_002079205.1 Phalaenopsis hybrid cultivar
GCAACTCAGGTTATCTTTTAGCTTTCATGTTGAAACTCTTGGCTTACTTGTGTTAACTATGTTACTTTTGCTAAGATTTTGCTTTTCACTTTTCTCTTGTTTACCTTTACCATTGTATTCATTTATTTTATATATTTGTTTTTCTAGTTTGTAGCTGCATTTATTCTATCATACCAGGCCGTTGGGTTCTTTTTTTTTTCTTATTTTGAAGTTTATCTTGTTTTCTCACATTATTTTCTTTTTGTGATCTTTTAGTTGGTAGTGGAAAGAAAGCTTGCGTCCGAAGGCTTAAAAAGGATGGATATGAGTAGGGAAGAGTTCACCAAAGCAGTTTGGGAATGGAAGGAGAAGTAAGTCCTTCACCTTATTCTGTTCTGTTGCAGAAGCTATTAATCCGTTCTTATTTTTGGTGAATGTTGATAGCACTCTAGCAGGCTTCAAAACTCCAAGTTTGAAGCACATATTTCCTAGTTGTATGGTTGTATTTACTTCTATTTTTCAAGTAGCTTCGTTCTTTACCACAGTGTTACTTTGCAGTGCACATCATGCTTAAATTTCATCAGATTGTTATTTGTGCTTCAGTGGGATAAACTCAGATTGATTGCGCCATTAACGGACTTTGAAATGAAACCAGTGTATTTTGAGAATTTATGCCGTGCAGGACAATGTGGTGGGATACACCATTATCTAAGATCTTTTTTAAAGTACTGTATGAGGTAGAAAAATATGGCACTTCAAAGCTGGATGCGACCTAAAAGGGGAACATGCAAATGCACAAATTAGAAAATAATAACAGATTTAAAGTTATAATGATTTCAGTTCTTTTGGCAGAAAATGGTATTCATTTGAAAGTGATAATGCTAAATGTGTTTCTTTTGAGTCCTTCAACATTTTGTCAATAGCGAAACTATCCTTCATTGAAAATTCTCTGCATTCATTTTGGCTTAATAGGCTGCTTCCATTTGACATTCTTCTCAATTTCTGAGCGTAGACAGAATATACACTTTTTCCTTCTATTATACTGAGTTGGATATAATTTTATAAAGAGTCAGGCTTAGGTAGATTCACAAACTCAGCATAGCCTTTATCAGGTCCTGAGAGAGTGCTGATTAGGATTTAATGTAAGCTTCGTCACATAGAGAATCTTAGCTGCAGTCTGCATGAGAGCTATTGTTATCTAATTAATCAAAGGATTACACAACAAATTTGAGTTGCATGCTCAATTTATTTTTCTGCACAGAATATGAACTTTAACCTAATTTTGATGTAGAGTTGGACATAACTTTTATAAAGTTTCAGGCCTATGCGAAATTGAAAAACTCACAAATACCATATCAGGCCCTGAAATAGTACGGATTCATGCTTCAACATAAACTACCTTATGAAGAAAACTTTAGAGGAAGTCTTGATAGCGGAAGTCGTTAAAAGAATAGCGAAAACACACAAAACAAACCTTTATTGATGTAGAGATAGGGTTACAACACAACACAATAGAAAATAACAACAAAAAACACGAACGAAACAAGCAAACTTCTCTAAGTTGTTTTTTAATGACGGTGGAGATTGGTTAGGTGGATCGGGATGGTTGGCAGGGATGGTGGCAGCAAAGGAATGCCGGTGGCAATGAGGGGAAGGTGCATAACTGCAGGTATGGCAATGGTGGGTGGTTGGGCAGCAGGTTTTGCTGTAGAATAGCGATGACTGGGGCTGGGATGAAGGCTGAGGAAGGATACAACAATGCTGGAATGTAGGGATAGGGCGGTTGAAGGATGGGGGGACGTTCGCGGAGCTGGACAACAAGATTAAGCCGTGGGGGAAGGGTGGCTGGGTGCGCGGATAAATGATGGGGAGGTTGTCGACTGCTAGAGGGTGGAGAAGTAGAGTTGTTAAAAAGGAAGGATACAACTCCACGTTGGAGGAGAATACAGCCGGAGCACCACCACCTTCTTGGATACATCCCTACAAAAGGGAAAATGACTCTACACAAGAAATCTGAAACAACTCAGCTAAAACTGCCTCTTACACATTGAAAACAACAATTAATAGATTCCTACTGGAGAAAAATAGGAAAAAAGTAAAAAGGAAAGATCCCACAAAAAATGACAGGTGAGGAGGCAAGAAGAATCTAGAAAAATAGTCATTAAAACTTCCTACATGATCCCGCCTTCCCGCCTCTTTCCGCCTTCAAGACAGTTCGCAGGGTTCTATCCCCGCATGCTTGCAATTCCCACCTCAGGGTGCTGTTTTATTGCCCGTTTCAAGTCTACACGGGAGATATCCTCTTGTTATTGAAAAATTTGCTTGACAAATTTGACTTACATGTTCAACGATACAATCAGATAGACCGTCATCTATGCTCCAAAGATGATGATTTACGCCTCTAAGACAACTATAATATATAAATTTCATCTTGATCATACAGACCTTAGGAAGTTTAATGTTGGGTTATTTTTTTTTTCTAGCCCAAGTTCCTGAGACTATATTTAGAATCCAGTGTAATGGAGCTAGCTGATGAATGTATGTTTCGTGGTCACAAAAAGAAGGGAAATCCTCCTTCCAATTGGGGGACCAGAGTATAAGCAATTTATTGAATGTGAACCTGATAAAATTAATCTAATAATATTGGATGATCAGCTACATAGGAATGATATGATTAGATTTTCTGCTATATTATAAAAAATAATGAGGATATAGATGTGGGGCATAAATAATGAGTATGTAGTTGGGTGGCATAATTTGCAGAAATTTGTCTGGGTAGTTAAATTAGAAATATGCTTTACGATTGCTATATAATTAAGGAATGTCATGGAGATTTAAAAGTAATGTAAAACATGATAAGTCTGACTTTTTTGTACAAACAGTGTGTGCAACAATGTATTCATTGTGAATTAGTTGTGACAAATTCAGTTGGTAAGATAACTGAAGGGTAACATTAGAATTGGTAATATGTGATTTGATTGTATTTAAAATCTCTGTGAGTAGCACCATTAAAGGCAAGTTGTAAAAGAGATAAAAAATGCGCTCATAAGATGGGGAGATAGAACTAATCTAAACTGCATAGAATGGAGGGGGTTCTGTGCNTTGTGAGTAGCACCAATTAAAGGCAAGTTGTAAAAGAGATAAAAAATGCACTCATAAGATGGGGAGATAGAACTAATCTAAACTGCATAGAATGGAGTGGGTTCTGTGCAGGTCTCTATTGAGATCTGTTAGAACCAAAGATTATGAAGCATGCAAAAGAACAGCGCAAATATATTATGAACTAAACTTTTTTGCTTTCTCTTTTTGAAGATGCAAACTGGAGACCTTAGAAGCAAGTATGGGTAAAATAATTAACAATATACCCTCTATGCAAATAGAAAACAGCAGATGCGATCCTTCATTTCTCACAAATCCATGGATTCTTTCCTAAATGTAAATTTCATGCTGTGGAAGAGTCGGCAACCATTTTTATTAATCCAAATAGTATAGAAAGTATATGAATAAACACATCGTGATCAAGGAGAGTTGGGAAGATGAGTAAATGGGCGAAATAAAGAAAAGAGAAGAATCCGAAATCAGAAAGGAGCAATCCTATCTGTTTTTTTTAAACTTCATGCTTGAACAAGGACTTGTCCTTGCTATAGAGCATATTTGAAACACTTCGTTTCATCTCCTCGAGGGAGTCAAAAAGGTGGAAATGATGTGAGTGGTCGGGAACATGAAAGGGTAAATTAATTTTTTAAATTTCATGAGATTAAGGCTTGAGACTGACGAGCGCAAGCTAGGGCTTTCTTGTAACTGAACGCGATGTCAGCGGATGACGATGTAGGTTTAAAAAGCTTGCGTGAGTGTCAATGTCGATGCAGGCGAGGGCGACAGTATGGGAGGTTGAAGTTGAGTAGAATGTCCACTTCACTCACAAACCGTAACGTCAAGTTGGGAAGGAGACTTGTGAATGTCTCGTGCGATCGAACCAAAGGAATAGAAGTCTTGCGAGCATATCTTGTGCGATAGAAGAAGTTTCATGCAGCTCGATTTGCGGGAGAGGAGCTCGTGCAGGGAGAAGACTTGAGTGTGCATCCTATGCACTCGAGAAGAAGAGTGTAGATCTTTGCGTTCGATTTGTGTGGACAAAGGAACCAGTAAAGCCTGCGAAGGGGGAAGACGGGCTCATTGTCGAAGCCAGAGGCGTTCAAGCAGAGGAAGAAGAAGGGTGCTGCTGCGTTGGTTACTAGAATAATTAAAGGGAAGGATTTTATTGATATTAATTTATGAATTTAGTATATTATTAATTATTAATTATTAATAGTATGCTTAATTAAATCAGAATTCAAACTATATAAGTTTCACTTTTGATTTGAGAAAAGGGTGGCGACAGTAAAGAAAGGTTTGGGTTTGATTTATTTAAGTTTTTTTGTTTATTAAATCTATGAACTAATGTTACACATAATGAATTCAAAGAAATTAATAATAATAATAATAATAATAATAATAATAATAAGGGTTGTTTACATACATAGTACCCAAAACGTTGCTATTTAAAAATCTAACACCCTCTTTCATTCATTTTTCAAATTCTCACTCAAATATCAAAATTAATGATGAAATCCCAACCCATATTTTTCATTTTATCAAATTCTCAATGGTTTGATTGTGGCATGCGTAAATACATCGGTTCAGTGATTTAAAAATATCAAATGAGTGCTAGATTTTGTAAATATCATTGTTTCAGATGTGATTTATGTGATTGTCCCTAATAATAAATTGATACATGATATAAATGTATGTATATTTATATAAATTTTAAAGCTTAATAAAAAAGACAAAGTATATAGTAATTAGAAAGTTAAATTAGGAGGACCAACCTCTTATTGGAAATATTTTATTAAATTTAAATTGTTTGAAAGAAATAATTAAATTTATATTATGAGATAAAAATAACAACTAGTATAATAATGTTAAAATAATAATTATTATATGATACATAAAAAATAACGTTAAACTGCCTTCTAATAATAAGATTAATGTCTAATAAATTAATAATGATTTTTTATGCATATGAATATAAGTTTTCATTGGAGATAAATGAAGAGACTATTTGAAAAACCCGTCTTCTACTCATAAATTATTGTATCTCTTTTAAACCGGTGATATGAGCTATTATTCATGCTTGATTAAGCAATTGATTCCTCTATTCTTAAATTTTATTGGTCATTTCAACGTGAATGCTTATAGTTTCTCATTATGAAGTATTTTATGCATTATAGTATTAAATATTACCTATTGAGTGAAATGACATTTTGAATAATACGCACCACATAGATTGATTGTATATGTATGCTTGACTATAATGGAGTTACCTCTTTATAGTATTATATGGGGAATGCTAAGCTATCCATATATGTGAATGAAAAATAATATTGTTATTAAAGTACCTTAACAGGTACAATTTTTAGACTGTGTTCATGTGCAGTGACACATATATAAATGATATTAACATGTTCTTGTAAAATAATTCAAATATTATGAAAGATCGTCAGTAATCATGTTCATAACCTAGTATATTTTTTATTACTGATTTATTAAGAGCTTAACTGATATGCATATTGTTTTATTTTTCATTGTGCTATTATAATTTAGGATTGTGAGTATTTACTGACTATAGTTTGCTCACTGTTATTTTAAACTTACGTTTCAGGTTTAAAGAAAATGATTTAAAGGATGAGGATAAAAGATGAAATATTTATAGAAGGTGCAAACAAACAATAATGAGGTAAATTTCATTGTATGCTTTAATTTACTTTATTTAGTGACTTTTCATTAACTAAATGTTAGTTATATAAAATAAATATAAAAAGTTTTAATTATCACTGTCCAACCATCTGTACCCACTCTAATTAATTTCAAGCCCTTGGCCGAGTCATGACTAAAGTTGTATTAGAAGCAAAGTTTAGGATTAATTAATGTAATCTTGATGAAATATCTAATATGTTATTATAAGAAAATTTAAATATTAATAAAAAATTAAAGTTTCAGTTAAATTAATATTTATATTCATTCAGATAGAGATACACCCAAAGTCATATAAGAAAAGAGTCCGATAGAAAACAATGAAGTACAATCTGCTATAAATGTGAACACGAATGTTTTGACCAAGATGATGATCACGACTGCTGATTCAGAAGTTTAAATCGTAGCCTATTAAAAATGATACAGTTGTTGTGGATAATCACATACAAATATTTCAAGATTTATGTCCACCATTATTTAAGGAAATTGAAGGTTTGATTGAAGTATAAAATTGACCGATGCAAAATGAGAATATATTAAATATTATGGCCTGTTTGGTTTGATAAAAGAGTGTCATTAGTTGCATTTGTGCTAGATGGATAAGTTGAAAGGTGGTGGCGGGGGCAGTGTCAGAACAAGCTAGGGGACATATCCAATATGTTGGTAAGTTGGGAGGAGCTTGTGGAGTTATTCAGAGAGTAGTTTGTAGCCCAATTCTCTTGAAGACAAATGCATGACATTTTTCTCATATGGGTACAAGAAGTGTATACAATAATGCAGTATGAAGCAAAATTCATTGCAATGTAAAAGTATGTGCTATAGTTGATTGCTACTATAGAAGAAAAGTGCTATAGATTTCTTTTAGGATTAAATGATTTGATCAGATAACGGTTGGTGCCTTTGGGGATTGATGAATACTCAGTATTAATGAATCGAGCTAGAAGTGGAAATCGATTATCAGCTTATTCAGAAGCATAAGAAGACGCATAAGAGGAAGAGTATTAATGAAGGAGAACGTATGGAGTAATCAGAGGGATCCAATGGGAATAAGCGTAAGTTTAATTTCAGGTGGAGTTAGTAGAGGTACGACTCAAAGTACTGTAATATCTCATGCCAAATGTGCTATATAACATAAGGGTGAACGCTTGATGGGTTCTAACATATGCTACTGGTGTTATTTTCCTGATCATATATCATGATATTGCCCATCACTTGGCCAGAAGAGCACTGAAGATTAGAAATTAAATAGAGCTCATTCACGAAAGACTGTAGGTGGGCAGAGAAGGATAAACTCTATAGCTTTAGCTCCTACCCAAGTTCACGAAGACAACTTATTCTACTTCGAGTTTATTCTCTTGCTCATAATGAATCTGAAGAACCTACTACTGTTGATGATGATAAGGTGTGATGAGTTTGGCATTTTCTTACATATAAAGGTGTTTTGGTAATTAAAAAAAAGGTGTTTTCCTTGTGTTTTTTATTGCTTTACTAATTGTGTTATTTTAGATATGTTATCCTGATTTTGTTGTTGAGAGGAGTATAGTTGAGCCGCTTTGTATAAGTTATTTACTTTACATTGATTTCTTTTCATCTTAATGAATGACTAGTTTCCATCATGAAATTTATGGGGAGTTCATGTTGACCTACTTAATGAGAGATGACTTGCAGTTTGTTTATAAATTTTGAGGAACAAAAATTATAAGTGGGGACGATTGCAACGTCTCTTTTCATGGGGAAATGAAACAAGCTGTCAGGAATGCGAAAGCGTAAGTTCTTTCTTTAAATGGACACGAGACAAAGGCAGGAGATCAACAAGCACATGCTTGGGCTTCCCTATACCTGAAGGCGATGACGTAGGTGGACAAAGCCTATGGGAGTATCGATGTTGACAGCTGGTGAGGGCGGTGATGTTGGAGATCGAAGCTGAGCAGAACGTCTACTTCTTGTGCAAACCATAACGTCGTGTTGGGAAGGAGACTCTTGAATGTCTCGTGCGATTGAGCTGAAGGAGTCATGCAAGCTTATCCTGTGTGATAGAAGAAGCCTTGAGCGCGCTGGGAGAAGATTTGCATGTGCATCCTGTGTGCTTGGGGAAGAAGGGAGATTCTTGTCTTTAATTTGTGCATTTGAAGGAAACAACAAGCTAAAACCTATAGAGGGGGAAGACAAGTGTGTTGTCGAAGTCGGAGGCATTGAAGCAGAGGAAGAAGAATGGTGTGGCTGCGTGGGTTAATCAAGAAATTGAATGTAAGGTTTAATAATATTAATTTATGAATTTAGTATATTATTAATTATTAATTTGAGGGTAATTAAATCAGGAGATTATATAAGTATTTTTGTTTTGAGGAAACGGTGGCGGCAGTAAAGGAAGGTTAGAGTTTGATTTATTTAAGTTTTATTTGTTTATTAAATCTATGAACTAATGTGACATATAATGAATTCAAAGAAATCAATAATAAAAATAGTAAATTGTTACATAATATAAATGTATGTATATTTGTATAAATCTTAAAGCCTAATTGAAAAGATATAAATTACATAAAATATTAGAATGTTAAATTAGGAGGACCAACTTTTTATTGACAATATTTTATTAAGTTTAAATTATTTGAAAGAATAATTAAATTTATATTATGAAATGAAGATAACAAGTGGCATAAAAAATGAAATAAGTGTCATTATATATACATCAATGGTAAAATAAATGCAAATTGGGTGCTTGGGTTAATCAAGTAATTAAATGTAAGGGTTCTAATAATATTAATTTATGAATTTAGTATATTATTGATTATTAATTATTAATAGTATGGTAATTAAATCAACATTTAAACCATAGAAGTATTTTTGTTTCAAGAAAAGGGTGGTGGTAGGAAATAAAGGTTAGAGTTTGATTTGTTTAAGTTTTGTTTGTTTATTAATCTATGGACTACTGTGATATAATGAATTCAAAGAAATCAATAGTAAAAATAATTAATTGTTACATAATAGAATGTATGTATATTTGTATAAATCTTAAAGCCTAATTGAAATATATAAATTACATAAAGTATTAGAATGTTAAATTAGGAGGAACAACTTTTAATTGGCAGTATTTTATTAAGGTTAAATTATTTGAAAGAGTAATTAAATTTATATTATGAAATGAAGATAACAAGTAGCATAGAAAAATAAAATAATTATTAATATATGATACATAAGTGGTAAAATAAATGTAAATTTTCTTATAATAATAAGATTAACACCTAAAAAATTAATAATATTTCTTTATGCATTTAACTTTAGGTTTTCATTAGAGATAAGTGAAGAGAACGTTTAACAAGAGAATCATCAGTGATTGATGTGAAAACTCATCTTAAAGTATAATATCATTTTTGTATCTCTTCCAAACTAGTGATATGAGTTGTTATTTATGCTTGCTTAATGCAATTGATTTTTCTATTCTTAAATTTTATCAGTCATTTTGATATGAATGTTTATAATCTCTTCATTTGAAGTTTTTAATGCATTATAATATTAAATATTACCAATTGAGTGATGAAATTTTGAATAATATAACCGCATAGATTGATTATATGTGTATGCTTGACTATGATGGAGTTATCTTTTTATGGTACTGGCGGGAGAATACTAAGTTATCCGTGAACGTAAAATGAAAAGGCTATTGATATTACAATACCTTAACTAGTACAACTTTTAGACGGTGTTCTTCTGATGATTGTATATATATAAATGATATAGATATGTTATTGATATTGCAAAACATCTCAAATATTATGAAAGATCGCGAGTGATCATATTCGTAACCTAGCAAATGTTTTATTATCTGACTTATTAAGGGCTTAAATGACATGCATATTGTTTTTGCTTTTATTGTGCTATTGTAATCGAGTATGAGTATTCACTGGTTAGAGTTAGCTCATCATATTTTTTAACTAACATTTCAGGTTTAATTAAGTGATTTAAAATATGAGCAATAGAAGAGAAAATATTTATAAAAACGTGAACAACCAGTAATGAAGTAAATTTAATTATACTGCTTTAATGTACTTTCTTTAGTGCCTCTTTCATTAATTAAACTTTAGTTATAGAAAATGAATATAGAGAATTTTAATTCTCATTGTTTGGTTGTTTGTGCCCACCTTGATCAATTCTAAGTCCCAGGCCAGGTCATGAAAATTTTTTGGTATGCCTCCAAATTTTTAACATTTGAATATTTATGGATAATTAAGACGTTATTGCATACTAGTATTAGTTGTAATAATGATTTTCTGAGAATTGGATTAATTAGATCTTGAACCTCTATTAATGTGTGATATGATTATTTAAAGTTGCAAAAAAGCTCTATATTTGTGTTTAATATATAATGTTAAATGTGTAATTGGTTCGAGATGTACGGATTTTTGGTATGTGCACTTAATTTTCATATTTATTGTGTGTGGAAAACATTTCTTTTTTCTTAAATATGTTCAGGCTGTTGCTAGCCAAATGGAGATTGCTGTGAGAAACTCCCATACGGGCATTCATATCTATAAAATTTAAGGCACCCTTCCAATACTTCAAACTATTGACAATAAATATTCTATTAGGTTACTAAAACACAAATATTGATGCAACACAATTAATTTACATTTTTTTGATGACTAAAAACTTGAAAATCCTGCAGCTCTGCACATCTTGAAAAAAAATTGGTTTATGCAAATGACATTTCTGTTACTTTTTATGAATATTAAGTTGAATCATTAATGCCACTCCACCGATACTCAATAATATTTGGATGAATGTCCGCATTTCTATTTGACAAGTTACCTTTGAGATCCTCAGTCATGGGCCAAAATTACTTGTTTACAATGGCTCATGTGGTTGATAATGAAGCAGTAGCCAAATTGGAGGAAAGGCATCAAATGTATTTTTGTACCAAGAGGTTGAAATTAGAAGAGAATGACAGCAAGAGAGTCCTGTCCTTGACATCAATTGGTAGCTTATTTTATATTGTTAAGCGATACACATTGAACACTAGATTAAATATCATAGTTCATTAGGAGACTAACCTATCTTACTTGGCTCTAAATGACGTTAGGATTAGATATGCACCTTTTCTTTGGTTACCTAGACCCTTACAAGTTTTATCATTTTCCTTCTAAATCTTTTAAGGATTTATATTTTCCATGGCCTCTAATCATGGTTAGGAAGAGGAGAAGCACTCCTTTTAAGAATTTAGATTCCGTAATTACTATAAAAAGGTAAATAATGTTGTTTGGTAGATTATAATCACTTGGGTGAAAAATAGGTTGATCTTTAAAAAATCAGATTTCCTTTCTAGAAGATGAAGATCGACTTTTATTAATACTGTTCTCTGTTCTTCTTTCCTGTAGCTTTTATATATGTTTTATATTCTATAATTATTGATCAAGATCATTTAAAATATCTGAAGGTCTTTTCTTTGGAAAGGGGAATCAGAGGGTTGTGGGCTTACTATGATCATTGGACGAAATGTAATCTTCCCATGTATTAGAATGGACTATGCTTGAATAATCTCAGGCATTTTAACCTGGGAAATGGATCTTGCTTTCCTTTATTAATAACAGTGTTTCACTATTCAAATTCTTGCCGCCTTTGTAAATTCTTCTTATAGATTTATAGTTGTCAATGCTAAGAATACGTTTGCAGTAAATGTTAACTTAATGGCCATAAAACCATAGCATATGTTATGCAAATGATAATGCAAGTTTCCTAGCTTAAATACATGTGGCAGTTCAAGTAGATCTATAGATTTTCTATGGTGATAATAATTTTAATTTGAAATAGATGTTGTTATCAGGTCATTTATAAAAGTTTCTATATTCAAATTTCATTTTGAGTATTAGATCTCAGTTAGAAACTCGCTCTAATATGAAATATAGTAGTCCAGTATCCCAAACACATATCAATCACTTTGGTTTGACTATCTATTTGAGGACAATACATAAAGAAAAAACTATAGTTTGTAACCTTGCTATTCCAAATATTTCTCCAAAAGCTAATAAACCTAACACCTCAGATGCATAAAATAATCCATAGATAATTTTGGACTTTTTCCTCCTCATTAAGGGCTTTGCAACATGTCATTTGTCCATTATCTTGTTGCATGCAGTAAAAAGTGGCACCTTAGTTATTAAAGTCTCCAAGTAACGTTAGAAGGCTTGATCCATTCAGCATTTGTAATATGTCCATTTTTGTGTTGTAACAGAACTTGGCACACATAAAAAGCATGAAATATATATATTTTTAAAATTTTTCATTGACAAGTTTAATCAATAGGGCAATATTTTTTTTAAAAAATCCTTTTTTTAATTTTTTTCAAAATATGCCACACTGGATAGCATTTTTTTAAGATATCTTTTTTATTATTTTTAAAAAACATTTCATGTTGTTAATTCTTATTGTTCTAGTTGTATAATTTTTTTTAGTTTTCAGTGTAAATATTTTCTTATCATCCAATTCTATCGCTATTTGGTATCAGGTATGGAGGCACAATTACAAAACAAATTAGAAGATTGGGTGCATCTTGTGATTGGTCACGGGAACATTTCACCCTTGATGAACAGCTAAGTCGTAAGACATTCAGCTATTTGTTACTTAACTGTGCAACTAATGTCATTGTATTTTGTCACTTTTGATCTCACCAACACTACTTTCTTGCATGTGATCGACTAAGTCTGTGTTCATTTACTTTAATTGAGTATTTAAACAATTTTTACATCGTAGACCTTTTTTATCTTTGCCCTCATATGTGGATGGTCGAGTCTGTTAAAGTTGAGCTTGTGGTTATGCTTTACAATCGTGATACAAAGTTCTTGCATTTTGAAAATGAAATTTTTTTATAAAAAACGTTGATGACGGTGTGAAAATGGAATACAGTCTAACTTATACGAGATTCCATGATGAGCATTTGATTCTAATTTCATGATAATAGTAATATATTATATTATATTGAGAGTATTAGTTTCAATTTATTTTTTGATTGCGCTCATTTTAAACTTGTAACATTGATATTTGTCATGGGACTTGAATATTGTTGACTTTGATTATTTAAATGAGGATGATCTAAGTTAAAATGTGGCACTTACGAAACCGCCCGATAGATAGAACAGCTTAGATTGATAATATCAAGGCAACATGAGTTTTGAATTTGAAAGGAGGGTTTGCTAATTCTCAAAAGAGTTGCTTGTCTGTTCAAAAAGGAGTTGTATTTTTCTGTGGAATGGAGAAATTTGAGTTTATCTAATTCTTAGTTTGTCCAATATTTTCTATCTTTAAATTCAAGAATTTAGCACATTTGCTTTAATTGCACATAAAATTACTTAGTTGATTTGATGCATTGTCCATGTTTGTCTTTTATTTTATTTTATTTTATTTTTTGAAAATTCTCTCTTCCTTTGTTGGGGAACAATGAATCACTCTAATTTATTTGAAAAGATTCTCATTTATGTGAACACACGATTTGAGATGTGTTAAGGACTAATATTACAGTGGTTCACGTGAAGTCATTGTCATTAAAGCGCTCGTGACTTTGTATTTTGAGTTAATTTTTGACCGTGTCCTGTTCGCTTACATGTGTTCGCTTATGGTTTCAATTGTAATAATCACAAGCTGAAATCTAGTATTTTCAAAGGGACATGATTTATTTGCCTTGTGTTTAGTATTTTACTCAATTGTGCCCCATAACGAATTGTTTTTCCATATGTTAATATGAAACCACATTCCTTTTCACATAAAAGTTCATTGCATTGTCTCTTTATCTAAGTTTAAGTTTTGATTTTATGTTCTTGTTCAATTATGATTCTATTTGATTCTTTCAACAAGACTAGTATTTAATTTTGAGTATTCATATAATATCTTTTTATGATTTTATTTTATTTTTCATTTTTGTTGTGCTATTGGGTACAAAAATTTCTTTAAGTCTATTATATTTCAAGTCTTGCTACCATAAATTTTAGAAGCCTCTGACATCTCCCACACATGGGGCATTTATAGGGAGTAAATGTATTGTTGTTATTAGGACACCACGGTTGAGTATTCTACCCCACTATGTAAGAATGATGCGCATGTCTTTTTATATTTGAGCAAAATTTTTGCAAATAGGATTTCCTCATTGCGTCCAAAAAGGAGAATACGGGCATTTCATTTTAGTGCCCGAGATTGTCATCTCATGTTGAATCAATAAAGGATGTGCTTTCTTCTACCATGCCAAGAAAAGTTATATATGGGTTTTCACATGTTTGAGAAAATTTACAAACAATATATAAATAACGTGGATGATGTTCATGAACATTTCGGCTAGTGGCTTGCTTTGCATTATACATTGTACGAGGTTTGTCAACGACATACTTGTCGAGCAAGGCAATAAAATTGCAAGATCAAAATACACACAACACCCTTTTTCTTCTTTTATGTTTTTTTGTCCTTTTTTTGTCTTTTTTATACACTTTCACTTTTTTTGTTCTCTCAATTTAGAGAGCAAAAAGAAGAAAAAAAAAGGGAGAGAGGGAGAGGAGGAACATAAGAAGAGGGAGTGAGCGAGTTAGAGTAGTAGAAAGTGCAGGAATTATGTAGATAGTGAGATTTGAGAGAGGAAATGGAAAGAGATAGTTAGAGAGAGTCGCGGTACTATGTCTGCTACAGGGCCGCGAATGCGATACTGTTGCTGCTATAGTATCACGGGCCAGTCCTTCTCTCCCCCTCTCCTTTTCTATTCCATTCCCTTTTTTATTTCTATCCATTTTCAATTCCTTCCTATTATATTGTTTGCATTTTCTATTCCCTTTCCTTTTTTTTGAATTTCTTTCCAATTTCAATTTCTCCCTATTCATTGCTTACTTTTTCTACCACCTTCCACTTCATCCCAATTTCAAATTCTTTTTTTATTTCTTTGTTCTAGGATCCTTTATATTTTATTTTGTTCTCCTTGGGTGGGGAGGGTTTTTGATGATTGTTGATTTCAGTTGCTGCCTTTGAGGAGTTCTTCACCTCCGAGAGCTGTACCTGACGACGAGAATTCATTTGAGGTGGTGACCGTCTTCAAGGGTCCGGGAGGTGCTGGTTGTAGCTAAATCCCGACGAGACATTTTCGAGCAGCCTCAAACCATCTTCTTTGCTGTTGTCTCGGCCTCCAGCCCCCTTCCAGTAGCCGCAAGCCATGTCCCAGCCACCCCACAGGCCTCCAAGCCCATCCTGACTGCCAATCAGACCTCCGATCACCTCTCTACAGTCGTACATGCCCCTTCCGACCCTCTTTCTGCTGCTGGCTCCCCTTCCTAATGGTTTGGGCTTCCTTCGATATCCGGAAGAGGGGGGTGGGCTGTTTGGTAGTAGGATTTTAGCATATTTATACTTAAAATTCCGCATAATAAGAAATTATATCTCTAAATCCACAAAATCTTGATTCCAATTTCTTTTCCTTTTACCATTAATCCCTACCTTAATAAATTTGGGCATTTTATGGATTTAACTCGGATTTTGGAGTCTCTTGAATTCTTCTCTTCACATTACTAGCCACATCATTTCCTTCCCCAAGGAGCTCTCACACGTCTCCCTCTTTCACATGCTGCTCGATCCATCGTTGCCATCTCTCAATGGGCTCTTTTTTGGATTTGCATGTTCCTTCTTTTTTGAGCTCTTATTGTGACTTTGCATATGCCTTCTTTGCCAAGCCCTCTACAAACAAGCTCTCTTTGTGGCCTTTTTTGTCACACATTGTTGATCCTATTGATGCCTTCTCTGGTGAGCTCCAATCATCTTTTTTGTTGATAAAAGGTTGAGGAACTTTGGGTAGGGGCAAAGAGGGAAGGAGATGAGGGGCAAGCTGGGAGCTTCATTTGGTGAGCGTTGGAATGAGATTAATGGAGAGGTTTGCGAGTGAGTGCGATGAATTAGAAGAGGGTTTTGCAATCGAAGAAAAATTGAGAGAATAGGTGAAATGAGGAAGTTGTGTGTGCTGGTATGGATGATGTGAGCGAGTTATTTCTCTAGGAGACATGGGATGTATTTTTCCTCTTTTAAGTAACATTTCATTTACTTTTTCGATAAACTTAGATTAATTTCTAATTGTCATGCTAGCCTTTGTAAGATAAGAGTTATGCTATGCTATGTTGGGACTAGTGCTATCAAGTTATGTACTTTGCTTGCATGCTTACAATAGCCTTTATTTTATGTTTTTTACGTAGGAATTTTACATTATTCATAATTTTATAGTTCTTCATTTCTAATACTGTTTTGTGAATTTGAAATTGTTTCAGGTGCTGTAATTGAGGCATTTGTCAGACTACATGAAAAGGGACTGATATATCAAGGTAATCTCTGCAAAACCACATAATTTTTGCTAACTTTATTACATGACTATCCAATTTCTTGTAAGTGTTTTGAGATTGCTAATCCTATTAGCATATGCTTGGATTACACATTTAATTTCAGCATAAATTTGGTCGAAAAATCGTGACATGAATCTTTTTGATCATTGTGTAATTGCTAGGGCGTCCCTTGGAAGTAACGCGATATATGACCTGAGTACAATGAAAATTATGCAAGTTTGCTACACCAACGCCTGAGTGTAGTGTCAAATAAGAAAGGATTCCCTCATTACAGACGGATGCGGATAAAGATATTAGTCCATGAAACTAATATTATGATAGGATCTTGAAATATAAGTACTCTCACAGGTAAATAAATGAAATTAGTTGATATTATGATTCATAGAAAGATAAATATCTTATGTATTCAAGAAATTAAATTGGTTGGAGAAAAAACTAAGAGAATTGATAACCTAGGTTTAAACTTTGGTATTCACGTAAGAGACACTAGAAATGGTGGTGTAATTATAGATAAGAGTTTCAAAAGATAATGTTGTAAAAATTAATAGAATTAGAGATAAAATTATAGCTCTTAAGATCATTGTTGATACTAAGATTTTTTATATTATAAGGGCTTATTGTCACCTCCCAAAAGAGCCCTTATGGGTGGTGAGCAGCCCAGGATTTAAATACTGCTTTTCGGCCCTACACCTAGCCGATGTGGGACTATTTGTCCGTGACATTCTCCTCCACCCAATCACGGACGCCCCTCGTCACGGATCGGCTCAACCGAGGGTCCCACTGGACCATGGAGAGTCCACACACCTGGCAAGCAGTAATCTGCTCTGATACCACTTGTCACCTCCCAAAAGAGCTCTTATGGGTGGTGGGCAGCCCAGGATTTAAATACTGCTTTTCGGCCCTATACCTAGCCGATGTGGGACTATTTGTCCGTGACATTATGCTCCTTAAGTAGGTTTAGATATAGGTTTTAAAGATAAATTTCAGAGCGACTTAGAAGAATTAATACAAATGATACCTATTGAAAAAAGAATTTTTATTCGAAGAGATTTAAATGGACATGCCGTTAGAGTTGTTGAAGATTTTAGAAATATTAATGGTGTCAACGGTTTTGGAGTGATTAATGTAGAAGGTAGAGTCATATTAGATTTTGCTTTAGCTTATGACTTTGTTATTGCTAATACTTTATTCAAGAAAAGAGATGAGCATATTATTACTTATAAGAAAGGATCTAATAAAACACAAATTAATTATTTTTTTATGAGAAGAGATCATCGAGAATGTAAAGCTTGTAAGCTTGTTTAAAGTGAGGATTTAAGCACTCAACATCGATTATTAGTTAATAGATTTTAAGATGCAAAGTTGAAAAGTAAATAATACCAAGAATCATTCTTGTTGAGTTGGTTGGGCCACCTAAAAGACGCAGATAAAATTATTTTTATGACTAAACTTAAAGATTTCAAGATTTGGTATGTTCATGAAGAAACAAATTCTTTGTGGGATAAAATTACAAATACTATTAAACAAGTGACAAAAGATGTAATTAGAGAATAAAAAGACAGTTTTTATAAATAAAAATAGTTGGTGGTGAAATAATAATGTGCAAAAAAAGATAAAATATGAGAAGTTTTGTTATAAATATTGATTCAAATGTTAAAGCTTATAGAACTGAGAAAAATATAAAATGATCTGTATGGAGTGTAAGTGAACATTCTGTGACTCTAAAAATTTTGGTTCGAGCGATCTTTATAATATATTAGATACTAAAGAGAGTGAAAAATATATCTATAAACTAGCCAAACAAAGAAAAAAAAAGTAAAGATTTAACTTAAGTAAAATGTATTAAAGTTGAAATTTAAAAAGTTTTTTTTTCTTAGAAAAACATATTTAAGATAGGTGGGTGAATTATATTGATAAACTTTTTAATGAAGTTTCTAAAAAGACAATTGATCTTAGCGATCTTAATATCATTTATAATAATAAAATATTTCTTTTTTATCGTCGCAATAGTAAAAAAAGAAGTTGATGAGACTTTAAAGAAAACCAAGGGTGGAAAGTCCGTAGGGTCTGATGTTATCCCAATTCAGGTGTGGAAATATATAGGAGAATTGGGAGTTTCTTCGTTTACTTAACTCTTTAATATTATTTTAAAAACTAAAAAGGTGCCTGAGGAGTGGAGAAAAAGTATTTTGGTCCCCATTTTTAAGAATAAAAGGGATGCACAAGTGCGCAATTTATAGAGACGTTAAGTTGATGTTTCATACTTTAAAATTTTGAGAGGGCAATTAAACATAAGTTAAGATGTATTATAAATATTTCTTATAATCCATTTGGATTTCTGCCAGGCAGGTCTTCCATGGAAGCTATACATTTATTGAGAGATTTGATGGAGAAGTTTAGAGAGAATAAGGAGGATTCGCATATGATTCTTATTGATTTAGAAAAACCTTACAATTAGGTTCCAAGTGATATCCTTTGGAGAGTTCTAGAGAAGAAATGTGCTGATATGACTTATATTCAAGTTATTAAAAATTATGTATACTAGAGCTGTTACTTGGTTTAAACAGAAAGAGGATTGACCAAATATTTCCTATGTCAGTGGGATTGCATCAGGGATCGACTTTAAGCCCATATTTTTTGCTTAACATTTAGAGGAGGATGTACCTTGGTGTATGTTTCTCACTAATGATATCCTTCTCGTGTATAGGACTAGAGAGAAAGTTCAGGAAAAACTTGAATTATGGAGTTCTACATTGGAGTCTAAAGGCCTTCATTTGAGTAGAACTAAAATTGAATATTTAGAATGTAATTTTAGTAGTAGTAGCTCTAGTGACAGATTTGTAACTATGGGTGTTCAAATTATTAAAAGGTGTGATCTCTTTAGATATGTCGGGTCTATTGTTCAAAGTGATGGTGATATAGATGGGGATGTTTTTAGAAGAATTCAAGTTGGTTGGTTGATGTGAAGGAATGCTTTGGGTCTATTGTGTGATAGAAAAGTACCGCGTAGACTGAAAGGAAAATTTTATAAGATGGTGGTGAGACCTGCAATGCTCTATCGTGCTGATTGTTGGCCTTTAAAAGGGAAACACAAAACTAAGTTAAGTGTTGCCGAGATGAGAATGCTTAGGTGGACGAGTGGCTTTACACTTAGAACAAAATGCAAAATGAATATATATGTGATAGGGTTGGTGTAGCTCCAATGCCAAACAAAATTAGAGAGAGTTATCTTAGATGGTTTGGTCACACTAAACGTCAACCATCTAATGATCTGATTAGGAGAGTCTTAAGTAGGTTTAGATATAGGTTTTAAATTGGCATTAAATGAAAATATAATATTAAATTGGACGCAATGGAGAGAAAGGATTCATATAGCTGACCCCACTTAGTGGGATAAAGATTTGTTGTTGTGTTTAATTATTACTTTAAAATGGCGTATGCTTCAAGCGTGATACTTGGATTATTAATTACATTTGAAGATACTGCATTGCATATATTATCTTGCTAATTATTGTCTTTAATTTTTATCTTTAAATTGGCATATGCTTGAAGCGTGATGCTTGAGTTATTTATTACGTTGGAATGATACTGCTTTTCATATATTATGTTAAACTTATGCTAAATGCAAAATTAGATGCACGCACAAACGTTTACTCAAATTGCATAATTCATTGTATTGACAGTTTGCAATGTATTACAGTTCACTAATAAAAGTGAGTATGCTTAATGAACTTTTGATACATTATTTAATTGTAAGGATGGAGATGAAGGTCACTGGTTTATATTTTTGTTTTGAAATGTCCACAACCAAAATTTTAAAAGTTGATGTGTCCAATTAAATGGGTTGTAGCTGCACACGCGCGCGCACACACACGCATACACACACATTGATGGATGATTTTGATTGCATGAGAACTTTGTGCTTTTCTTAGCTTAGAATTGTTTTAAATGACATGAAATTTAACTCATTAGTTTATTTTATGTTTAAAGCATATTTGATTGTTTTATAATTACAATTAAATAGAAAATTGCATCTCTAAGAGCTGGTAAGATTTATTATGCTGTCTACTAATGTAAACTTTATCGGGATGATGCCATCTTCACAGCCTTCTATCTTAAAAATATACCTCGCATATCCAAATGTTTTTGAAATAGTTATATTATTTCAAATTGATTAAATCATAAATACTCCTCTAATTTTTTATATGTGGTCAATTAAATTTCAGAGTATCATGTTTATCCAATTTAGTTGCTTGAATTTACCAAATTTATCCAAAATATTCTATCATCCATAAATTGTGATACAAATATATCCCAATTTAGCATCTCAAATATATAAAATTGATTATTTTTTTAGGCGCTTTTTCTCGATATTTTCTGCATGACGAGGGGCTAAAATGGAGATATATATTATTTTATGGCTTAATTTGCCACTATATTTGAGAATCGTATTTCTCATTTTCTATTTGAGCAAATATCTGATCCCTCAAAATTCCTGGGATCTTCTTGTTCATTTTTGAATGAAGAATCTGCAAAGAATTAGAGCTCCTGTATCTCTAGAAGCTTATCATAGATCTTACTTAGACTCAATAAACTCACTGAAATTTTTTCCATGTGATATCACTAAAGAATTACCCATTCTTTTCAGAAAGGATGTTTGTGCTTGTACTTAGCTATTTATAGTAAATATTTTGAGATATGATAATATTTCATCTTCTATGAAAACTACTCGGTAGAAATTTAAATTTTAAAGAATATATAAGAGCTTTCTAATAAACTGGAATGGTGGTAGATTGTGGAAAATGAAACGAAGTCTTTTGAAAAAAAGGAATTGGGAGATCATTCAAAGACCTACGGATTCAATCCTTGCTAGATTTAATGTCTTTTTACCATCAAATATCAGTTAAATGAATTCTTTGAGCGATACAAAACAAGATTTGTTGTAAAAAGAATCACATAAACTTATGGGTTTGACCATTTGGAGACCTTTGCTCTTATTATACTCTTAACACTATTTGGGTCTTAATATTTTAGTAAATCTGGATTGGGCATTTCGTCAACTAGAAGTCAAGATTGCATTCTTGAATGATGTCAAATGAAGAAGTCTACATGGATATTTCTTTATGGATTAGTGAATCTGGGAAGATAGGTATAATATGCAAGTTGAAAGAAATTCATTTAGTGATCAAACGATCAACTATTGCTTGATTAGAAAGGTTCTTCCAAGCTGTGCCAAAAATTTTTTAAGCAAGCTTATTTTGATCACACATCAGTCTACAAAAATAATGATGGTAGGCCTACCTTGGCAATTGTGTATGTCAATGCATTATTGTAACAAGGGACCATGATTTAGTGAAAAGTATCTTCAAGAAAAGGCCGAGTGAGGTGTATGAAATTGATGACCATGGTTCTCTCAGGTACTTCCTCGGAATGGAAATGGCTAGAAACAAATTGTATTGCAATTTCTTAAAGAAAGTATATTATAGATTACATAAAGGAAACAATTTTGATTGGATGCAAATTTGTTAACACAAACAAATGCTGACACAAATTTAAGTGATCTTAACACTGGCACGTCAATTGATAAAGCAAGGCACCAAAAATTGGTTTGAAAGCTCATCTATTTGCTCATACTTGTCCTAACATTTCCTTTGTCGCTGACATGGTAAGTTATTTTAGCATGCACTTCACGAAGAACACACTAGTGCTGTTAAAAATGCAGTTAAGTAGTTAAAAGGGAACCTCTTCAGGGGCCCTTAAAGAGGGCTATTTTGCAAGAAAGAAAAATATGGATTAATAAAAGCTATCTTGATACTGAGCGGATAGTCTCTTTCGTTGATAGGAGATCAATAATGTAACGCTCTATTTCAGTTACCCGAGAGAATAAATGAAGAGTAGAAGGAGAATGAACGAGGTGTCGGGCAACCGTCGGGGGAAGAAAGGCAGCGAGAGAGTTGAAAGCTGAAAAAATAAATTCATCCTATAAAATATTGTATGGGGGATGCAGGAACTCAACAAGAGTGTTGATCTGCGAGTGTGAGAGACGACAGACGTGAGCTAGGGTTTCTCTATGGCCGAAGGCAGCGTTGATTGAAGACTGCGTCTTTGTCAAGTAGGGAGGAGGAAGAGGGAGGCAGCGGTGTTAGTGCTTGCTTTGTTGCCTCGAGCTGCGACTTGAGGCAGATGTTGGGAGACGATGTGTGAAGCGGTTTTCGGGTGTAGTGGAAGAAGGCTCTCCTGTACGTTGAGGGTTCGCATTGTTGCTACCATACGAAGAACAAATAGGCGACATCGACCTCTCGTGCAGGAGGGAGCCAATCGAAGAGAAAAAGGGAACCCTTGTGTAAGGAAGGCAGAAAGGGCTCGACCGAATAGATGATGTTTATTTAATTGTTTTAATAATAAAATTATATATATATCTATATATATATATATATATATATATATATATATATATATATATATATATATATATATA
>JXCR01145782.1:32422-95009 GCA_002079205.1 Phalaenopsis hybrid cultivar
TTATAAAAGCCCAAGGGGTGATATATTAAAGAGAAAGGTACAGATAGGTTTGTATGGGTTGGCTTAAACACCCAACCTACAAGGTACAACACACAAAAAATGTGAAAGATGGGTCCATATAAAAATAAAAAAACCCAAAAACCACCTGGGCGTTGGAAAAGTGTGGGTCATCTCAATCTAGTCTTGCCTCTGGCTCTAGTTCTCGATAGGGATTTAACTAGCAGATTGGCACGGTGCTGACCATTACTCGTAGTAACCAAAATATCATCCATAAGATTCCTGAGCTCTAGTAGATCTCCATTCTTCTTCTTTCTCCTAGAAGTGTAAACCTGTCATTCCTCCTCTGAAGAATCAGCTTGATGGGGTAGAGCTGAAGCAGAAGAAATACTGACAATAGTACCCACAATAGGTTCTAGAATATGTGAAGTATGAGTTGCTTCTACACCGGATACTTCTTGAAGAAGTGGAGCTGCGAGGCTCTCCTGATTATCAGTCTGAATACTATCATTTATAGGTAATAGTTCAACAATATTATTTTCTATAGAGTTTGTAGGTGCTAGCACTGCATCACTCACAATAACAGTAACAACAGTGTCATGGGGGGGCCCTCAGGGACAACAGACACCTCCTGTCAGGTAGTATCCTCCTCAGGTGAAACTAAAATGTCCACAGCAGTTGGGTTAGACCCATCCTTATTTACTTGAACCTTAGATTTCAAATTGGGATGAAGCTTGTGGCAGTTAGCAAGGATATAACCAAACATCTTACAGTGGGTACAATATGTGGGTTTGTGTTCCATGATGATTTGTTGCCAATAACTATTATGGGTTGTGTCAGCTAGACTTCAGTAATATCAGATAAAGTAGTATCCCTTTCCACAAGTATTCTGACCACCGAGGGTCTGGTTAGGTTGAAAGTAGACAGATCTAGCTTCAAAGGATCCCCAAGAATGACCCTAATAGAGTAGAGAACCTGATGGTGAAAAAAATGCAGCTTGAGACCAGGTAAACTAAACCAAATTGATATAGTGAGAGTTTCATGATTTGGGTTGAAATTAGGAGACCGCTTGAGTAACTTTATTCATTTGCCTTCGATATTAAGATATTTCTTGGAGAAAATTTGTGTAGTCTTCAGCCACTGTTAGTTGGATCAACATGTCTCCCATCCATGTGTCCCATTTTCCACTTGCCTACTAGCTTAAGATCATCAGCACTCTTTCTGATAACATCCATAGGAGGGTGTCCCTACTGAAATTTTCCAATAAGAGCAAACTTTAATTTTTCCGTCAGGGTACAAATTTTTGATGCAGAGAAAAAGATTACTTCTTTTCTACTTTTCCTACTTCCCTTCTTAATAAGAGAACAATCATTGATACCATCACGAGATTCCTTATAACTTTAGGGGATTACCACCGCGGACTCCACCTGAGGGTTACCCACCACATGGGCAAAGGAGACTTTGTCCGACTCAACCAAAGAAGAAGGAAACTCCATCAGAGGCTGTCAACGTTAAACTACTGCGAGAATGCTGAAAGGCTGAGAAGCTGTCATGCACATAAGCAGGAGCAACACTGAAACAGAAGAAAACCAAACAGTCGGGCGCAGACGACGAAGCCGCGAGCGACAGAGGCGTTGAGCGATATCAAGGAGCGGTGTAGCGATATTGAGGAAGACGATGACACAAGCAGTGGATCGTATCGGGCCGCGCGCCGCTATAGGGAGCTCCGAACGTGTACGCTGACATAGACGCAGACGCCAGACGACGGAGCGAGAGTTGACGATGAGAGGCCCTCTCCTTCCGGCGGTAGAATCAATTGAGACCGAAATCGCAAGTGGAAACCCTAGCGGAGCTCTCGACCGTAGCTGACATCGTGAGATCTATATATATATATANCGTTGCCTGATATATTATTGCTTTTTATCAATCTGTAATTAAGAGATTTCCTTGCTCAAGGCCCCATTATTGGATTCAGCTTTACACGTGCCAGTTTATTGAGTGCAATGTATATGTTAGCTTTTCTTCATTGTTTTCTTTGCAATTGCTATACGATTACTGCTTCAATTTTGAGCTTTGAAATTGTTTCTGATGATTGGGTAGTAGGAAGGATAGAGTGAAGAAGAATTTAGATAAACTATAGCTTGGTTTAGCAAGATAAATTATTGCAATTTTATTTTTAGTTACCTCTCTTTCTTCAGAATACAATGGCATCAAATGTANCACTCCAATTTTTTGTCGTCTCCCACGACGACGCTTTCGCGTCGTCAGTTTCATCGGGGTTGCTCACACGTGGCCCTGTTAGTCGATGACGCTCCTTCATACGCTCACAGGTTGTCTCTCTAGACCGACGACGTCTGTCTGCTCGCCTTACCCGAAGGCAATGCCTACGTTTGTCTGCTCGCACGTCGTCTCCTAACCGACGATGCGCTGTCTGCTCACATTCGCCTCTTCTGCCCAACCACGACGGTTTCGTCTCGCCTGTTTCGACTGTCTTCTCTTGGAACTTGAATGGAGCGTAGTTATGCCGTTGCTATGTCTACGGGTTTCGAGCCTGATTTTGGTTTCGGTAAGTCTTGCATTTTTCCACAACCCTTCCACGAGGCTCTTGAAGTTGGTGGTCAGTACACTTTCATAAAAAAACTTGGAAAAAAATGGGAAACCTGCTCTGTTTCTCTCTGAGGCTAAAACCAATAATCTTGCGTTTTCTTGTCGTTATGCTCTAGTGAGGAAATTCCTTCATGGACACCCAAAATTTGAGATCATTCAGAAGTATTTTGATGCTATCGATAGTTAGAAAATTGGTTTACTTGATGACCGACATATACTTATTAAGCTATCAAATGATGCGGATTACACTTAAATTTTTTCTTGAAAGGTATTCAAGATTGATAACCGTTTTATGAAAATACTGAAGTGAACTGTCGATTTTGATCCAAATGTGGAGTCCTCTATTATTCCTGTTTGGATAAAGTTCCCTGGTCTCAAACTACATTTGATTAACTATGAAGTTCTCTTCTCCTTAGCAATTGCTTACGGTAAACCTCTCAAGATTGATAGTCCCACGCTTGATGTGACCAGACCGTTTGTGACTTGTGTGTTAATTGAGAGAAATATGACCCAACCAGCTCCGAATGAGGTATGGATTAGATTCACTCACAACGGGCATTGATTAAATGTTGAAATAGAACCACACCCTCCTTATTGCTCTCATTGTAATATGTTTGGCCACAGTTCTACTATTTGCTATCGCTTGTATCCTCATTTAAGGCTGGATATTGCTAATGATCAGGAACCTGTTCAAAAATCTATTCATACTGAATTGATAGTGGATGTCTTGCCACCTATCATCCCTGCTGAGGTGCAACCCGACCCTCTTTCCAACACCGCATATACCTCTGCTCATCTGACTTACGCTGTTTATGATGGGAGATTTTTTGATGACTCTCTTATTCAAACTTTTGCTATTTCAGATGAGGAACATCATACCCAAGCCGTTGTACCCCTGATGCTCCTGCTTTTGAATACTCTATTCCAGCTGCTGGAATGGAGCATGGTACTCTGGATTCTCTTAAAACATCTCTCCATAGTACTAGTACTGATTCAAACGTGTCTTTACCACTCGTTGTTTTTGAAGAAGACTCACTTACATGCCAAGACACGTGAGAGTGCTCCTTTGATCCAATAAAATATCAGCTAGTATAACAAGTAGATGCTTCCAATGTTCAACAACCTACACATGTTCGACACACTTTAGACTAATCCACTGATCAGATGAGCCAGTCTTTGGATGAGGAATGACAGGTCTATTCCAGGAGGAAGAAGAAGAATGGAGGCCGACTCGAGCTCAGGAACTTGTTGGACGATACATTGGTTACTACTGACAATGACACTCATCTTACCAATTTGTTAGCTGACTCATTTCTTAGAACTATAGGCAGAGGCAGTGTAAAATTGGGTCGCTCTCTAGCTACCTGATACTACTTATTTTGACACTTGGTTTTTGGGCTCTCATGTATATTTTTGTATTTTTTTTTCTGGAATCATTTGCATATGGTGTTACCGTGTGGGTAGGGTGCCGTGTTTGAGTCCTCCCATATAATCTATCTGTATCAGCCCTTAGACTTTCTTAATATATATATATATATATACATATATATATGTATGTATGTTTTTCGCGTCGTCTGCTTCATCTGGCGACATAGCTATCTGGTGCGTCGTCTACAGGCCCTGCTTCTGCTCGACAGCTGCATTGTCTGCGATAGAGCTGGGCTTTGTTGTTGACACTGGCCGCGGTGGTGGCCTCAGGGCTTTCTTATGCCGCCGTCCTCGCCGGTGATAACCCCGCCAAACCCTTGTATGCTACAATGATTCACAAATATAGCTCCCATTTCCACCTCGCAAATAGTCTGATATTCCCCTAGATGTACCATGATTCTATTGCATGATATGGTGATTGCAATCTCATCAAGAGTAGAGAAAAAAGCAGGCAAACCAACAATATTCTTCTCTGACGCTGAAATTTCAACTTGTGTAGAAAAATACAAATTTACTATAGTAGGAAAGTTCCAATTAGGCTGCCCTAAGATGGAGACTATCAGGAAGGTTTTTGAAGATTTCAAATTAGTTGGGGCTTGACAGGTGAGCCATTTCGATGGAAAACATGTTATGATACAGCTGAGTTCAGAAGAAGACTACAGAAGAATTTTCTCAAAGAAATTCATTACAATCGAGGGAAAACATATGAAATTGCTCAAATGGACCCCTAATTTTGATCCAATCAAGAACCTCCAATTGCACCTATCTGGTTCTCATTACATGAACTAAAACTTCAATTTTTTGACCTACCTATCTTATATGCAATTGGGACTATCATTGGAAAACCTTTACAGATAAATTTACCCACAATTCATTTCTCATGACCCTCTATTGCAAGGATTTTGCTTGAAAGAGATATTACACTACCAGATGTAGAAGAAGTCCGACTTGGCTCTGCTCACAATTGTTATTGACAAAAAATTATTATGGAACAAAAAACCTTACTACTGTAAGCACTGCAAGATGTTTGGACACTCACAGGAGAAATGTTTCAGATTGCACCCACAGTTGAGAACCATTGGTCAAAAGCAGGAACATGTTAGTGCACTCTACGTGCCTGAACGTGCTTCTAACAAACCGGATGACAACCCACCTGAGGAGGGAATCATCACAAGACAGGAGTTGGTGTCTGCCCCTGGAAACCCTTCTCCTGACCATACTACAACGGATAATGTCCCTATTTAGGAAGCATCAGGTGCAGTGGTGACAATTTATACTTCAAATACACTGGAACCTATCGGTGTGATAACGATTGTCTTTCCTTCTACTGCGGTTCTAAATCAGACCGATGATCATACGAGTCAGTCGTCTGATGAAAAATGAAAGAAGAAGGCTGGGGGAACACTCCAACTTGGAAATTTAATGGATGATACATTGGTTACTCCTGACAATGACACGATACTTCAAATTTTGTTATCTGGCTCCGCTCCTAAAACTAGAGGAAGAGATAGGACTAAACTGGCTCGTCCCTAGTTTTTGTTTTCTGCATGTTTTAATTTTTTGAGTGTTCTGTATCTTTTTGTTGGGGTATTACTATACTTGGTATTGTATGGGTAGGGTGCCTCTATTGGGCCCTCTCATACAACTTTTATGTATCTTTTCTATTTCAATAAAATCAATCGTTGGGCTTTTCTAATATATATATATATGTAGTATGTATCTTATAGTATTTATATTGAATAGAAAATCTACATAAAGTAAAAGATAAAATTTTATACATAAATAACGTAAAGTTAATAATTAAATAAAAAATAATAATTTAAAAATTGGTAATATAAATATCAAGTTTCCAATTTAGAAAAGTCGACGTTAAGGTAAATTACTCGACATTGAGGCGAGTATTCATATTCTTATGTTATGATGTTATTTTATTTCTTCTGTACTAAATACATTTAATAGTATTATCATTTGTTATATTAAAATTATTGAATACTCTGAATTTTGAATTCTAGTAAATTTTTGTTCATATTGTCGGAAGGATACGTGTGCAAAATATTATTTAAATGATTTATAAGTATGTTGTATGATACACAAATAAGAATGAAATATTTTTAGTATATAATGATTTTAATAAAATGCTTATATGTGTATGACTAAATATATTGGAGTCACGCTTTTATGATACTACTTGGGGAATACTAAGGTACCTGTGCACATATTTGATACAAGAAATTGATATTGAAGTATCTTAAGTGGTATAATTTTTAGACGATGCTATTGTGACGGTTGTACATATATAGAATAATGTTGATATGCTATTGATATAGTAAAATTTGTTGATAACATCTCAATGTTAAGATTAATTTTTTAAAATATTAATCGACATGAATTTTATTTTATTTTTCCTTGTATTGTTGTAATTTAGGAATATGAGTATTCATTGGGTTGTTTAGCTCAATTTTATTTTTAAACTAACTTTCAGGTTAATTTAAGTAATTAAGATGAGTGATAGAATGAATAATACTTTTAAAAAACGCGAACAACTAATAATGAGGTAACTTAAATGTAGTGCTTTAATTTAATTTGTTTAGTGACTATTTCATATATTAAATTGTAGATGAATATAAAAAAAATTAATTTTCATCGTCCGACCGTCCGTTCCTGTTTTGGTTAATTTCCAAGCTCTGAGCCTGTTAGAAATGGTGGAGCCCGGTCCACTGTGCTTGGGCGGTTACTTTACTTTAGAGAGTCACACCTCTTCACAAATAACTACTCCCGTTTTCCTCTTTTGTGAAGTGAGCATCTCTTCGCTTCCTCCTGTTCGTGATAAAAGCTTCAGATGACTCTCCTTGGTTTTAGTAGTCACGCTTGGTGTTTTTTCTTCGAGTTTCCTCAGGATAGAGGAAGAGTTCTTTGGGCTTCCACAGGGCAGTGGAAGAGAAGCGCAAGGAGGAGCAGTTTCTTGCAGCAGAAGGAATAAGGAAGAAGAAAGGAGAAGATTGTTCTCCCTAGGTTTTTTCTTGGTGGCTTGTGGCAGAAGAGAAATTGGGTTTATTTCTCCTGTAAGTTTGTCTTCTTTGGTGTATCTCAGTATAGAGTTTCTTCGATGTATCTCGGTGTAGAGAGAGAAGAATAGAGAGAGAAGAAGAAATAGAGCAACGATGAGTGAGAGATTCCTCTTGTAAGTCGAGGTGATCAACTGGTGTAAATTCCTCAAGTGGTAAAATCCTCTGCAACTCCGTGGACATAGACAATTTGTCGAACCACGTAAATCTGTGTGTTCCGCTGTGTTGTTATTTTCTGGTGTGATTTTTCTCGTTTTATTTTTCATTTCGTCGATTATTCTCCTGTTTGATTTATATATATACCACATCAACTGGTGTATATGTAGATCACGCAAAAACAACTGGTATCAGAGTCTGGTTTCGAATCTGAGGAAGAATAATGGTTGCAGATGAGGTGGAGGTTTCAGGGATTGAGAGATTTGATGACACGGATTTTGGTTATTGGAGAATGCAGATATAAGATTATCTTTTTGGGAAGAAACTTCATCTTCCAATTTTGGGAAAAAGACCTGAAAGGATGGATGAGGCTGAATGGAATTTGTTGGATCGAAAAGTTTTGGGGGTTATTCGATTGGTTCTATCGAGGTCTCTTGCACATATCCTCATTAAGAAAATGACGACTGCAGATCTCATGACAGCCTTATCAGGTATGTATGAAAAGTTATCGAGGAATAACAAGATGCTCTTGATGAATAAGTTATTCAATTTGAAGATGGCGGAAGGTATTTCTGTTGCTTGACACCTGAATGTTTTCAATACTATCACAAATCAATTGTCGTCTGTAGAAATTGATTTTGATGATGAGATATGTGCACTGATCTTGTTAGATTCATTGCTAGATAGTCGGAAGTCATGAGGATCGCAGTTAGCAGTTCTGCAGGTAAATCTAAATTCAAATACGATGATATTCATGATTTGATTTTGGCTGAGGAAGTTCGCAGGAAAGATTCAGACGAGGTCTCAGGTTCAAGTTCGACACTGAATGTTGATTTCAGAGCGAGATGGCATGACAAAAACTTAAGTATAGGGAGATCAAAATCAAAGTTTAGTAAGCAGACAACCTGTTGGAATTGTGGCAAGGCTGACACATAAAGAGGAACTGCAGGAATCCTAAGAAGATGAAGAATGATAGTGTAAATGTGGTATCTGAAGAATCACAAAATGCACTATTGTTGGCAGTTCATAGTTCTGTTGAAGACTTGATATTGAATTCAGGGGCTTTGTGGTAAGAAATCTACTAGAGGCCATAGTGCAGAGTAGTGATCAAAGTGAAGAGGAAAGTGGGTCCGGGGAAATCATTTCTATTGTACCACAGACAGATGTTGAAGAACCACAGAACGATGAAGAAATCTTGCAAGATGAAAGTTCGAGTAAGTGGGAGCTGGCAGAATTTCCATCAGGGAAGAAGGCATTGCACAACCAGTGGGTGTACCGGCTGAAGACTGAACGTGATGTCAGTGAACGGTACAAGGCTAGACTTGTTAAAAAAGACTTTCAACAGAGACAAAATGTTGCCCATGCAGTGGGAGCTGTAAGAAGAGAGAAGAGTGACCCTGAGAATAGCTTGGAGGTGCAAAGTTATGTGGAGCCTGCTGATATGTTAATTGAGGGTGTTACTCTTGAGGAATTGAAGTTATGCACAGCTTTAATTAGTATTTTGGAGTGATGACAGAGGCTTTGAGTTGCAGGGGTGGAGGATTCAAGGTGGAGGAAACATGTTGAAGAAAAATGCGACACCGCTAGTGGAGGATATCAGTTTGAGGAAAGAGATGTTGCAGCCTGTGTACCGGTCTCCATGTGAAAGAATTGTTAGAAATGGTGGAGCCCGGTCCACTATGCTTGGGCGGTTACTTTGCTTTGGAGAGTCACACCTCTTGACAAATAACCACTCACGCCTTTCTCTTTTGTGAAGTGAAGCATCTCTTTGCTCCCTCATGTTCGTGATAAAAGCTTCGGATGACTCTCCTTGGGTTTAGTAGTCACGCTTGGTGTTTTTTCTTTGGGTTTCCTCGGGATAGAGGAAGAGTTCTTTGGGCTTCCACGGGGCAGTGGAAGAGAAGTGCAAGGAGGAGCAGTTCCTTGCGGTAGAAGGAAGAAAGAAGAAGATTGTTTTCCCTAGGTTTCTTTTTGGTGGCTTGTGGCAGAATAGATATTGAGTGTATTTCTCTTGTAAGTTTGTTTTCTTCGGTGTATCTCGGTGTAGAGAGAGAAGAACAGTGAGAGCAACGAAGAGTGAGAGATTTCTCTTGTAAGTCGAGGTGATCGACTTGTGTAAATTCCTCAAATAGTAAAATCCTCTGTAACTCTATGGACGTAGTCAATTTGCCGAACCACGTAAATCTGTGTTCCGCTATGTTGTTCTTTTCTGATGTGATTTTTCTCGTTCTATTTTTCACTTCGTCGATTATTCTGTTGTTTGATTTATATATATACTACATCAATTGGTGTATATGTAGATCACGCAAAAACAACAACTGGGCCCGGTCGTGACATTTTAGGGCATTGTACTTTTGTATTGGTGATCTTGTAGCATGGAGAAATAAAAAAATATTGCCATGGCAATTAGTGTAGAAGTTGAAATCAGATTCTTGACTAGTAGGATTAGTAAATTAATTTTATTTAGGCTCCATTTGAAGAATTTTTCAAATAACTACCAAGACTTTTATTATACTATATTGCGACAATAAGATTCCTATCAATATATTGCACACTCCTGTCCATCATGTTCAAATTAGACATGTGGAGGTAGATCAATACTTTTATTAAAATAATTTCATAAGGGAGCTTTTTTTTATACCTTCCTCTAATCAAACTTTTGATATTCTGACCCGATTTGTTAAGATCCTATTGAAAAAATGATTGATTAGCTTCTTTTGTATGAGTATACTTTTTAGCATTATTATACCATATGTTAAGATTATTATGAGGGCGAGTCTTGAATGCTAACATTATTATGTAATTTGGAAATAATTAATGGGATTTATGTTCTACCATATGTCTTCTCTAGGTAAAAGTTCGGTCTGTAAATGACAAATATGGGCATGCGGTTTCGTACTTCTATCCAGAATTCCTGCTCGCTTGATCATAAAATAAGAGTATTAATTGTTCTTTGAAATTAGATCCTTGGCTAGAGGATTAGTAAATTAATCTGACTTGGGCTATACTTAAAAAGAATTTTCCAAATAACAATCAAGACTCTTAGGATACTATATTGCGACAATATGGTTCATATCAATATAATGCACACTCCTGTCCATAGTGTTCATATTAGACACGTGAATATAGATCAATTCTTTAATAAAATAAATTCAAATGAAACTTTTTTTATATACCTTCCTCTAATCAAACTGTTGATATTCTGACCAGAGTTGTTAAGGTCCTATTGAAAAATTGCATAAGCTTCGTTTGTATAAGTTTACAGATTAGCTTGAGGGTGAGTCTTGAATGCTAACGCTATTATGTAATTGAGAAATGATTAATGGGGCTTTTCTACTACCATACGCTTTCTCTAGTTACAATTTTATTACGTAAATGACAAATGGGCTTGAGGCTTTGTACTTCTAGCTAAAATTCCTGCTTGCTTGATCATTGGTAAATCCGTTTTGGTTGGCAAAAAGCCATTTTCTTGCACTAAATGGAAGACCATTAAGATGGGGTTTATTTGTGGTTGTTCCCTAGGAATTCTACCCATTATGTTTAGCAGTTTTTTAGATGAAAACTTGCTGTGATATTCAGATTATTTTTCATGCTTGATTCTTTAAATCCGTTCTGGTTGGCAAAAGTCCAAATATTTCGTTATTTTTTTCTTTTGATGCCATGATTTGACCAAATGGAGCAATGAAAAATTCCACTACTTTGTCGCTTACTTTTTTTTACATCTAATAGATATAGCCTTATGCAACTTAAGAAACTTAATCCTTAATTATTTTTCAAGCTAGATGAAATGGACATTCTGATTTCATGTTTAACGACTTTAGAAGGGAATAGTCCTAAAATTCAACTTGGAAAATTAATTTTTTCTAATGTGGAGATAAATCTTTCATCCTCTCTCTCTCTTCATGCACACACACACACACATACATAGAGAGAGAGAAAATTTAATTATACTCATACTATTTATAATTGGCTATTTTAGCCCCAGACTATGTAAGGTGTTTAATTTTGCTCCTTTGACTCATTTTTGATTTGGAATAATTCAACAAAGGAACTATTTTGGAATATATTTGAGGTGTCAGCGGGCTAAATTGAACACATTAGATCGCTATGTTTATAATTGTTGTAAAAAAACGACGACAATAAAACAAAAAATCAGATCGAGAAAAATCGCAAAACAGAAAAAAACGGCGGAAACACACAAATTTACGTGATTCGGCAAATTGCCTACGTCCACGGAGCTGTAGAAGATTTTGTTAGATTCGAGGAATTTCACCCGTCGATCACCTCGACGATTACAAGAAAACACTTTTTTTCTCTTCCTCTCTCTCTTTCCTCCCCTTCTCTCTCTCTCTAAACCGAGAGTCATACCAAGAAGAAGAAAGACGGCTTCAAAGAAAAGCAACCTTGCGATTCCTTTATTTCTTGTGTATAAGCCTCACGCTGGAGAATAATCCAAGGAGAGAAGCCTGTTGGAGAGTAATAATACTTCCTTGTAATCGTGAGCCCTTTTTATTCTTGTCCAAGCCAAAGAAGAATTTAAGGTAGCTTGCCTGAATAGAGGGAAATCAGAAACAGCCTTGAGAATCAAATCCCAANAAAAGATGCAAAAATATTGTATGAGAGAGCTTAAAAGAAAACTCAACTCACACAGTACAACACACCCAAAACCCAAAGGGCGCAAAAGTGCTAAGGCTGTCCCACTTTAGTCCTCCCTCAGCCTTTAGTTCTCGGAATTGAGTTTGCTAACAAATTAATAAGGTGAGTGTCGTTGCCTGAAGTAACCAAAGTATCATACATCTGATTCCTGAGCTGAAGTTGGTCTCCATTCTCCTTTTTCCTCCTCGATGTGTAGACCTGTCATTCCTCATCCGATGATTGACTCATTTGATCAATAGATTGTTCCAAAGTTGGTTGGACGTGTGTAGGCTATTGCACAACTTGATCTCCATGAACCTGAGTGACAGATACAGCTTGCTCGACCTGATAAAACGGTAGTGAAACAGTAGAAGTATTGCAACCTGTAATAATAGTGATAGGTCCTAGGGCAAGTGGGGTCTGAAGAATCTTCCTCTCACCCACGATAGGTGGTTCCAGAGACGCCTGAGTGGTTGTAATATTGTCTGTGAGAATAGTGACATCTTCAGGGGCATTCTTTTGATGATCAATATTGTTAATAATTTGGAATTGATCATGAGGAGATGAAATCACTGTCTCTGGCGGAGTACTATATTTTTTTGGTCTGAGGTGTGGATATAGATGGTGACATTGAGAACTGGAGTGGCCGAACATACAATAATTTGAACAATACAAAGGAAAATGCTCAATCACTACCTTTTGCCAATACCCATGATGCTGTGTGCCAACCAAATTATCTCACAAGCAGATAAAGTGATGTCTCTTTCAACAATTACTTTGGCTTCTGATGGACGGGAAATATTAAGTAGGAATGTCCGTTTTGAGTGGCTTACCATAAGCTGAGGCAATAGCGTACAAAACTTTTTGAGTAAAATAATGAAATTTCAGACCAGGGAGGCGAATCTAAACCGGAATGATCGGAGGTTCTGTCTGAGTGTCAAAATCCACAGACAATTTCAGAATCATCATTGTTCTATTATCAATCCAGATTATTCTTCTAGCAAATGAACGCGTATAATCCTCTTCATTATTAATTTGTATGAGAATGTATCTTCCATCTAACAGTTCAATTTTTCACTCCCCAACAAGGTGCATAAGCTCAAATTCTTTACAAATCAGATTTATTTTGGGATGACCATACAAAAATTTCTCAACTAAATTCAGTCGACAAGAGGAAGCAAGTTGAATACCTTCAGCTTCTGTAAAAAATAAAGCCTAAAAAGGCTAATATATTAAACAAAAAAGAAGATACATATACAATATGAGGGAGGGCCCAAGTATGACACCCTGTCCACATAAAAAACCATAAAATGTTTCAAAACTAGAAAAAAATAAAAAATAAATTAGATACTAAAATAAAAAGCCTAACAGTGTCGAAATACATAGTATCAGGTGGCTAGAGAGTGACCCAATTTGGTCTTGCCTCTACCTCTCGTTTTAGGGAAGGAGCAAGCTAATAAGTTGGTATGATGATTGCCTTTGCCAATAGTAACCAATGTATCATCCAATATGTTCCCGAGTTGAACTCGGCCTCCATTCTTCTTCTTCCTCCTGGAATAGACCGGTCATTCCTTCGAAGAATCAGTCTGATGGGGTGGTAGAGCTGAAGCAGAAGGAATATGAACCGTAGTACCCACAATAGGTTCTAGTTATGTGAAGTATGAGTTGCCTTTACATCGGATACTTCCTTAAGAAGTGGTAAAAGTTATTAGGCAAACTTCTAAAAGAAATAGAATGGTATTCAAAATTATTCTTTATCTGCATCTTCTCTCATTGAATTTTATTCTAACTATAATACATATCTTATAAAAGTATTTCACATTCTGTTGGTTTAAGCTGATGATGTTTATAACATAAATTTCCAATTTTAATCAGCTCCCATGGTTATTGTTCTTATTTCTCCTACTTAAAAAAATATGAAGTATAAATAAAAATATCATTATACTTTTATGAAATGTAATTATTTTGTTTTTTCCTTCTTTATTATTGTAAGTCGTTACTTTTTTATATGTAGCCAAAATCATCACTTGACTCGCACATTGTAAAAAAAAGGAAGAATACTTTTGGAACTATAAAAGTTATTAGGCAATTTGTTTCCATGAAATATCTTATAAATTAAATAATTTTTTTTTAAACAATGTTTCTTTCGTTTGCTTAAGAGAAAAATTTGACTAAATGCTCATTCTATAGAATAGGTAGGTCATATCTCACTCCTTCAGTACATATTCTCGTTTTTCTTTTCTAACAATAGTTTTGTTTTATGTCCAATTCTCTCCCACTTTTTAACTTAGAAGCATATGCAAAGTTTGTTGCATTGTAATACATTTGTGTCGGTTCCGAGTACTTGTGTATAGCCCTCCTTAGAGAGTTTGTTGGTTTCAAGTCAAATTTTTTTATGACAAATTAAATTTTCTTTGATAAATTTGATTTTTGCCCTCATTTTTTTAGGATTTTATGATCTTGTTACAGGTTTCTCTTAAGTACAAGTATCTATGTTTAATTATCTTTCCCAACAACCCAATATGTTTAGATTAAGAGTAGTCATTGACACCATTATGCGGTTTCTAGATGATGTGAAAAGATTAATGAATGGGTTAGGATAGTAGTATGATAGGTATCGAAGAAGTGTTGAGAGATGATGGTTGAGGTGCAGCACAACCGGAGGGTTGCTAAGAAATAACAAATTTCTACTATTAATGGCAGATGGCAGCAAGTTCGAAGAGGGAGGAAGATGTCAGACTTCGGGAGAGATCACCATCTTGATTCAATTAGATCACAAGCAAACCACTTGAGAGAAATCAAAGGATACAACACTTTAATAGAGAAAATAGGGAGAAAAAGAAATTCCCGGTGATATAAATTCAATGCATGTCCCCTCAAAATAGGAAAGAATAACATATAAATATTTTAAAAATAATTAACCTTAATTTAACTCAAAATAGGCATAAAAACAGGGCCTACAAGGGTCGACCCATTCAATGCCAAGCAAATTTCCTCTACAAACTCTTGCAAAGGAGTTTTTTTTTGCTGCTCGTTCTCGATCTGCTCACAGGATCACATGGATCGTGGTAGACCACTTGTGCATTATTCTTCCTGGGTAGAATATGCTACACCTTCAGAAACTTCTAAAATTGATCTACCACCATCATAACAAAGTCATTACTTTGCTGTGACTGGGGCAACCCATTACAAATTCTATGCTCATATCCACCCAAGACTACTTTGGAACATCTATGCCATTCTAATGTTTATTCTGGTAGAACAAACACCCTTTATTTTTTGTCACAACAAGGGCTGAAATTGCACATGGGTTACTGCTCACTAACCATATCTCTAGCTATTTAGTTTATATATGTTTTTGCAGCTACTTGTTCTCGATAGGACGCATCCGATAGAGATATCTATTTGGGAGATAAGACCCTAAAATGAGATCTTTGACATGTTGAGTACCCCTTCGTAGTGGAAACCTTGGTTTTAGACTGGCGTTCAGGTCATCATGAAATTTGCTTCTTTGTATCGGTATCTTCTACCATCACCATGGGCAGTCCCACTATCGCGTCTCTCATAACCTGTATAAATGTACCACAAGACAATAAGTTTTCCCTTTGCATGAGTACTCATTGTTATGTATTCTTTCAGTGATAAAAGTACAATGTGCTTTCCATGGCTATGTAATCTTTTAGATATTGAAGTACAATGTGCTTTCGATTTTTTATATAAAAGAACATACTTTTGCAGTCATAATGATGTTTGTAACGGTTATACTGTCAAGGATGGCCTAATAGGAGGTGATAAGCATTCAAAGGTACCTTATCACATTTCATCTACTTCTGGAACTTGTCTTCAATAGAGAACTCCAAAAGGCATCTATTGTCATTCATGATTTTATTCATTTTTCAACCAAGATAGAGAATAAAATTGGCTGCGCTTCTGTGTTGTCATCTTCAACTTATCGATCATTTGGGTAGACACCTTATTCTCACAACTACCCTTATCTATATTATAAGATCACACCTCTTTTCTTTCATAGTTTAACGAGTATGAACAATATTACAGTAGAGCCACTGTTCCTCTTGCATGGGCTCAGTCTGAAGGATCCGTTGAATATTTAACATCTCTCAACGATTTGAAGCTGATTCTCCTCTCTAATATCCCCATTTTCTTTTATTACTGTTCACTTTTTCATTCACTCTCTACAAAGAGATCACCATCCAATTTTGGCAATCATATGCAATCTGTAAAAAAACGTGGCATTTGAAGCACTTCTCATGGTTACAAGTCTCTCTGATTAATTCTCTCTCTCAACAATCTAATAGCTTTTGATTAAGAATAGTCATAGACACCATTTCTTGATTTCTAGATGGGATGTAAAGATCAAGGGATGTACTAGGATAGTAGTAGGATTGGTAATGAGGGAAGGAGTGATGATGGCTGAAATATGACACGACTGGTGGCTAGACAGCGTTTCATTTTTTGAGAAGCAGCATGTTTCTGCTATCTAACAACATAAGGTAGTAGGTTATCAGATGTCCGAGGCGATCATCACCTCAATCAAATCACGTTGCACACACATCTCATGAAAGAAATAAAATGATACAATAATCTAATAGAGAAAATACTGAGAAATAGATCTTGAAATAAGAGAAACTCAAAGCAAATATCCCAAAAAATAGGAAATTACAACATATAAAGAGTTTAAACAATTTAACCCTAATTCAATTCAAATTATGCATAAAAAGGGGCCCACAAGTGTTGGCCTCGTTAAGTTCCGAGAAAATTCCAACTATAGATTGCCAGAATGGGAGTTTACTTTTGTGGCACAATTGCGATTTGATCTCACGATCGCGAGATCGCAGTAGATTTTTCCCACATCATTCTCCATTGGTAGGAGAGGCTTCGCATTCTTCTCAAGAAATATATGAAATCAATCTACTACAACCATAATAAAGTCATTGCATTGCTATGTTTGGGGCAACCCTACTACAAAGTCTATGCTTACATTCGCTCAAGGATACTCTGGAACCCGCATACTATTCCAAATTCTATTTTGGAAGAATAAACAACCATCATTTTTTAGCACAACTAGAGTTGAAATTGCACATGGGGTAGTACTTTTACAAATCAATTCTCTAGCCATCATGTCCGTAACTTGAGTCTGCAAGTCCTCGTACTCGACGTAGGGCATCTAACAGAGAGATTTGTTTGGGTGACTATACCGTAAAAGGAGTTCTTTAACATGCTGGGTGCCCTTCCACAACGGAAACAATGCTATAGACTGGCACTCAGATCATCCTTAAACTCTTCCAATAACGGTCTCATTGCCTTAGGTATCTGCTCCGTTGTATCACATCAGCTAGCATCACTAAGGCCAATCCGACCGACATCTCTCTCTAGCCCGTAGAAATGTAGGGCAATACAACTTTTCACTCTGCTTGAGTATTCATTGCTATTGATTCTTTCAATTATAGAATACAATATGATTTCCATTATTAATAAAAAAAATTTATTTTTTAATGATTATGATGTGTTCAACGGTTGTATTGCCAATGATGGTCTAGTGGGATGTGATAAGCATTCATAGGTACTACATTACACTACACTTGCTCCTAGAACTTATCTCTAAAGAGAACTCCACAAGACATCTCTTGTTAACTATGATCTTATTCCCCTTTTTAAACCATGACAAAGAATAAGGCTGAGAGCATTTATGTGGTTCTAGATTCTACTTTTTGACCATTTATTTGACACCACATTTTTCTAAATACTTACATCTATGACAAGAATACACACCTTTCCCCTCTCAGTGCAACTAATATTTAATGTTGTTACAGTAGAGTCACAATTGCTCTCATGAGCTCAGTTTGAAAGATTGATCGAATGACTAACATTTTCTTCGTCGGCTGAAGCTGATACTCCTTCCTTACATCCTCATTTTTTCTCGTGTCATTGTTAATTTTTTCAATGGTTCTTTGTTTAGTGAAAGAGATCACCCTTTTCTTTGAGCAATTAGACCTAATGTGTTAAAACCATGACATTTGAAGCACTTTCTGGCTAAAATAGATTTGAGACTACTAGTGGTTTCCAAATTTTCTCCACACTTGATTGGTTACTCGTTGCTCTTTAGTGGTCATATGGTGAAGTTGCTGCTTTTCTAGCTTTAAATCTAGGGTACATCGAGTAGAGACAAAGATGACTGCATTTGCATCACGTTACCAATAGATGATTCCAATGCTCCAAGATATTCTATTATTTTGTGCTCCTCTGGTTCCACTTTTTTGAAGCATAACTTAATCGAAATTTGCTGAGTATTTCATAGAAGAATCTCTTTGGCGCATGTGAAATTAAGAAAATGTCTTATCTATAATACAGACAAAGATATTTACGTTGAATTTTTTTTCTCATGTTAGACCATGTGGTTATCTTACTTTTCCATTCTAGCCGTTGAAGATGCTTCAAGCTCTCTTACCATAAGGAAACATTCTTCCAAATTTTGATGACTGTCCATTAGGCTCTCTTGTCTTTGGAAATATTTTTATGCCAAAAAATTCATTCCTCTATTTGACACAATTTGAAGCCACTCATTGAATTCATTTGGATCCAAATGTCTTTCAAAATCTGACAAGTCAATCATCACACTAATAACTTGGCCTCTCTTTTGATATTCAATACAAAATCGCTAGGCATTGGTTTTTCATTACTCGAAACATCTTGATTGAAGTGATTCGATTTTCTTCTCAATCTTGGGAGTCACTATTGTTGTATGGATGACTTCTCGAGGTCGTTTCCTCTCAAAGGCGAAAAGCCTTCCATCTTAAGCTCTTGGATACATCTTTACATGTTTCTCCTTGATGTAATGATCTTTTTTTCCCAATTAGGGTTCAGACTCAAAACCGATCATTAGGGTTAGGGATGCAAGGTGTAGGGTTGATTTTGGTGGAGGTTTTAGATTATGTTATATGAATTTTTGGTTTAAGAATTGAAACCCCCTAAAGATTTAGGGTTTGTAGGCTCTGATAAATTTCACCGTCTAGGGTTTTTGGATGGTGTGGAAAGACCTGAGGATGGGCTATAATAATAGTATGATATGAACGATGAAGGAGTGATGTCGACTGAAGTTTGGCGCAACCAACTCTTGTATAGCGGGTGGTTGCAGATAAAAAGCAAATTTATACTGTCAAATTGTAGAAGGCCACATGTTCGAAGAGGGAGTAAGACGTCAAATGTTCGGGAGAGGTCACCTTCTCGATTCAAATCAGGTTACCGACCACCACCCGAGAGAAATTAACGGATACAACAATCCAATAGAGAAAACATAATGAAATAAACTTATAAAACCATAGCAAAAGTCCCCAAAAAATAGAAAATAACAACATATAAATAGTCTCGAGCAAAATTTAACCCTAATTTAGTTCAAAATGAACATTAAAAATGGGCCCATAAGGGGCCAGACTCATGTAGTTCCATGAAAATTTCCTTTGACACGAGTTTGCTCCCACGACTCGTTTTTGATTTGATCTCACGATCGCAGGCTCATTGTTGACTCTCTTGCGTCAATAATTAAATGATAAATACTTAGCGTATATTCGCAACTACTTGGTCTTAGTTTTTGAAAATTTATTACTTTTGGATTGGAGCGAATGGTGGGAGAAATAATATTAAACTCGATTAAGATCTAATGGTTTTACCATCTTCAATGATCGTGGGCCCTCTAATCCTTCTTCATTAGAGTTATTTTAATCAACTTTATTGAATGATCTTTCTAATTTGCCATTGATTACATAATCTAAGGGAACTTTGTAGACCTTTGGTGAATGTTTGTCCAGGTGGATAATTAAAGCATACTAACAAAGAGCTTTATGCCCTACCAAGTGCATTATATGTCACCATTTAGAGGATTGGGTTATTCGTGAACATGCTGCCCTTGATCGTGATTGTAATTTCATGTTGCCATTTTTAAACCGCTAATCAGAGGGCCTTAGTTATAAATATACTTTTTCTTGAGCTATTTAGTTGTAAAACCACGTGATCAGAACATGTGTCATTTCTTTAGCATTTGAATGTGAATATAAATGTACATTTGATATGACCTTAGCATTTTGTGATTTAAAGTTAATATTAAATTTGTCATACTAAATAATCAATTGTGTGGGCTGGATATTTGAATGCCTCGTCCTTAAGAGTTGCATTTCACTTAGACAGTTTACTATTTTACAATTTTCTTAGTTTTTCACATTTTTATTGCGGCTGAAGCCTAAAATTGATTTGCATCAAAATTTGGAAGTGATGATATCTTTTTAGGTTGAATTCCTTTTTTAGCACAACCATCATTGGGGTCGGATATTTCAAAATATTTGTTTTGACAATTTCACTGCTTAATGAATTAACTCGATTTGTTATGATATTTAATAACTATGCCCATCACGAGGGTTGATTACTTGCTTGGACTTTTTTACTTTTAACATTGTAGTTTTTGCTTGTTTCTTGCATGGAAATGATTTTAATATGGTTTATGTTTTTTTTTTTTGAAAAATTAACGTGGTTTAAACTTTGTCAACTTTGTCGCAAATGTAGGGATTCAACCTAAGAATTAAAATATGTGATTGTATAAAATAGACATGTTATTGCGGTTTTTTAATTTTGTAAATCATTTTTTTTCCTTTTTAGTTAAAGGCATTGAAGTTCATGTGCGAATGAAAAATAAATTAATTTGGTCAAATTTACAAGTATTTGATTCCTAAATTATATTAATGTCGGTTTGTTTAATTAGTCTGAGTGCCGAAATTAAAATATTTTCAATTTGCAATTTGGCTAAAATTTATTACTTTGCTGTTGCCAAAAAATACTAGTATCATCAATTTTAGGTTTTCTAAGGAGGAAGATTAACTGTGTTGAGTGAGACTTATGACACTATCCTACGAGTAGGGCAACTTATTCAAGAACATCGTCAAACATGTTGATGATTTTTTATCTTGAGGAGGGAATTTGCAAAATTTAAAATGATTGCAATTTTCTTTAATGTAATTGCAAGGTTTAGTTCTTGTAATATTTTTTGACTTTTAATTAATTAGCTCAGCATGTTCGCCAGAGCGTACAATTGTGCTTTGAATTTAAATGATTTAAACACAATTTAGAGAACATGCAAAATTTTCAATGCACTTGCATGTTTTTTGAGACCTCATATTCGAGTAAATAATTGTCTTATGAAGCTTGTGTAAGTCTTGAAGATTTGAAATTATCGAACATTATTGCTTGTAAGAATATTTTGTTGTTACGATGCATTTCATGTCTTATTGTATGATTTTTTAAAGACCTTTGTCATCTTGGTTATGCGTATGTATTACAGATTCCGTGGAAAATGTAAGACATTGAAATTTTTTCATTTTTGAAATGTCTGAATTCTGTCTTTATATAAATGTATTATCTCGATGGACTAACAACAACAACAACAACAACAATAACAAAACCTTTATCCCACTTAGTGGGGTCGGCTACCTGAATCTTTTTTCTCCATTGCGTCCTGTTCAGTGTCATATTTTCATTTAATCCTAATAAATTAAGATCATTTTCTGTACAATATACCCAAGTCATCCTAGGTCTACCTCTGTCTTCCTTAACATAAGTCGAATCTAAAACATCTACTCTTCTAATCGGATCCTCAAATGGTTAACGTTTAATGCGACTAAACCATCTAAGACGACTCTCTAATTTTTACCGCACTGGAGCTACACCGGCCCTGTCACAGATATATTCATTTCTCATTTTGTCTCTAACTGTAAAGCCACTCATCCACCAAATCATTCTCATCTCGGCAACACTTAACTTAATTTTATGCTTCTCTTTTTAAGGCCAACATTCAGCGCCATTGAGCGTTGCATTTCTCATCACCATCTTATAATTTTTTTCTTTTAGTCTAAGCGGTACTTTTCTATCACATAATAGGTCCAAAGCATTCCTTCATTTCAATCAACTAACTTGAATTCTACTAATAACATCCCTATCACATCACAATCAATTTGAACAATAGACCCGAGATATCTAAAGCGTTCACACCTTTTAATAATTTGATCACCCATAGCTACATTTCTGTCACTAGTGGTACTACTTTACATTCCATGTATTCAGTTTTGGTTCTACTCATTTGAAGGCCTTTAAACTCCAAGGCAAACCTCCATAATTTAAGTTTTTCTCGAGCTTATTCTCTCGTCTTATCCATGAGAAGAAAATCATCAGCAAAAAGCTTACACCAAGCTACATCTTCCTGTAAGTGTCCAGTAAGACCATCCATAACTAAAGAAAAAAATATGGGCTTAAAACTGACCCCTGATGTAAACCAATTTAAATAGTAAAAATATTTGGTCAATCCTCTTTGAATACAAGTAACAGCTCCTGTATACATATCTTTAATGACTTGAATATAAGTCATACTAACACCTTTCTTCTCAAAAAGTCACCAAAGGATATTATTTGGAACCTTATTATAATATTTTTCTAAATCAATAAAAATTATATGCAGATTCTTCTTATTATCTCTGAACTTCTCCATCAAACCGGTCGTTAAATATATAGCTTCCATAGTAGACGTGCCCAGCATAAATCCAAATTGATTATGAGAAATCTTTGTAATGTCTTAACCTATGTTCAATTACCCTTTCCCATAATTTTAAAGTATGGCACATCAACTTAATTCATCTATAATTGGCACACTCTTGTGCATCCCCTTTATTCTTAAAAATGGGGAATAAAATACTCTTTCTCCTCTCCTCAGACATCTTTTTAGCTTTCTAACTATTATTAAAGAGTTTAGTAAGCCAAGAAACCCCTAAATCTCCTAAATATTTCCACACTTCAAATGGGATATCATTAGGTCCTACAAACTTTCCACTCTTAGTTTTCTTTAATGCCTCATCAACTTTTTTTTTTACTAATGCGACGATAAAAATAAAATATTTTATTATTTTTAACGATATTAAGATTACTATGGTCGATTGTATTTTCTGAAACATTATTACAAAGCTTATCAAAATAACTCACCCACCTATTTTGACAATCTTTTTCTAAGAAAAATACTTTTTGATTTTCTTCTTTAATACTCTTGAGTTAAATATTTACTTTCTTTTTTTCCTTATTTGGCTAGTTTATACATATATTTTTCCCTATCCTTTGTATCTAATCTATATTGTAAAGATAACAAAAAATAGAATTTTTAGCGTCACTGATTCTTTTCTTACTCTTTACGGGCAGTTTGATATTTTTTTTAGTTCTCTAAGCTTTTTACATTTCAACCAATTTTTATAACAAACTTTTTTATATATTTTTTTCTTACACATTATTATTCCATCAACTATTTTTATTTATAGAAATTTCTTCTTTTGATTCTTCAAGTACAACTTTTGCTACATGTTTAATAGTTTTTGTTACTTTATCCCACATAGAATTTGTTTTTTCATGAACACCCTAAATTTTGAAATCTTAAATTTTACTCATAAAAATAATTTTATTTGTCTTTTAAGTATCCCTATCTAATTCTACGATAATGATTCATTGTGTTTTTTATTTTACAACTCTTCATCTTAATATATAGAATTAACGAACGATGTTGAGTACTTAAATCCTTACTTGAAATGACCTTATAATCTTACGTTCTCAATGATCTTTTCTTTTCATAAGAAAATAATTAATTTATGTTTTATTAGCTCCATTCTTTTAAGTAATAATATGCTCATCTCTTTTCTTGAATAAAGTATTATTAATAATAAAATCATACGCTAAAGCAAAATCCAATGTAGCTCTACTTTCTTTACTAATGACTCCAAAACTGTAGCCACTATGAATATTTCTAAACTCTTCTACCATTCTAACGACATGTCCATTTGAATATCCCCCAATAAAAATTCTTTCTTTAAGTGGTATCATTTGTATTAAGTCTTCCATATCATTCTAGAATTTATCTTTAGAACCTATATCTAAACCTACTCGAGGAGCGTAAACACTTATAGTATTAAAAATCTTAGTATCAACAATAATCTTAAAAGTTATAATTCTATCTCTAATTGTATTAATTTTTATAACATTTATCTTTCAAACTCTTATCTATAAGTACATCCACTCATTTCTAGTGCGATTCTTACTTGAATACTAAAATTTAATACCTAAGTTATTAATCTCTTTAGCGTTTTCTTCAACCCATTTAGTTTCTTGAACACATAAGATATTTATCTTTCTATTAATCATAATATCAACTAATTCCATTAATTTACCAGAGTGTACTTATATTCCAAGATCTTTTCATAATATTAGTTTTATAGACCAACTTCTTTACCCGCATTCGTCCGTATTGTGGGAACCCTGCTTATTTGACACTATACCCGGACATTGGTGTAGCAGCTCTTGGACACTTTTCATTGTATTCAGACCATACAGCGCGTCGCTTACAGGGGACGCCCTAACACTTACACAATAATTAAAAGGATAATTATCTCGATAGACTTAGGCCATATTTTTTCCTTCTATGAATTGGAGGTATGTTTAATTTATTTTTTCACTATTCAATTTTGTTTGTGTTCATAGTGTTCTTACAGTGTTAGGAGCAATGTAAAGGTCTTTTGCTTGTGATACGAATCAAAGTCAAAATCAACGGGCAAATTACAATTGATATGTGGGAAAACTTAAGAAAGGGCTAATTTGATTAATATCAAGACAAACAAACAAGTTACAATGGATGATCTGTAATTTGAGAGTTAGATCATCTCTCCACAAATCCTAGATATCGTTAAGAACACAAAGAGAAAAGTAAAACTGTAACAAATCAAAACATACAACAAACCCTAGCCAATTAGCCTTAATATATACTCTCCAAGATTTCAAATTTTCCCCCAAAACACCCTCAATTCCTCTTATCTTGTACGTAATTAGTGGCTGTGGACCCCACCCAAAAGATGGAATTGTCCTAAGAAGCTTATTGGGATTTCGCCTCCTGGGTTAGGCCGGTTGGTGTGCCTGAGCTTGCCAGTCCACGTTAATCTTTCTTGGACCGACTCTTCTGCAAGATCGGCTCTTCCATCGGCTCTCCCGGCTGCAGTAGGCATGTCAACACTCCCCTCCCGAAGAAGCATCTTGTCCCCTAGGTGGAATGATGGAAATTACTTTTGGATCACTTTGTAAAGTTATCACATTACTTCCTAATCTGAGTGATCTTTCCACCTAATCACACCTCCTTGACTCCAGCCACTCCTTGACGCACTTCTTGACCTCTAAAGGCTACAAAATCACCTTCATGTCCTCGATCAGTGCCGAAGGTAGTGAAAATGAGAGTGTATGATCTTCGATAGCACGCCTCAGTTGTGAAACATGAAATATTAGATGTTGTGTTGATGACGATTATAACCTCAACCGATAGGCCTTTGCCCCAATGCATGCCGTAATTGCATAGAGTCCAAAATATTGTGGATGAAGTTTCTCGCTGCTCTGCCTGACCGGCAATGTCTTATGCTAATAGCGTCTCAGCTTCAGGTAAATCATGTCCCAAGGTTGAAATTGTATCTCTTATGTCCATCCGTTTTTTTTATGATTTGTAGAGGTCCGCCAATATCCTATCTCTCTCTTCCAACTACCGGTCGACATTGGATACCGGTGTAATACTATGGCCATAATGTATTAGGTGATGTGGATTTTGCCCATGCAGAATCTTGAAAGTGTTGTTCTATGCCACAATATGTTACAAACTATTTTACCAATATTCAACTCATGCAATTCACTTAGCCCAATGCTTTAGTGAATTCCATACAAAACAGTGAATGTATATCTATACACTCCTGTTGACCACCTCCATTTGGCCATCAATCTAGGGATGAGATGTTACGCTTCTCTGAAAGATTATTTCTTGTAACATGAATAGCTCCTTCCAAAATTGACTGAGGAACTTTTTGTCCTTGTTTGATACAATAGATTCCTGTATTATGTACAAACATGTCACTTCCAACACCGTGTCTACTGAAACCGCAGTGTGTGTTGTAATGGAATGAAATGTGCATATACTTGCTCAGGTGATCTGCTACCACTAAGCTTATCATATACCTTTCTAATCTTGGCGACCCCTCTATAAAATTCATTACCCTTTTTTGCCAAACCTTCTTCAGTAAAGTTAATTGCTGTAGCAACCCTCTTGGTGCCATGACCAAGTACGTGTATCGCTGTCACACATTGCCCCTTGCCACCATGTCCTCTTTGTCATTGTGCAACCCCACCCAATAAAGCTTCGTTGATAGACGACTCCATGTCTTATGTACCCCTGAGTGTCCCCCAATTGCACTACATAAATTTTCTACAATAGTTTGGAGATAGACTCTGATGCCCTCGACAACATGAAACACCCCTAGTACAGTAGTTTCTGCTTCCTCAATGCATATCCTGGATGACTATTCGGATCTTGTAGCAGCTTTGCTAGTAATTTAGTCAACCCTTCATCCTACTTGCTCTCCCGTTTCAGGGCTTGCCAATTTAGGATCAAGGGTACTGATAATGTTGTCACTTGGGGCTCCTCCATCTTTCTCGACAGCGCATCTTTCTTTTTTATCCATTTCTGGTATGTACTGAGTCACAAAATCATATCCTATTAACTTGGATAACCACATTTGATTCTCCCCAGTCACCATCCTCTGCTTCAAATACTACTTTAAGCATGTTCTGAGTAGAAAGTGTCACACCAACATGTACATTCACCACTTTTGAGTAGCCAAAACAAAGATATTAACTCCCTCTCGTACATTGACTTGAGCCATGCCTGCTGTGAGCACTTGACTGAAGTTGATAATCAATCGCTAGTCCTACATGAGTACTGCTCCGAATCTGTATCTTTTCGCGTTCGTATCTTTCACAAATGCTTTATTAAAGTTTGGAAGTGCTGATACCAGAATACTGGTCATGACTTTCTTTGGATGTTTGAAGGCCTGTGTTGTTTCTTCCCCCTACTTGAAATTGAGTTTCCTCAGTTGCTTTGTCAGCGTCCTTGCTATTGTGTCTCACCCTCACGAATTTTTGTTAGTACCCGGTGAGTTCAAGCAACCCTCTCAACTCCTTCAAAGTTCTTTGTAAAGGCCAGTCTACCATAGCCTCATTCTTGGACTGGTTTGTTGCTGCTACTCTTACTTTGGTCACCACGTGCCCTATGTACTCTACTTATAACTGTGAAAAGGAGTATTTCTTTAAACTATCATATAACCGGAGCTCTTTTAATGTTTTCAAGACTGTCCTCAGGTGCTCCACATGCTCCGTCTCCATACAACTGTAGATCAGAATGTCATTGAAGATCGCAAGGATGAATTTCCAGAGGTAAGCCTGAAAATTTCGCTTCATGAGGCACTGATATATAGCGGAGCGTTGGCGAGGCCAAACGACATTACCAAGAACTCGTACTGTTCTTCTTGTGCCGTGAATGCAATCTTGTGCACATCAATTAGATTCATCCTCATTTGGTGGTATCTTGATTTAAGATCAATTTTTTAAAAAATGACTACTTCATAAAGCTTATCTAACAGCTCATCAATTACTTGAAATGTGTGCGTTATCTTAATATACCAAAAAGTTTTAAAAAGAAGACAATAAAGCTCATATCGTGTATAAAAGTGTAATCTATCATCTACAAGTATCGAAGAAAGCTCATTAAGGGTTTGCTTAGAGCAGCTGCAACTTATTAATATGTTGTTATATAACGGCTGTGACACTCACTGTCTGTTTGCTTTTTGTAGCTTTGAAGCAGTTGTGCTACAGCTGTTTCTGAACAAATGACCTTTCTGCCACATGTACTATATTATTATTTATAACAGAACTAATTCTACTAGCACTTTCCATACTTAAAAGTAAATATTTAGTTTGAATGTTACAAAATAAAAAACAAGCACATCACAAAGTAATAACATGACAATCAAAAAAAAAAAAAAGACGATCAAATCAATAATTAATAATATGATAATGTTGTTTTTAAATTGCACTTGGTTTATATCATGGGATAAGCCATCCTCCAAGGAAGTTCTCTACGCCAGATCACTATTGGTGGTGAAATCCTCCAACCCCTCCATCTACTTGAGGAAGTTATTGTTTTTGTTTTTCTCTTTGGACACCTGTAAAACTATCTTTCGTTGCTATGTGGCTATCGCGATGTAAGAAGAAAATATTGTAGTCCACAGTATAAGTACAATGCTCCAAAGATATCAGAATTCATCGAGCTCATCTTTTCTAAAGGTTTAAAACAACATAGTGCAAAATCTTAGATATAATATTAGTAAAATTGTATGATAGAAATAATCAATTAAAGTTTTATGAAACTGTGAGATCTTAGAGTGCATAGTATAAACCATCAAATCAGTCACTATAAGAAGACAACATAACTTTTAAAAAAGGGTTCTTAGTTGTCTTGAAACCACATAATATCACATGAATGATGAGATACCACATATGCATAAACTGTGAGGTCTCACATATGCATACAACAATAAAAACAACAACAAAGCTATAATCCAACTACGTGGGATCGGCTACATGAATCCTCTCTCCAATGCGCCCTATATACTGTCATATTACCATTTAGTTCTAATAAATTAAGATCATTTTTTATACAATAAGCTTAAGTCTTCCAAGGTCTACCTTTGTCTTTCTTAACAAAAGTCAAATCTAAAACATTTACTCTCCTAATTGGTTCATCAGATTGTCGACGTTTAATGTGACCAAACCATCTAAGACCGCTTTATCTAATTTTGTCTGTCACAGGAGATAACACCAACCTGATCACGCATATATTCATTTCACATTTTGTCTCTAAGTGTAAAGCCACTCATCCTCCTAATCATTTTCATCTCGGCAATACTTAACTTAGTATTATGCTTCTCTTTTAAAGTCCCACATTCAATGCCATAAAACATTGCAGGTCTCACCACCGTCTTATAAAATTTTTGTTTCGGTCTAGGAGGTACTTTTCTATCACACAAAAGGCCCAAAGCATTCCTCCACTTGAATTCTACTATTAACATCCCCATTTATATCACCATCGCTTTTAACAACAAACCCAAGATATCTAAAACGTTCACACCTTTTAATATTTTGATCACCCAACGTTACACTTCTGTCTCTAAAGCTACTACTACTAAAATTGCATTTCATGTATTCAATTTTAGTTCTACTCAAATGAAGGCCTTTAGACTTCAATGTATACCTCCATGATTCAAGTTTTTCCTGTGTTTTTTCTCTCGTATTATCCACGAGAAGGATATCATCAGCAAAAAGCATACACACATCCTCCTGTAAATTTCCAGTAAGACCATCCATAACTAAAACAAAAAGATATGGGCTTAAAGCCGATCCATGATGTAATCCAATAGAAATAGGAAAATATTTGGTCAATCCTCTTTCAGTTCGAACACAAGTAACAACTCTAGTATGCATATCTTTAATGACTTGAATATAAGTCATATCAACACCTATCTTCTAAAGAACTCTCTGAAGGAGATCTCTCAGAACTTTTTTGTATGCTTTTTTCTAAATCAATAAAAATCAAATGTAGATTTTTCTTATTATCTCAGAACTTCTCCATCAGACATCTCAATAAATGTATAGCTTCCATGGTAGACCTGCACGACATAAATCCAAATTGATTATGAGAAATTTTTGTAGTACGTCTTAACCTATGTTCAAATACCCTATCAATTTAATTCCTCTATAATTTGCACACTCTTATGCTTCCCCTTTATTTTTAAAAATGATGATCAAAATACTCTTCCTCCACTCCTCAGACATCCCTTTAGTTTTTAAAATAATATTAAAGAGTTTTGTAAGCCATGAAACTCCCAAATCTCTTAAATATTTCCACACTTCAATTGGGATATCATTTCTTTAATGTCTTCTCAATTTGTCTTTTACTAATGTGATGGTAAATATGAAACGTTTTATTATTATTAACGATTTTAAGATCACTAAGCTCGATCGTATTTTCAAAAACTTCATTAAAAAGTTTATCAAAATAACTCACCCACCTATGTTGAGTATATTTTTCTAAAAAAAACACTTTTAGATTTTCATCTTTAATACACTTTACTTTAACTAAATCTTTACTTTTCTTTTCTCATTGTTGGCCTACTTTATACATATATTTTTCACCCTCCTTTGTATCTAGTCTATTATAAAGATCATTAAAAGCAGAATTTTTAGCGTCGCAGATTGTTCTTTTAGACTCCCTGCAACTGTTTGATATTTTTTCTAGTTATCTAAGATTTTACACAAATCAATTTTTATAACATAACTTCTTGTATTTTATCTTTTCTTGCACATTATTATTCCACCACCAACTATATTTATTTATAATTTTTTTTTCTTTTGATTCTCCAATTATATCTTTGGTACTTGTTTAATAGTGTTGTTACTTTATCGCGCATAGCATTTGCTTCTTCAGGAACATCCCAAATTTTAAAATCTTAAAATTTTACTCATAAAAATAATTTTATTTGTCTTTAAGGTTTCCCCATCGAATTCTACGATGATGAGTCCTAGTTTTCTTTATTTTACAACTCTTCATCTTAAAATTTAGAACTAATAAACGATGTTGGGTACTTAAATATTCACTTGGAATGACCTTACAATGTTTACAATTTTGACGATCTCTTCTTCGCATAAGAAAATAATTAATTTGTGTTTTATTGGATCCATTCTTATAAGTAATAAGATGCTCATCTCTTTTTTTAAATAAAGTATTAGTAATAACAAAATCATACGCTGAAACAAAATCTAAAATAACTCTACTTTCTTCATTAGTCACTCTAAAACCGTAGCCACCGTGAATATTTCTGAAATCTTTTACCATTCTACCGACATGTCCATTTAAATCTCTTCAAATAAAAATACTTTCTTTAAGATGTATCATTTGTATTAAGTGTTCTAAGTCATTCCAGAATTTATCTTTAGACACTATATATAATCCTACTTGAGAAGCATAAACACTTATAATATTAAAAATCTTAGTATCAATGATAATCTTAAGAACTATAATTCAATCTTCAACTCTATTATTTTTTACAATATGATCTTTCAAACTCTTATCTGTAATTACACCTATAACATTTCTAGTATGACTCTTACCAGAAAACCAAAGTTTAGAACCTAAGTTATCAATCTCCTTAGCGTTTTCTCCAACCCATTTGGTTTCTTGAATGCATAAGATATTAATTTTTCTATAAATTTTAATATCAACCCATTAATTTATTACTGAGAGTACCTATATTCCAAGATCCTATGCTAATATTAGTTTTATTAGTTTCATTAACTAATTTCTTTACTCACATCCGTCCGTAATGTGAGAACTCTTGCTTATTTGACACTACACTTGGACCCTGGTTTTGCGGCACTTGTACACTTTTCATTGTATCCAGGCTATACAGCTCGCCGCTTCCAGGGGATGCCCTAACACTTACACAATGATAAAACCATCTAGAAGAACCTTAAAAGTCATAAAACTGAAAAAAGAGATCAGCTTGGTTGCTTTCATTGAGATTTCGCATGTGTCAAGAATAAATAACAACATAAAGGCAATTCAGAAGAGCCCTTAAGGTCGAATATTTCATCATAAACCTCTAAAACCAAAAAAAGAAAACATACAATATTTTGATTACATATTATATCCGTGGACCATAGTTGCTTCATTGGTCAGTCAAGTGGAAAATAATACATGCATAAGAATTAAAAATAAAATTGAGATTCAAAATATGTATCATTTGCATAAAACATCAATACAACAAATAATAAATGTTTTCACAACACATTACAAATAAAGTAACAACAAAATAACTGAGAATTCCTCCATTTAGCCTCCAACCGTGACATCTGTAATTCGCTTCCCCAACTCCCATCATCTCCCATGCACCTTCCCCAATCCTGGGTGCAAGTCTCAGATAAAGCACTTCCAGCTTGTGATAAAGATTTTCCTAGACAATATTCATATGCTTCAACAGGGACATGTGAATGTTCCTCCTCAGCCCTTTTGAAGTTAATGTCATTGATTGAATGTTGCTGCCGAATATAATTGTAAAGAGCCATTCTGGCGACCACAATCAGCACTTGTTTAGGAAACATATATGTCGACATATCCTGCAGTATAACCCATTTATTCTTTCAAACTCTAAATGTCCTTTGAATGACACCGCTTAAGGATGAGTGTCTCTTGTTGAACATCTCTTTCGTACTCAGAGTGACGTTGTTAGCTCTCTCGATATCAGTAATGTTATATTTGATATCAGGAAAGAGTTTGAGATACCCTATTTGTAATAAATATCAAGCGTCAAACAAATAATATTTCCCTGAAGTAATAATTCTCTTTAGTATTGCATGCAAAACCATTTGTTACCAGGAAATAAAAAACAAATGATCTTACGTGGCGACAAATCATTTGTTACCCATTTTACAAGCAAGTAAAATTTTAAAATAATATTACCCATTTTACATTTACAATCATGCAAGTAATACTCATAGAGAGGAGGTAATATTACTCATGTAAATATTACTCATCAATATTACTTGCATGATTTGTTAATGTATTGATTTGCTTGGAAATATCACTCATCATTTGTTATCAGGAAATAAATCCAGGGAAATATTTATAGAAAATATTAGTTCAAGATATTTAGTAATTCATTTGTCAATACTCAAGCTAACTTGAAGATGGCTTCGGAAAGTTTTACTTTTGAGTTCGTGTAGCGAAATTGAAAATACGATTTTTGTGTGCATTGTCTTTCCATTCAGTCATTACAAATGTGAAACACATATTGAAATCACATACATCTATCATATTTTGTGTTGGTGAATCAGATCGTCCAATATATGCATTTTTTTTCACTATTCGACAGAATTGCATCCATGTGTTTCATCAATCACTCCAATATAATTCTAAAACAATTATCAGATATATTAGAGATATTGTGTTCAAGCAAATTTAGAGAAAGACGAACCCATAAAACTACCTTAAAATATGACATATAATGTTGGTCCTGTTGGTTTGCTATGAAATATAACCCACAGTCTTCAGGTATGATAACTTTTGATGATAAACTAAACAAAGCATTTATCCCAACTGAGAAATATCTACCGATTGTTTCGGATGAGTGTTGGAATCGCTTCATAACATCTCTCATAGACTCATTTTGTGATAAAATTTACAGAGCTTTGAATAACACCTCTCTTGAAGTTATATTGGATGAGTCATGAAATTCATGATTTATATGTAATTCTTCTAATATATCAATAAACATAAACTGTCATACAAAACATGTTAAACTTTGTGGGGTGCCCCACGAACAACTCCCTAAACCACTTTTTGCCTATGTACGTAAATGTCATGCAAGGAGATAGAGTAACATATGCGTCGTAATATTCATACATTAAATATAAAGAAGTTGTAATTTTTCTTTTATGTTTTTCTCTATTCGTGATAATCATGATTAGGGAGAATGACACAGGAGCATCCCATTATGCAGAAGGTGGGTGCTCCCCAATTAGAATGTGAAATTTCTGCAACAGGATTTCACATTCGTGAAGGCTGTGACAAGATTTCCCGCTTATTGGCTTGTGGCTGGCAATGTGTGCCCTATTTGCGTCATTTTAATTTATAACTTGGTTTAATTTCTTGTTTTAGTTTAGGTATGCTGTTTTAGAACTTGTCGGACACTTTTTAGTTTTTGGTTTATGCACTTGAGAGATTGTTTTCTTTGATTTTGGGCCTAAGGAATGCTGTATCTTTATCCTTATGTAAGTTGTGTGCCTGTAGTTGTTCCGGACTTGGTGGTGGATCTCCCTTGGCTTTTGTGGCCCACCAGTATTGCAATTTGTCTTGTTATCTACTGTTTCGCCTCGAGCAGTAGCTGAACTCTTTCGTTTTCTCTTCCAACCCCTACTAACTCCGTATATTATCTTCCGCAGCCATTCAACAACTTTGCTGAACACCTTCCTAGTGCAGAATGGTGTTAGTGTCCATACCACTCTTAAGATAGCTATATGTCTTTTAATTTTATTTGTCTGGGGTTTAAGCTTGAAAAACTGCTGGCCATTAATATATATAGATGTATGTATCTCATCTTATTAATTTGTTATTGAACTTTATTTATCAGTTTCAGTGCCTGAAGTTTGTTAAGCTGTACATTAATATAATCCTAGAGCTATTTTCTGGTGTCGAACTTAGCATGCAATTTGATTCTATCTTGTATGGATTTTCTTACATGTAAAATCATTTGTTTTCCCTATAAATATTTGCAGAACATTTCTTGTTGCAGGATGAACGTTATTTTAAATACATAGGGAGACAGGCAATTGTACCTTTAACATTTGGCAGGCATGTTCCAATAATTGCAGACAGGGTAAGAATTTATTTGTCAGAAATTTATCAACTTTCATTCTGGTCCATAGCCATTTCTGTGGATGCAAGCATTATGCAATACATTTACCAACTCTTTTGTAATTTCATCATGAAAGTTGCAACGGGCTAAATACTTTTATCTGATAAAAATGAATCATGCATTTTCGTTTTCTAATCACAGGTGCATTTATTTTTGTTGGTGTTACTTTTAAGTAAGAATTTTTTAGTTTTCGGAGATGTTGCACCTCACAGAGTTTCATTCTAGTTGATTGAAGAACTGTGATTTTGTGGTTTGGTGTGCCAATTGAGGTTTGTTGAAGCATTGTTTTGTGAGAGGAACATATGATAATTAATGTGTGCACTTTGAGAGGCTTGTGTGGCTGCGAAATTATGAATAAAAAATTGCAAATTGGATTATAATATAATGTTTGGGAGGAACAAGAAGGGTTAGATACTTAGGTGATACATAATGCTTATGTAAAAATATGCATAAACATTTAACAGAAGAAATTTCCCATCTCAAACTAACAATAAGTGTCTATATACTTTGATACAGTTTGTACACAGATGTTAAATCAACTTCATTTTCCCTATTTTTAATTTTTAATTTTTTTTAATTTTTTTGTGAGTCTTGGCCCAACAATTCATGAATTAAAAAAAAAAAGAAAAAAAAAACAATTTTCTGTTTTCCTGAATCATGAGAAAATTAGAACTTAAGGGTTCTTGTATATGTTTTCTGTCCTTTTTTCTCAAGTTGTTTCCATCCAACTTATCTGAATGATGACTCTGATTACACTAAATTTAATCAAAACATCCTTTGATGGCTAACAGATTAGTAGCAAGTACAACTTCAATAAACAATTTTTTCTAATGAAACGAACATTTTTCTGTCAAATGGACAATCTCCATACTTAAAAAAAAAATATTGAATTCTTTTCCTTTCCTAATTTATCTCTAATTTGTATGCTTCTTTTGAGAGCAGTGTGTAGATAAAAAATTTGGAACGGGAGTTCTGAAGATAAGCCCTGGGCATGATCACAATGATTACCATCTTGCTAGAAAGCTTGGACTTCCTATACTTAATGTCATGAATAAAGATGGCACTCTTAATGAGGTTGCTGGATTGTACAGGTATAATTAGAAGTCATGGTAAAATGGATCCTTAACCCTTGGTCCAACAATAGTAGGTAAATATAGTTGCACATTACTTCAAAAAAATTTTTTTGGGTATACTTTGTAGCGGTCTAGATCGATTTGAGGCACGGAAGAAATTATGGTCTGATCTTGAAGAGACTGGCTTGGCAGTTAAAAAGGAACCACATACTTTACGGGTTCCAAGATCCCAGCGAGGTGGAGAGGTGTAGAAACAACTATTCAACTTTGATAAATATATCCATCTATTTATGTTCTTGATTGTTCTTATCTTTGAAGTTACTTATGCGTTGAACTTTTCTTATGACTTAGATAATAGAACCACTAGTGAGCAAACAGTGGTTTGTCACTATGGAACCTTTAGCTGAAAAGGCGCTCCATGCAGTTGAGAAGACAGAGTTAACTATTCTTCCTGAAAGATTCGATAAGGTAGTAACTGTTTTAGCTCTCTTTAGTCATGGTTCTATTTTGAAGTTTGACTAATTCTAAAGGGTATTAGAGTTTGTTTTACGGTCAGTTGTTTGAGTTGGATGAATAATTTCCTTTCTACATCTGCTCTCCTTTTTTTCTACTGATATAAAATATGCATTGTTATCTTTGTACATCTTAAGCCTTGTAAACTTTGCACCATTATTAAGGGCCTCCTAGTTGGGTTTGTATATGATCTAATGACCAGTTTTTATGGATGTTTTGGCCGCAGATTTATAAACATTGGTTAACTAACATTAAGGATTGGTGCATAAGTAGACAATTATGGTGGGGCCATCGGATACCGGTTTGGTACATTGCAGGCAAAAATTGTGAGGAAGAGTATATTGTCGCAAGGAATGCTAAGGAAGCACTAGCACTAGCTTATGAAAGATATGGAAAATCTGTTGAAATTTATCAAGATCCTGATGTTCTGGACACTTGGTTTTCAAGGTTTGCTTTCACTAAATGATGAGCCTTTTCTTGAATATAAATTCTGTGTTGTGTTATGTTACAACGCATTAAAACAGTTCCTCTGAAATTGGATTGAATTGTTATTCATTGCCTGTATTTTTCTTAAAGGTTGCTTATTTCTCGTACTTTCATTTTGTATATTTTTTGTGGTTATCCTTGATAGTTGGGCCTGTGCATAGTTATGATTAATTAACATGTTACTATTGTACATTTGAATTCATGTTGAAAAATTTGTCCGATAGATATGGCTACACGTAACTTTGTGTGTCATTGTGAATAGCTTGCAGAGTTCCTGTCATTCGTTTCATCGACACGCTTTAATCTTTTCATCTTGCATGAAAGTACCGTGAGTTTAATTTGTCATCGTAATTGCCAGACCTTGATTTAAACTATTATGCATTTTGGTTTTTTTGTCCATTGAGGGCTCATTTCAAGAAAATTAATAAAACAGTTTGCGAGGAAGACATGATGTATGACATAATCTATTTTCTCTGCATACTTTATGAAAAAATTACTAATCAACAGAAATTCCCGTGATGTAAACAATAACGTGGTTTACAAAAGGAAATGAACTGAAGTACTTTAATTGCTAACATCTTATCTTTTGTTTCAGTTCATTGTGGCCTTTTAGTACACTCGGCTGGCCTGATTTATCATCTGAGGATTTCAGCAAATTCTACCCAACAACTGTTCTGGAGACTGGGTATGTTTTTCATCTATCTATTTTATTTAATACTTTGTTGATGATGCAAGATAATTTTATGCATTGAAGGTTTCATCATCTAAATCGTTATTTTCTAGTTTATTATTTTTACTTTTTTTCTCTAAGAATCTTTAAAATTTTTATATCATGATTTTATAAATATTAATTACTATTTAAATAATGTTAGTAATGCTATATATTTTCTTTTTATTCTCTAAATTTCTGTAAAAAAAATCCATTCATATGATTAATACAAAAAGATAACTATACTGAGTATCTTGGTGGTGTTGGCATCAAATTTCTATGTGGGAAGTGAAGTTGAATTTTTTCAGGTATAATTAGGTCATATTTCCCAAATAAACCCATAAGCTGTGATGCACTTTATCGTGTCGTTCCGCAATTTTGTGCCTCTTTACCATAAAGCCTGCTTGTGCTTTCAAGAGTCCTCCAGCCTTTGCCTGTCCTTAGGAAAACTTGTGAGCGATTGTTGGCTTCTATGCTATTTGAAATAATTGTTTCTGGCAGGCAAAAACCGTAAAGCTGCTCAGCCTAATCTATGTCCTGTTTTAAGATTAAGGACAAATTACGTTGGGCTTAGCTAATCACCATTTTATTACCTACAATTTCAGTACCTTGGGCCATTAGCTATTATAAAATAGTTTTTTTTAGTCCCTTTGATCCACGCTTGCTAGTGCTATTTTGGTTTGACAAATAGGCATGGCCATTATGGTTGCATTATGACATGACCTAACACAAACAAACAAATTAACAATGTACTGAGGCCCCGTTTGGGCTTATCATTTATGGTGCGTTTGCATTTTGAGAACACATGCAAGGCGTTTGTTTAGTGCATTTTTTCCTGCTTATCCAAAAATGGCGTTCGGATTTTTTAATAAACGTGGCCGCAGGATCAACCCGCGGCCCGCGGTCTTACTTAAACTTATTACCCGCTTGCCCCTTCGTTCCTCGCTCGAGCCTGTCAAAGAGGCGTGGAGATCCTTTTCGAGGTTGCCAGAGTCAAATAAGTTATCGTCAAGGAGAGGATTGAGGAGATGGGCGAGTTCAGTAGATGGTTTGCTGCCGAGAAACCCAACCTTGATGATGTCAATTCGGGATGGGGAAATGGAGGAAGTTGAAAGAGCAGAAGAGGAAGATGATGAGGGGTTAGGGTTGAGATTATGAGGAGGGTTGGAAGAGGGGATGGAATGCAATGGGGTAGAGGAGAGGAGGAGCTGTGATGATGTCAGTTCAATTTTAATAATGTTCTAGAGCGACGATGGGTGAGGTTGTCGTCATCGGAGGTGGGAGAATTAGGACTCGTAGGGGAGAGGAGGAGCTGGGATGCTTCATGGCCACAATGTAGAGCGCTGTCGTTGTTAGAGGTGGAGCGGAGAGTTTCAGGAGTGTGTAAAGACTCTATTGAGAAGAAGAGGGTGGAGCCTCGGTGGAGCAATTGTTGCATGTGTACTTAATATTTAAAAAATGTTAGCTTACAATTTGGAAAAGAAAACTAAAATAATAATAAAGAAATAAATAAAATAAAACCAGCATGTTAATGCCACAAGATAAGCTCAGAACCCAAACCTCAAATTGTAGTTGCATTTTTTTTGGTGATGTGCATATGTGACACACACGAGAGACAGTTCTACCGGTGCTCGCAAGGCATCACGGAGAAGTGTGACTTTTTCCGGTGGGCAAACAGTTCGATAAATTTCAGTGTTGATAGTGATTGTAGTTAGATGGTATCCCTAGAGGATGACGTAGCTCGTGACAGACGCCGTCTAGATTTTAAAATTAGTATTATCATATTTTTAAATGCAATTTTAATAGTATTTTTATGCAATCTTTATACTGACTATTGAGGTGTATATATTTTTTTATTATTATTTTGGAGTGATTTTTTGTTTTTTAAGTATCAAATATATTGTTATGACAATACTGTTACAAACAATATTACTGCACAAGGGCAATATGGTCATTTATCCAGAAATAGTTACAAAATAACTTTTTTCCAACATTATAAACTAAACAACCAACTAACTTATCCGGATCAGCTACCGATCAGCAGTTTATCCATATCAACTGTTTATCAGCAAATTATTGATAAGCTGCAGCTGCCTCTGAGTGTCATCTCCATGTGTTAGTCTTACTTAGGGTGCATCATTACTTTGGGTTGTTGATTAGGTTAATGATTGATAAGTAGGATGAAAAGAAATTTTGTTACCAATTTGATGATGTACCTTTAATCTATTCCTCTTCCTCTTTAAATTTGACTTTCATTGTATTCTTTTTCTTGAATTCTGGGGAATTTTATTAATTGTGAGGGAGGAAGAGAGGTGTAGGGAATCAATATGGAGTATTTGTAGCATATACTTTTTGGGTATTTTAGTAGTATCCAAAGGAGTGAGTAGGGGAGAGAGGGAATTTTGAAAGGAGAAATCACAAAATGCTAGTATTATAGGGAGAGAGGAATTGTGGAAGAGAGAGGAGGATAAAATCATTCAATTTTCTTTCATTCAAATAATAGTTTGAAATAATATCCTTTCAACCTTATTTATGGAAATAGGGTTTAGAAGATTGAAATCTATATATTTCCTTAAAATCTTATCCTCTAATCCAAATTAAAAATAATATTTTTAATTTAAATAAAAGCTGAAATAAATTTAAAATGCTAACCACGGTTACATTTTCACATTCCGCGGTTACACTTTCAAATTTTCTCTGATGTTAGGGTATTGACTCCAAGTAACGCCGAAATGACTCCGCAATAACCCCCCCAATAACCTTCGCAGATGTTATTGAGAAATTATTGTGAGGGGATTATGCATGGAGAGCTACGTGCGTTCTCTGTATGTAAATATTTCTCCCCAATGGGACACTAACACTAGATGCAAAAACAACAAAAAACCACGACCCAAGGAAACCAACACTTAAAATGGAAACCAGAAGGTACCAAAATTAAACAAGCAAATCTCAAAAAGCAAGTGAAAGCAACTTGCCGCCATTAAGAAGCTCAAACCCTAGACTGGGCGGGAGATGAACAGTGCACCATATTTTTTAACTTCCAAGCACATTTTCTTCATGTAGTGTATATGTTTAACTCTAATATAAAATTTAAATATTCAAAGAATTAAAATAATTTGATGCATTAATCATGCAATGAACATCAGATTTAAACTATAAGAATGGATTGGACTCCTGGAATATTTGTAATTAATAATGAAGTGACAACATTTTTTTTTTGCGTTCTATTTCTGATCGCATCATGGTTATATTTGTGGATCTGATTTTTTGTTTATTTCTATAAATTTCTAAGGTAGGAAGTTGCTTTTTGCACATGGCAGAGTGGGCATAAAAAAACAAGCTAGAAAATAGAGGGCTGTTCGACACTTTCTATTTTTCAGTTTGAAGCCAGCAGAAAACATAAAGTTGCTGTGGGGGAGGGATGCACGGGAAAGTAGGCACCCTGGATATGAGCTTTGGAGCGGATCTGGCAGGGATGGAGGCTGCGTGTAAGCATGCCATATAGAGGAGAGGGAAAGCTGCATACAGGTTGGAGCTTGGGTATGTAACTAGGAAAAGATTAGAAGAGAGATGGCACTGATGGGTTTCTAACTGAAGCGGTTTAGGGGAAGGATTCAAGCAGCTCTCTTGTAGGGGTGTCCCACAAACTTTGAGAGATGGAGATTAGCTTCTTGCGCAAGTGTTTGAGGATAAGAAATGGTATTAAGTCTTACTATCAGATTGGAGCAGTTGAGGAGGAGCTTGGGAAGAGGGATATGATGCACTGGGTGGTTTTGTGAGCTGCTCCTAGGATGAGATGCTGTGGGAAAATGTGGAGGTTTGGCTGGATTGTATGCTCAGGATAAGGAGGTGTGATAGGGAGGAAGAGCAGATGTGAGCAGAAAAGGGGAGTGTGGACTTGTGTGCAATGAATAGGACGAGAGTAGGATGGGATGAGGTCAGTTGGTTTGAGCGACAGAGGAGCTGTGGAGTGCTAAGTCGAGAGGAAAAACTAGTCTGAGATTTGGTTTTTTTGAGTGTGAGGGGACCTTGCAGGTGTATGAGGTTTGAACGTGAGAGGATGCATGCATTGTACTGTGCTGGTTATTTGATGATGGAGCTGAGGTAGAGTCGGGAGAAAACCGTGGATGATGGCGAGTTTGGCATCAATATTAATTGGGCTGTGGTTATTTTTAGGATTTTTGTTTTTAATTGGATAAGGATGGATGAGACATGATAAGACAGCTCACCGGTATGAGAGACTGCGATTTAGCTAGAGATGGGAGGCTGTAAATTTGATTAGGATTTTTCTTAGAAATATTAATTTAATATATATATAAATTTTCTTATAAAAATAATACTAAATTAATAATCATATTAGATTTACTATATATCATGTTTGCTGGCTTTGCCTCAAAATTATTGAGATACATGTCGCCGACTTGTGTGCATTGAACCCAATAATATGAGTGTTCTTTCTAGTTAAATTTGATGTTTTGGACAGGATCTCATGTTAATTTTTGAATAAGCGATGTTTGCTCTACTTTGTCATTGACCGGGTTACCTCGACTCCGATTTGCTTGACATCAAGTTCTAGCGTTGTCATTTTCACCATGCTTGCTCCTTTTGATATCAAAGGCCCTTTCTCTAGCTTATGTCAATGCTCCGTATGTAAGAAATTGGTCCCTTCGATTGACGATATTTTGGGTGCCATCATATTCTTTATTAGTCTTTTTTTCTACGTTCGATCGATTCATCTTGTGGAATAGATATTGAGGTTAACAAATAGAATTAAAGATTTTTGTCCTTTGACATCCTCCTATGGGAGTGAAGAAGTAATGTGAGGTTTTTTTTTTCTGCTGAAGTGGCTAGGGGAAGATAACAGTTCTTCACCTTCCACATTGTTTGTGTTTAATTCTTAAGTAAATGAAGAAGTTCAAGGGTCAAGGGAAATTAAAGGAGGAAAGTCAGAGATATTCATTCCCTTCAAAACTGTTCTGAATGAGCAAGAATCTATAATTTCTTTAAGAAGCAGAGTTAAAAGCTTTATAGCAGCCTTGTTAGCTTTATAGGTTTGGATCACTGTTTTAAGAGTTGATGTGTATGCTGTATAGTTAACATAAAAGATGCTCAATTGGAATTAAGATTTTTTATTTAATCAGAACACAATGGCTTTTGTTTATGTGGAATTTTACACTTCCTCTGAACTTTGGTTTTTCTCTCTTTTTTTTTTTTCCCACCACTATCAAACATACAATGTTTTCTATTGTAAAGTTGTAATTTAAAGTATTTTTGTACTCTTCTTTGCCTTGACAGACATGACATTTTGTTCTTTTGGGTCGCTCGAATGGTCATGATGGGAATAGAGTTCACGGGGACTGTTCCATTTTCTTATGTTTATTTGCATGGGCTTGTCCGTGATGCTGAAGTGAGTATTGAGTCGCAAACTGAGAACTCTATGGTTCTAATATTTGCACCTTTTTTTTTAATTTCTGCCTATTTTGTCATAGTTTTTTCTTTTATTTGTTTTATCTAATGATAATTCCAGAGTTTTATAGCTGTATGCTATTCACATTGCCTGGGAGGAGAATTGGTCACCGGTTATGTAACCCACATGCACTGTTTTGAAGATATTGTAATGTAGTTTCCATAATGTGTTAATGTGCTAGATAAACCTAAAATTATGCATTATTATATTCATCAAAGGTTTAAGTGATACAATATACTAAGATGAGATGGATTTGTTAGTAAAATATATGATAGCACTTCCAAATTTTGTTATTCTAGTGAGAAGGTTATTTGTGATGTTGAAAACAAAATTTTTTACTGAGTTTGGCCAGCATAAAAAATTAGGACTTCAATCACCATGAATTAGATATGTTTTGATTGAAAAGGGTGGGACAAGCCTATGTATTAAAATTACAATATAAATGAAAAAGTAGTAATAATAGATAAAAAATAGTTATAAAACAAGTAAAATATAAGTTCAGAAAAATTAGCAAGTAATAAAAAAATTTATTTACCTGAAGAATTTACCCTTTTTCTTCTTTCTCGATGTTCCAAATAATTGCTAAAAAGATGACATTTGCAAAGGTAACCATGCATTGCTTATATTTTTGGTCCCAATGATGTAAAAGTGGAATGGATACCTCTCATTGGCTAATGCTAAGAAATACCAATATGTTATATAGTCTTCTCCAAATGCTACTAATGACCTAACAATTGAAAAAGAGGTGAAATCATCCTCCAGCGTGGCATTACACATGTTGGAACTGTGAGAATTGATATTGCCTAGTTTGTAAGGTAAATTTTTTTCGATAACTTTTTCATATAAACGATCCAAGCATGATTAGCGATCTTGATTTGAATAATTGAATTCATTGAATGCAAGATGTGGTGATAACCACATTCAGTAAGAACTGGTACATTAAAATTTAACATTCAAAGCAATCAATAAGGATATCTTTTAAATAAAATGGATGAACCTTTTTGATAATAGAAAAATGAAATTCATATCATCAGATATTTGAACGAGAATATTGTTTTTACCCATTGAATATTCTATCCTAGATCATTAATTTATTGAGAGATGAGGGTTTCCAAGTAATAAAAAAAATCTTTTCGAAAATGAAAGAAATAGGATAGTTCTTAATCCCTTTACTCCCTAAAAGTCAGTGTACTTGCCATTATAAATGATCCAACTGATGTTAAAATGGAAGGGTTTTAATATATACTGACACTTTTTATAAGATTAGCTAAAATAGTCTTCTCGCTCTAACAAATATGTGAGTCACAAATTCCAATATGCTTGTCTTAGATGCATAACACTATCAGAGAAGTTATATTCGTTTTTAAGGATTTTCGCATCTATTTCCTAAGGAAAGTTTAAAGGCTATGAGGCCATATTCTGTTACCCAGTAACAAGTTTTTACTTGCCGAAATGATTAGGACTATTACCTTTTTCCTTTTCTTTCCACAAGAAATTTATTCTAATGCCATCAATTTCATTTTTCACCCACTTAGGAATAAAAAATATTTATAGTACAAATGAATAGGACTGAGGGTGTGTTTGGGAGAGCTTATTTACATCAGTGGCATTTTGAAAACGCCATCGACTGTTTGGAAAATACTTTATGACGGCGTTTTTCTAAACGCCATTCACACTTTTGTATTAGACGCCGAACGCAGGGGGACCCCCGCAATCTGTGTTACATTCAGGCGAAAGACAATTTCTGCCCTCGCTCCCTCTGCCCTAACCCGTTCGCTTCGACATCTCCTCTGCCTCACACACTCGCCATCTCCTCTTTTCTTCGAATTGCGGCGCAGAGAGACCATCGTTTCTTTCTCCTTCTTCTCCGATCGTTGGTCCGTGGAATCGTTTTTACTGTAAGGATTTCTTCAGGACTTTGGAGTTTTCGGTTGCTTAAGAGTACGAAATCCTTGCTAAAAAAGATGGCTCAAGAGTACGGAATCCTTGCCATTCTGGGTCATCCATTCTCAGCTTCAGGTAGTATTTTGATCGATGTATAAAAAAGGTGAGCTCATCTTAAGGGACTGGAAAGAAGCAGCCATTTTTAATGTGTTTAGAGCTATGAAAACATTTTGTGCTAGCACTAGATCAGGGATATTGAGCTAATCTCTTGTTTGGAGGCAACTCTATGCATCCAACTGTAGAGAATGCGTATAAGGATGCAACCTAATCTTTCAGATCACAAATTTTATTTATTTTCCTTGTTAATATATCAATTTTAATTTTGAGTTTTTTTGGTTAAGAACAAATGTGAATGTCAAGATTAGAGCAGAGCAAATAAATTGTAAATTACTTTATTACAAATTATGTTACACATAATTTAAAAATAATTTTGTTAAAAATAATTTTTATAATATGTAAACGTTCATCTAACTAAAACCTGTAAATAAGTTGTTTTCGAAATGCACAAATCAAACAACTAACCAGTTTATCAGGATAGTTGATTATCAACGGATTATCAGGATAAGCTGCTTATTTGGATAAGCTGAATAAGTTGCAGCTGCCCCAAACAGACCCCGAGTTAATGAAAATATTCTCATCTCCTTTGGAAGAAGGAAGTTTTGGCATGACAATGATTCCCCAATTACTTGAAGAGACATATTTTGAAGAAATGCCCAATAACTTTACTAAGGGAATCACCTTTGCCATCATAATTATAAAGAAACATTTAATGAGGATTTGGTGCAATGTATGTTCAAACATGACATCTTTAGACAAAGAGAGCATATGCTTAGTAGAGAACTTGTTGTTTAGAAGGATCACAAGATAAAAGAGTGTCATTTACAAATAGGTTAAAACGAGGACCTTCTCAGATCAAAGTTGTCGTCCATTAATCCATCTTATGTTAACTATATTATCTAAGAGTTTTCTTTGGAGAGCAACCATCTTAATATTATAAATAAGGGGTGAAAGAACATCCATCATAATTATCAAAAGAAATTTAATGTGAATAAGAGTAATTGATTTTCAAACTTGATATCTTAAAACAAAGAGAGAATATGCTCTAGTTAGAGAGCTTGTTGTTCAGTAGGATCACGAGTCCTTTTCAGAACAATGTTGCGTCCATTAGTCCATCCAATATTATTTGTATTATCTAAGAGCATTTTTTGGAGAACCTCCATCGTAATATTAAAAATTAGGGGAGAAAGTACATCGTTCATAATATTAAAATTAAACGGGATGAAGGTTGTCTCCTTGTCTTAATACCTTGTGTCATTTGAATTGGTCGTTGAGATCTCCATTCACAAGAAGTCCATAGTTGTCATGAGCAGCAAATTCCTTAACCAAAGAGATGAAAATAGGAGGACCAAAATCAATTAGTAAGTTCCGTCAGAATAAAATTTCAATCACAACTATCAAAAGTGATACTACCTCCCAAAAGGTGTCCAGGAAGGATTTTGCAGCGAAAATGGTTGAGGAATCGAAGGGGAACGATAATTTGGGTGTTCGACGGTCCTTGGAGGAGGATGATTGTTGTTCAGCAGTTGTCGCATCCGAAAATAGTGGTTCTAACATGCAAACGACGAGATGTAGGTAGCGAGGAGGTTCTTCCTTCTATTTCTGTGCCAGATACATGAACACCACTTGTAAAAAGAAAAAATGCAACACTTCTTAGATCATAAATAAAAGAATACAATCTCTCAAAAAAATATAAGAATCACTTTTTAGATCGTAAATCTGAGAATAAAATCTCTCCAAACACTAAAAATCATCAAAAGTCCCCTAACTTAGTAAAGTAACAACATTTAAATAGTTTCCTCCTAGAAAATCCTAATTAGAAATAAATAATTAGGAAAGAGATCCTAACTAAGCTTCAAATAAGAGAAATATAAAATAAAAAGTGCACACAAATCTGGTGGTAGAAATGTTGAATGGGAAGGCCTGTGGGAAATTCCACTTGATGAAATCCCATCCCGGGTTTAGGGCGAGCAAGAAAATCCTATGAAGTTTTGCCATCCGATCCCCGTGATCCTTGGAAAACATGAAAGTGGCTTCCACGTTTGGCTCAAACAGGATCCCTCATTTTTGAAACACTTCCTGAATNTGCTCAAACGGGATCCCTCATTTTTGAAACACTTCCTGAATCATTCTCCTTGTGCAGGAAGGGCTTTTCCTTTTCTGGAAGAGTCTGGAATCGATCTATCATCATAATAACAAATTTATTGTCTTACTTTAACTGAGGTAGCCCCAATGTAAAATCTATGCTAATGTCAATTTAAAGCAAATTCAAATCATAAATTTCTTTCTAAAGTTTTTCCTGATAGAATAAATATCCATTCTTTTTTTTACACGACCATAGCAGAAAATGCATACTGACTCTGGACGAGTGTTTTCTTGGGGGTCTTTGCTTTCCATCGATGCTACGAGCCTATGGCTCACGCGATCACGAAAGTGCAACCGAGCGAAGCAATATTTATTTTGTTTCTTTTACTTTAATTTTCTTTAAATTATTTTCTTTTGCTTCATTTCTTTTGATTCTTTTATATTTCTCTTCTAATTAGGTTATTTCCTCGTAGGAGACCTTTATATAGGTTGTACTCTTGTTTTGGATTTTTTTCATATCACTTTTATGTATTTTGATTTTTATTATCTTCTTTTGTCCTCTCTGGAGTGATGTAGCCTCTTCCTCTCACAAGTAGTATGTGTGTAGCTATCTTAAAAAAGGGTGAGACCTGCAATGCTCTATGGCGCTGAATGTTGGCCTTTAAAAGAGAAGCATAATAATAAGTTAAGTGTTGCCGAGATGAGAATGATTAGGTGGATGAGTGGCTTTACACTTAGAGANTTGATCAATTCTATGATCACAGAAGTTGGAGATTTGCGAGCTGCTCTCGAGACTTGTTCTATTATAAAAAATAATACCGAATTCTTTGGGACTAAGACAACTGCATGACTCCGACAAGAAGAGTTGAGTATTAATCAATGTTTTAACACATTATCAAGGTATTGGTTGCATTAGATGTTATTTGATCGAACTGGGAAATAATTACAGTGGCGACAGATTGTGTTATGAAATTGAGATTTTGAGCTTCTGATGAGTATCATTTTTAACAAATTCATACCTGATCAACATGTTAAAGATATGCTTGGTCCAGGGCTTATACGTTGTGATGTATGTTTGCCAGCATAATACATACTAGGAATAAGGAGTTCTAGGTTTTATGTTGAGTTGAAACGAGAACTTTTTTTTTAATATCATATTAATCTATCACCTTTGACTTGAGAGATTGGGTAATATTTTTTGAGAATTTATTATTTATTTTGTTGATTTCTTAACAGTAATTTTTAAAATTTAAAATATGAGTGTTAAAATCTCCAATTATCCATTATTCTTATTCTTATCTTCCCGTGCATGTTACAACTCCTAAATGTGAAATATTTCTCGTAACCACTTAACAGAAGAGCACAAGTTGTCAGTTTTGGTCTTGTGANTTTGCCTCTCTGGAGTGATGTAGCCTCTTCCTCTCACAAGTAGTATGTGTGTAGCTATCTTAAAAAAGGGTGGTGGATCCCCTCTCCATCCGCACCTCGCTATACTGTTCGCCCGCTGTTTTTAGCCAGGCAGTTGTCAACGCAGCTAGCACTTGATCTTTACAGCTGAGAACTACTCTTTTTTGCTTCCAGTTCGTTGTCCTGTCATTGTTCATGCTTACTTTTGGTTGTCGTACATCCTCCCCACTTATGTAATCAATCCTACAACTACTCTTACACATTTGATATTTTGTCACACATTGTCGTTCGGAATCTTGGTTATAAGAATTAGACGTTATGCCGATAATGGGAAACTCTCAATGTGGTGCTCAACAAATTACCATGGAGGACAACAATGATAATGCAAAGGAAGGAGATAAAGAAAACCCTTTTTGCCATGAAGTTTTAAGTTGCAAAGAGTCGATGCCTTGTCAATTCAACATTGAATATCAGAGGAGAGGATGATTTTGGAGTAGAGGTAAAATTATTGGATTTCGACGATCACATGGATTCAGATGAGTTCATCGAGTGGCTCTAGAAAGTATAATAGAATTTTGAGTATGAAGATGTTGTCCTTACAAAGTGGTAATGCTTGTTGCTATCATGTTGAAGAAGAGTGTCTCTGTGATGGACTTGCATCTAACACAATGAAGTAAAAATTCTATCATAGATGTGGTAGACCGTTTCTCTAAAATGTCACTTTGTTCCTTGGCACAACACGGCAGGCGTGTCATATATTGCAGACTTATATTTCAGGGAGGTAGTTCAACTTCATGATATGCTCAAGAGCATTATTTTAGAGGGGTGTGAAGTTTCTTGGCCACTTTTAAAAGATATTACGAGTTAAATTAGGTACGAAGTTTCAAATAAATTTAGTAGCTCATATCACACAGATGGGTAGACAAAAGTTGTGGACTACTGTATGGGAAACCTCCTTAGTTGTTTTGTGAGAAAGAACATCAAGTGAGACTTGGCTATTTCTCATGTGGAGTTTGCCTATAATTGCTCTACTTGTCAGTCCACAGATCACAACCCATTTGAGATTGTGTAAATTAGTCTGTCTACTATTGATTTTAGCACAGATATTGATGTTTGAATCCAGGATATTCAAACCCTACATGATCTTGTCGGAAAGGAAATTGCCAAGCAGAATGCCTAGTATCATAAATAGGCCAAGTAAAGCTATGGCTTTAAAGGAAGGCAACATGATATTGATCAGGCTGAAGGAGCGACTTCTTGCAGGTTTATTTGAAAACTCAAGCCTATAGTTGATGGTCATTTTGGATTGTTAAGAAGATTAATGATAATGCCTACAAGATTGACTTACCAGAAGACCACAATATTCATGCTATTTTTAATGTCCCCTATTTGTCGTTGTAAAATGAGGTTCTGTAATTTTCTGGATATGAGGGCGAAGCCTCTCTATCCCCTTCTGCCTGGGGAGAGTGAAGTGGGATGCTTGTTTTCCCACTGCATGCTCCTTTCCCACGATGCCATGACCTGATTGTTTGTTATTCCTGCAATTGCGAGAGTCCAGCCGACCAAACCAATATCTTTTTTGTTATTTATTTTTTTTATTTCCTTTCCTTTGTTTTTAGTAAGTTTCATTTCTTTGCTATTATTTTCTCTTAGGGAGCCATTCTATAGATTTTAGTTTGGTGTTGGATTTTTTCAGCTTAGTTTTATGTATTTTACGTGTTATTCTTTTTTTTTTTTTTGCTCTACAGAGTGTTGTAGCATTTTCCTCTTGTAAGTGGTCTGTAGCTTGCATACGAATATGTGTTGGATCCCAATTGTTGATCTCTCTGTTAGGCTGTTGTTTCTAGCTTGATAGTCGTCAACGCCTCAACCACCTGCTGTTTACAGTAGAGAACAACTATTTTCTACTTCCAAATTAGTGTCCTATCACCGTTCACGCCAATTTTCTGCTGTCGTCTATCCTTCTTGTGGAATTTAGTCCCTGTTAGGTGGCACAAACCTCCTGTCATATGGGCTCCATAGGTTCATCTGTGGGAGCTATTGAAGGGAGTTTCCTATTTCAACTTTATTCTTTTTTATTGTTTTCTTGTTATACTGTATGCATTTCATTCTTTGCTTGTTTTATATTTTTTAAGTTATAATTACATTAATTATGTTTGCCTTAGCTAAGCCCATATAATAAGGGGAAATGTTGTAACTTGGATGATATGAAATATGAGAATCTAGTTTCTCTACCTTTCCTTGTGATGTCAAAGCTCTAGACTTGATTTCAACAAGATTAGGGCATCTTTCATCATACGACTTCATTTGGATAGCTCATCTATCTGTGTCGATTAGCTTTGTCAAACACTCATCTGTCTCCGTCAATTGTGCGTTTGAATCTGTGCCACTCGTTTTTTTGTGTTGATTAGCGCTGCCAAAATATTTGAATGGATCGCTCGCTAGTCTCTTTGACCTCATCTGTGCGTTTGAATCTACGTTGCTCGAATTTGCATGCAAGTAGTTTATCTATCTCGTATGCTTAGGATGAAGCAGACTACTTCGTCGACCTTTTCTACCCAGCTAAATTGGTTGCCGTCAACTTCGCTTCCTTTAAGTGCATCATTTGGCAGCCTTGTGTCCTGTAGGTCTTCCTTTGCTCGCTTCTACAGTCGTCAAAGCCTCTATAGCTGCCAGAATCCTCCCTGCAGCTGCCGAAATCCCTCAGCCAGCCGACAAGTCTTTCTCTGCACTATCGTAGCTGTTGGATTTTTCCTGCACCAAGCAACAACCAACCTTGAAGGTGCATAAGGGTTATGGCCAAGTACAGAATGATGACATCTAGTTCTACTCGGGATGTTAGTTTTGAGTCAGAGACAACTGCTCCTGAATTTTGTTCCTTTCGCAAACCATAAACTCAGTGGTCATAAGTTCTTTCAATTGTCCTAATCCATGTTTATATACTTTCGTCGAAAAAAGAAAAGCGGAACATCTCACGGGAGAGGATACAGTTCTCGAGCTCACTAATCTTAGCCATCGCTTATGGAAAATCAATGATCATATATTCATGTCGCGATTGATCAATTCTATGATCACAGAAGTTGGAGATTTGCGAGCTGCTCTCGAGACTTGTTCTATTATAAAAAATAATACCGAATTCTTTGGGACTAAGACAACTGCATGACTCCGACAAGAAGAGTTGAGTATTAATCAATGTTTTAACACATTATCAAGGTATTGGTTGCATTAGATGTTATTTGATCGAACTGGGAAATAATTACAGTGGCGACAGATTGTGTTATGAAATTGAGATTTTGAGCTTCTGATGAGTATCATTTTTAACAAATTCATACCTGATCAACATGTTAAAGATATGCTTGGTCCAGGGCTTATACGTTGTGATGTATGTTTGCCAGCATAATACATACNGCAGTTGGGCAACATGTATTGTTACTAGTTGGGTGAGATGACAGCAACAATGAAGGATAGAGCAGCAACTAAAGAGGTCAGAGGAACTGCGAAAGCAGCTGAGGGCTTGTAGGGGAGGTTACGACAACAATTAAAGGGGTTGGAGCGGGGTGGGACAANTCAGTTGGGCAACAGGTATTGTTACTAGTTGGGTGAGATGACAGCAACAATGAAGGATAGAGCAGAAACTAAAGAGGTCAGAGGAGCTGCGAAAGCAGCTGAGGGCTTGTAGGGGAGGTTACGACAACAATTAAAGGGGTTGGAGCGGGGTGGGACAAGTAGGAGAGGTTTGTGGGCTTGATCAGTAGTCTGGGAGTAGGTTGTAGCTTTAACTTGCATTTAGAAAAGAGTACAGGCAGGGTCTTGGCATTGGCAGAAAAGAGCAATTGGGTTTGGATACCCCTAGAAAGGGGTATACGGACTTGCAGCCAACAGGTTAGCGGGAGGGAGGGTTGGCAGTATTATATGAAAGTTGGGGGCTAGATGGTGGAGGCGTCAGTAGGGAGGATGATTGGGGAAGCAACGACGGACATTGAGGAAGGATAAATATCCCCACGCGATCGCGTTACAAGCCGAAAGACCCCTCGAACCGTTGGGGAAGATCACCATCTCAGGCAAGTTACTGCCAGAGTACCTCGTCGCCTTCAGATACAACCTTCGAAGGGAAAAGAACCCCCAATGGTTAATTTGGATAGAAATAAATAATTTGGATGAAAAAAAAATTGAATCCTTAGACGGAAGACAAGATATTTATAATTAATACAATTAGCTAAAATAGGAAGGAATTAGAATAAGAAGTACGGGCATTGAAAAAGGTAAGGTATAGAAGAGGAAGTAATAGAAATAAATAAGGAAAAGAAATATACGAGAACTAGAAATAGGAAAGGAATAGAAATGGGAAAGAAATTGAAGCGGAATAAGTACCCTCTATGAATTGGAAAAATAGGAAATTAGGAGAGTGAAATTGCTGCAATTCCAACCCCCATGAAGGTCAGCTAGTTCAGTCAGCCGCCCAACAAGCCCTGCATCACTAGCTCGCTTCCATCTTTCTTGCTTGCTCTCACCTTATTTGCTCCCTCACTCTCACTTTACCTGCTCGCTTGCTCTCTTGCTTCTTTTTTCTCATATTCTTTGTGGGTTGCTTGATGTTCTTCTACGGCTCCAATACTAGCTCATTTTCTTCATTTCTCTTATTGGACAGAATTTGCTTGTCCTTTCCTTTGAATTATCAGCCAAATTAATATATTTTTTTTTTTGTATAATTTGGATTTTACAAGGAGTGTATGGGTGAGCTAGTGCTAGAAAGGGGCTCTGATTGGGAGGGCATTAATGAGCCTGAGTGTGAATGTGAAAGATAGAGATGGGTTTGAAGCTGTTGATTATCAATCTCTTCTTTTTATAGGGTTAGGTCAAAAATTTTTGGAGTTCCAAGGGAGTGAGAAAGAACGGATGCGGGGCATTAAGATTATCCAAATAAAAAGTCTGAAGTTGTCATTTGTGATTATTTTATTTATGTATGAGTTGGTCAAAATTTTTTGGGCTATCGAGGGAGGGAAGGAGGGAGAGTAGAGGTAAGGGGTATGAATAGAANAGGGGCTCTGATTGGGAGAGAGAGCATTAATGAGCCTGAGTGTGAATGTGAAAGGTAGAGATGGGTTTGAAGCTGTTGATTATCAATCTCTTCTTCTTATGGGTTAGGTCAAAAATTTTTGGAATTCCAAGGGAGTGAGAAAGAACGGATGCGGGGCATTAAGGTCATCCAAATAAAAAGTCTGAAGTTGTCATTTGTGGTTAGTATATTTATGTAAGAGTTGGTCAAAATTTTTTGGGCTATCGAGGGAGGGAAGGAGGGAGAGTAGAGGTAAGGGGTATGAATAGAATATCTTGTTTGTAGAATTGGAGGGTTTTGTGGTGACCAAGAGAGTTTGTGAGTGAGTGTGAGTGAGCATGGGGGGTAGGAAGATAAAGTAAGGAGAGGGTGATTGGGGTAAGGGATATTGAGGGAGGGAAGGAGAGAGCGAGGTGGGTTAAGAGGTATGGAGATCATCCCAGCCGAGAATCATGATTCATTTGAACGTTAAATAGAATATGTTGCTTGTATAGGATGGGGGGTTTGGGTTGGCAAGAAAGGTGGGAATGAGGGGCAGGAGACGGTAAAGAGAGAGCTTGGAGTTGATCAAAAGTTTTTTTGAGGTATCGAGGAAGGAAAAGAGTGAGGGATAGTGGGGTAAGTGGTATGGAGATCATCCAAGCAGAGAAGTATGATTCCTTTGAAAGTTAAATAGAATATATTGTTTGTATAAGATGGGTGGTTTGGGGTGGTCTGAAGAGTTTCTGAGTGAAAGTGAGCATGAGGGGCGGGGAGACAGAGTAAATAGAGAGATTGATGGATTGGTGTAGGGTGTGATGACTGTCCTCATAGAGAAGTATGAGTTGTTGAATAATGAATATTTTCACGGGATTAGATTCAGAATTCTTTGCCATGAAAGATATGATTGCGGTTTTTGGAGAAAGGGAGGGAGGACTTCAAACCCCTTCAATTTTTTACTTTTGGCTGACTTTACTCGCCGCATTATAATGATGTTTGTTGTACTTAATGCATTTATGCTTGTTTAAATGTGTTCGTATACAAATTGAACTAAAACACATTGAAACAATACTTTTTTCTAGTTCAAGAAAATCTTAATTATTTCAATGGCCAACATGCAAACTGAATCTTTTTATTTTTGAATTAGATTTCTGCATTTTTTACCTTAGACTTGGATGCTGTTCTTAATTATTTTGATTTGTTTTACATATTGACTTCTACTTTGCTCTTGTTTAGTTTGACACACAGGAATCTCTTATGAGGCTACCTCTGCCAGAATCCTGGGTGGTAAAATATTCTTAGACATTTCTTACTCGAAGTGTTCTATTGTATTTAATTTACTGAAGCTGCATTATCTTTTCAGGTATCAAAACTGCATGGTCTTATTGATAGTGTCACTTCCAGCTATGAGAAATTTTTCTTTGGAGATGCTGGTAGAGAAATATATGATTTTTTTTGGGGTGATTTTGCTGACTGGTATGCTTGTAATTTTTAAATTTTTTTATATGTTCTTTATAATTTTCCGTCTCTTATTTGGCAAAGCACTTCATTTTATTTTTGCATTATTTAGATGTTATTTTCTACTTCATTTATTGAGGAAAAAAAGGAATGTAAAGTGATTTGTTGATATATTTGTAATTTGCCTTTCAATTAGTATTGTGTATTCCAAATTGCTGAATTTGATAGATTTTTAAATACATCGTGATACCTTTCTTGTCTACCGCCACCTATCATTCGTTGCAGACCTCCATTGTTGTTCACGGCTGTTGACTATAGCATGCCAGGCTCGCTTGCCATCTGCATGTCATCATTGGCCATCACCCACCGCAACAACCAAGAAAAAAAATTAAATGTACGGGTTTATTTTACAACATTTCAAACCAAAAAACTAATTCCTTGAATTTATGTGACAAACAACCAAACATTATAATGAAATGTAAATATATTAAATTTACTTTGCATTGCATGTAGAATGCACTGAAATCTGAATACTTGCAACCAAATGGCACATATACGTGAGCTTTTTTCTATGGTGTACTTTATTTTGAATTGGAGTGGTGAGTTCTAGCTAGTTATTTGGTTGATGCCTTCTAAATTATTGTAATAATATTGTATTTCTTCTAAATCACTCGCATTAAAATGTCATTAGCCAAGATATCTTATTACTACAACTAGAATATGATTATTTTGGCTTATTAGTCAATTTGATCATGTCGAAATGCATGTGAATAATTTGTATAGTTTTACTTGTTTACTTCACATGCATGTTATTTAGAATGAAAAATAAACGATTTATAGTTTGTTTGTATGTGCATGACTGACTATGATAGAATACCCCTTGATGATGCTAGTGAGAGAACACTAATGTACCCGTGCACGTAAATGGAAAAAAAACATTGATATTGATGTGTCTTAATTGACACAATTTTAAGACGGTGTCTACTGTGACGGCTATATAGACATGAAATGATATTGATGTGATAATGATATAGTCTCCTTTAAATAATATATCAAATGTTTATATTAATTTATAAAGAAGCTTAACTGAAATGCATATTATTCTTTCTTTTCGTTGTATTGATGTAGTTTAGACGTATTGGTACACTGGCTTTTTAGCTCACAGTTTTTTTAACTAACATTTTAGGTTTAATTAAATTATTAAAAAATGAGGGATATATGAGAAAATATTTATAGAAGACGCGAAAATCCATCAACTAGGTAATTATAAATTATTCCGTTTAATTTTAATTTTTAGTTGCTCTTTCATTTGTTGACTTGTGAACCAATATAAAAAAATTTAATTCACCGGTCAGATTGTTCGTTCCTGCCTTGGTTAAACGAAGCCCTGGGTCGGGTCGTGACACTAGTATACTAGATGAAGGCTAAAAATAACATAGAAATTGGAAACATGACAATCAGGGGCACTGAGCAGAAAGAAGAGCAGCCCATAGCCAACCAATAATAAGTAACAGGAGGGATACAAGTAAAGAAAAAGCGGAGCATACCAGAAGAAGCCCAAAGAGCGAAAGAAGCCATCAGAAGGCATCAGCCAACAATAAAGAAATGCCACACGAAGCCATAAAAGGTAAATGACCAGCAAATAAAAAGAAGCTATATAGGAAGGGGGTTATGACCTTAGTGGTATGAATAAAAAACGGCCTCTTTGCTTCAAAGTAGGAGGACTGTATATTCATACAATCATACCTTGGAAAGGCAAGAGTTTTGTGCACCATTTGGTTGTTTTTTAGAAACAGATTAAATTGGAAAGAAATGCAGTCACTTGTAATTCAAATGTGAGTGGGTGGTTGATCATGCCAATGGGGCAGTATTCAAAGCACGAATTTTCAGAAGGGAGCTGTTAGCATGGTTTATTATTATTTTCTTAAAGTTATTTTCTTAATTTTTCAGTTGTTAGCATGGTTATATGTGAAAAAAAAAAACTATTAGGGTTTACATAAACATACAGAAGCATCTTCCTACTCTCTTTAATCATCCAGAACCAGGACAATCAATAATTAATTTCACCTTTGTGCATCTTTTTTATGCAGAACTTCTCCTACGTTTACTGGTTTATTTTTAGTATTCTGTATTTCTGAACATGCATTTAGGTTTCAACCTATTCTAGGTACATTGAATCTAGCAAAACTCGCCTGTATCACTCGGGAAGTCATTCAGATGCATCCATTGCACAGGCTGTTCTTCTATATGTCTTTGAAAACATTTTGAAGCTGCTACATCCTTTCATGCCATTTGTCACTGAAGAATTATGGCAGGTAATGTGTGCTATTTTTTATCAATTTACTTGCATTTGAGTATTTTGGTTCGGTTAACACTTTAAAGTGCTGATGATATGAAAAATCCATAGTAATCAGTTTAAATGTTTATCATTAGTAGACGATTTACATAAACAGCCCTAAATTATTTGCAATTTTTTCTTCAGTCGTGATTTCTCTCCCTTATAATGTGCAATGTTTTTAGCGCTTACATGCGGTTTTCCTACCCTAACAATTTAATTATATTTATCAGGCCTTGCCATTACGAAAGGAAGCTCTTATAGTGTCTCAGTGGCCTCAGAGTTCACTTCCAAAACATATCGCATCTGTCAAAAGGTTTGAAAATCTACAGTCACTGGTAAGTTTACTAATGTAGATTGTATCAACATTGCTGTCTTTGGTACTTTATTTCTTCTAAAAATAGTTTTTTTTTTACTTGTACCTGCTCATACCAAGATGAATTTATAATCCTTGGGTGACAGATCAGAGTTATTAGGAATGCAAGAGCTGAATATTCTGTTGAGCCAGCAAGACGAGTCTCCGCTTCTATAGTTGGGAATGCTGAGGTTCTTGGTTATGTATCTGTGAGTATTTCTCTTAGCTTTATTAATATTTTTACATACTCTCTTGAGAACACAGATTAAACGTTGCCAAAAACAACATCAAAATGTCGTTAGTAGATATTTTTGCATTGCATTTAGAGCTGTGTAACACTTTGTTCCTGCCATCAGTTTTCTTTTGATTTTTTTGATCTGTATGATTGGAATGATTGTAGCTCGGTTGAAAGAATCCAACAAGTTACGAATGGCCTGAAAATTGTTTATTTTCTGGACCAAATTTGCAAATCTGTTCTTTTAAATAGATGATGAGGGAATAGGGAAACAAAGGAATGTTACAGCTGAAGGTGGCAGGTTTCTCTAAGTTTTGATTGGTGTGGCATTACTCATTTGCATTTTCTTCATCGATATCTTTTGTTTTTATGTGAATGGAAGATTAAGTAATTTAAGATTTTCCGTAAAATTTGGATAAATTGAACAAGATTGTCTGTGGGTAATAATAAAAAGGAAATATGCCATAGAAATTGGCGAAACTAGATGATATCTCAATTTCAATCACATAAAGGTATTGTAGATTTCAACACTCAGAATAGAAATTCTCTTTCCTTGCTTGACAACTCTATCGGCATCTCATGCCAGCCAAAGCCAATTGAAATTTTTTTCACTGAAGAAAGAGTCTTGTCTTTGCTAAAATGCCTGGTCATTTGCCCACTGTAATGCTCTTGTAAAACTAACTGTGATATTGGTCATATAGCTTGGCTTAGCAGCGAGTCCAATTCTTTTGGAAGTTCTCATAAGTGGCATACTAATCTTTCATTACTTCAAATTACCTTTGACTGTATAAAAGTGATTAGAAAATGATGAGGACTCAATGCATGATTAGTATAAAATGTGAACTTACTCTCACAATAGCATAAAATCATGGCTCTGTGCTGGAGCACAAAACAAAATGAAGACAGATACTCCTTCAAAGAGACATGTTTACTCTTCAGCTTGTTCCGACTTTTTAAGAACCTCAAGATTTCATGAATAGTATAAAAAGTGAACTTACACTAGTGAATAGAAACCAGTGATTAAAGATCTGTTTGGGGCAGCTGGAGCTCATTCAGTTATTGCAACTGGAAGCTGCAACGCAGAAGTTGCTGCAGATAAGTTGGTTGTCTGTTTGTTTTTTTTAGTTTGAAAATAACTGTGTTGTAGCTGTGAACTAAGTGATACCGAAGTTGACGAACAATAACGGAAAAAACAATTATTATTACTGAATTCAAATAAGAATTTGTAACCAAGAAAATGGAAATATTGAATTGCAACAGTCACGACTTAAATCACGCGACTAGCGTGAATATTAAGTGTTGGTTGTGGCAGTTAAGGGCATGGAAGGGAAGTGATGAGTGGGGGAAGTGGAGCAAGTCGCGGGTATGGCGGGTATGGCGGGTAAATAGTAGTTGCTTGCTGTGCTGGCAACAACTAACGAGATGGGGTGGTTGGACAATAGAGGAAAACTGTGGAAGACAGTGACGACTTGCTATCCTAGGGTGGCATCAACCAGGGAGGATGGTTCTTGGCGGTTGGAACAGTAGCAAGGCTGTCGGGAGGGTGTTTCTTGGCAGTTGGAACAACAGCAAGGCTATCAGGAGGCAGTTCTAGTTAGCGTCAGCGAGGATGGATTGATTTGGAGTGATGAAGGGAGGACGGGGAAGGGAAGATTGGATAGAAAGGGGAAATTGCAGGGAAAATAGCAAGGATAGTTGTTCTGGGGGTGGCTGCAGCAAGGGCAGGTTACAATGAGCGACATGGGAAAGATGGGGAAGGGTACTGGAAAGACAGTCACAATCTCAGGAGCGATATACAGCCAGAGCTCCACTTGACTCATAGATATAAGCCTCGACAAGAGAACATTGGCGCTGACGACTATCTCGAACAAACACATGACAAAAGCTAAACTTAAATTATTAGAAAAGCAATTATATAACCCTAAAATAACTTAAAGTGAACTCTAAATGGGAGAGGTACTACTCTCCTTGTGAGAACTAGCCAATCAACAGAAGACTTGGATTGGTTAGGTTCGTGCATCCAAACACTATACTACATCCTCCAATCATCATGGATGGGACACCGGCGTTAATGTTGAGTTGTGATTTTGTTCACTACCTTCTAATTTATGCACATATGCCAAGAGCCATCTTTTTTTTGCGCAATTAGAGTTGAAGCTGCACATGAATTATTATTTTATCAGACCAAACCTCTAGCCATCAAATTTGTAACTTCCGCAACTCATTGTACTCGGTTAGTCACGTCCATTAGGCTGGTTAGTTTGGGTAAATCGATTCTGGAATGAAGTTTATGGCATTTTGGATTTCACTTTGTGGTGGCAACCTAAGAGATATGTTTTTGCTCAGAGCATTAAGAAATTACTTTATTAGGGGTTGTATTACATCAGATATTGGTTCCTCTGACTTAGTGCCTTCTAGGGCCATTAATGCTAGTTTTACTTGTCATGACTCGGCGTGAGAGTTTGGAATTATTAGTAGGAATAGACGACCAGGTGATAAAATTCAATTTGTATCATTAACTAATACAAATAATCATCCAAATAAGTTGAAAGAGCTACAATAATTGAAAATTAATTGAAACAATTAAAAATAATTTCACCTTCTTCTTGAATGATTGTACTATTAACCAGTGACAACTGACTTACTTGAAAAATCAAACGGTAAACTTTTTATAAATAAAAATAATTGACGGTGGAATAATATTGTGCAAGAAAAGATAAATATAAAAAGTTTTGTTATATAAATTGGTTTAAATATAAAAGTTTAGAGAATTGGAAAAAATATAAGGTGATCCATAGAGAGTCTAAGAGAGTTTGTGCTGCTAAAAATTATGTTTTTCTCGTATTTTTTTAATAGATTAGATACTAAAGATGGTGATATATATATAATCAAACAAAGAGGAAAGAAATGTAAAGCTTTAATTCAAGTAAAGTTTATTAAAATGAAAATTTAAAAGTACTATTTTAGAGGAAAATATTCAACATATACGATCGACATTAATGAATTTATTTCATTAAAAATAATAATTTCTTTTATTTATATAGTCGCGATAACAAGAAGAAAGTTGATGAGGCTTTAAAGAAAACCAAGTATCAAAAATCAGTAGGACTTGATCATCTAATAAAAGTGTGGAAATATTTAGTAGATTTGGGAATTTCTTGGCTTACTAAATTTTTTAATATTATTTTAATAATTAAAAAGATGTCTGAGAAATGGAGGAAGAGTATTTTGGTTTCCATTTTTAAGAATAAAGGGGATGCACAAGATTGTGTAAATTATAGAGAAATTTAATTAATGTGTCAAACAATAAAATCATAGAAGAGAGTAATTTAACATAGATGAAGACGTGATACAAAGATTTCTGATAATCAGTTCGGATTTCGGGCATGTCTACTATAGAAACTATACAATTATTGAAAGGTTTGATCAAAAAATACAAAAAAAGGTGTCATGACCCTGCCCAGTGCTTAGAATTAACTAAGGCAGGAACAATGCTCGGACGGTATTAACATCTAACTATCCATATTTTGAAAACTTTCAATACATATAAAATAGTCACTAATTCATAAAATGCATTAAAATCCAAAACATCCAGAAACAATAACAGTCAAAAATAACATCTCAAGCAAGTACAAAACATTATAGTAATATTTGAAAGAAATAGTGAAGAGAAACTATCACACTAACAAATATACTTAGCAGCAGTTGTCCTCCTTTGGTAACTATCAGACATATCAATTTAAAAATTTTCTTTTCCTGAAAGAAAACATTTATTTTAAGTGTAAGTTTGAATTAGTAATTATAGTATAATATGCATTAGATTTCTTATGCTATGTTATGCTATGAATGAATGACCAGAGGTAAATGCATTTTATTGCATTAAAACTTTAAAATTATTCTTTCTCGTTTCACTTTAAGTATTTTTCAATTCAACCATTTTAATAGTCATCACAGGATTGCTGTCAAACCCAAACGTATCTTAAAAATGTGTACATTTTATTTCATTAAAACTTTAAGATTATTCCTTCTCGTTTCAATCTAAGTATTTTTCAATTTAACCTCTTTAATACTCATCACAAGATTGCCGTCAAACCAAAATGTATCCTCCAAAATGTGCCCAAAGGCACCCTCAAAATGTGTCCGAAAACACCCTAAAAATGCATCCGAAGGTACTCTCAAATTTACACCTGAATGTGCACTTTTTTCATTTTCTTTAACGTGCAGAATTATATTGCATCTCCTTCCGATACTAATTGGGGGTAATCATGTATGGCTTAAACCTTTATCTTTCATTACATTTTCTTTAAATTACATCCTTTTAAAGACATTAAACTTTCATTTTCATGTTTCCGTTCATTTCCTTTTATTCTTAAGCTACAACATGCCTAAAATTATAAAATAAATTTCTATAGCATTAAAGAAATTTTTAATTTAATAAATTTTAAATTTAATTTACATAAGAAAATAATTACTCTCCTTAGCCTTAAGAGACCAGTGAGATACTTTAACCATTCACTTCACTTTTTTTTTATTACCACCTATAATAAATGATTGTGATATCATTAGATAAGAATTCTATTCTTAAAGGATATACTTAATATATCTAATGAGAAATTATTAAAATGATACAAGTAATCTTGCAATTTATTACCTTAAAAGTTTGATTTGCTTCCTTGCATAGAATTGCCCTTTTTCTTTTACAACATTAATTGATTCACCTTCCAACCTTCTATTTTAATATCTGATTAATTTAATTGTGTCATGAGCATAAATAAGTAAATAAAAATTTTCAATTTACGCAAATTTACCTCAAAACATTAACACCCAAAAGCTTTGGTTCTTACCGTTTTCATATAAAGCCCAATTTCCTGGACAAGCTAACTCTCTTCTTCTTAGCAGTAAAATCTTCCACTTATGATGTATATTTCAAGTGACTTTATATTAACACATTACTTGATTAAATTCACACCATATATATATATATATATATATATNTCCTTTGAACTACCTTAATCACGTCGCCATAAGACAATAAGGGTTTAAGCAAGATTTAAAAATTATTATTTATATTAAAACATCATTTGAATCTAATTTAATATTTTTTATTATATTTTCTTAA
>JXCR01145782.1:95335-123553 GCA_002079205.1 Phalaenopsis hybrid cultivar
ATATATATATATATATATATATATATATATATATATAACATTTTATTAATTTACTAAATAAAATCCCAACTTATCTTAAATCTTCGGCAAGCTGCCCTAACCCTCGTGTGAAAGGCTTGTTTCATGCTTCTTCTTCTTGTCCTCAGCTCAACCGTGCAAGCTTCCTTCCCTTCTTTTCCTTCGGTCGCGACTCAACCCGCATTGATTCCTTCGCATGATCGACAGCCTTGCAGTGCTTTCTCGTCTCGATCGCAACTTACTCTGATCATGAACGTGACACGATAAGTGATCGAGGTTATCATCTCCTTCCTTTGTAAGCAAGGCTCGACGTCGAAGGTCGTGGCTCAATCCAGGTAATCCCTTGATACCTCTCCTTCCTTCTTCAGTTGTTCCTTCTTCTTCTTCCTTCCTCTGCATGAGCACACAACGTCGACGTCTCCTCCTTGATCGCGATTCCGCTCGACCAAATTCCTCCTCCCCTTTGATTTCTCCTACTTCCTTGGCTGGAGGACGACACTGCACAGTTATGTTATAACTAAAGGGATGCGTCAGTTTATTATTGTTATTATTACTGGATTTTTGTTATCACAAAAGGAGAATCTACTTATAATTTTTATTGATTTGGAGAGAACTTATGATAATAAGGTTCCAAGAGAAATTATTTTGAGAATTCTATAAAAGAAAGATGTTCATATGACTTAAATTTAAGTCATTAAAGATATTTGTATTAGTGCTGTTACTATTTTCCTATTTATTTGGAATACATCAGGGATTGGTTTTAAGTGCATATCTTTTTGCTTTAGTTATGGATGCACTTATTGGACATTTACAAGAGAATGTACGTTGGTGCATTCTTTTCACTGATAATATTCTTCTTGCGGATAAGACTAGAGAAAGAGTCCAGGATAAACTTGAATTATGAATGTCTACTTTAGAATCTAAAGGTTTTTGTTTGAGTAATTCTAAAACTGAATACATAGACTATAATTTAAGTGATAGTAGATCTAATTGCAGTGTAGTAATATGTGTGATCAAATCATTAAATGTAGTGCACGTTTTAGATATCTCATGTCTGTTGTTCAAAGTGATGGTATATAGATAGTGATGTTATTAGTAGAATTCAAGTTGGAAGGTTGAAATGGAGGAATGCATTGGGCCTTTTGTGTGATAGAAAAGTACCGCTTAGATTTAAAAGAATATTTTTTGAGATGGTGATTAGAAGTGCAATGCTTTATGGCTCAAGCTTTTGACCTATAAAAGAGAAGCATTAAACTACGTTAAATGTTGCTGAGATGAGAATTCTTAGATGACTCTTAGGGACAAAATGCTAAACAAATATATCCATGAAAGGGTTGGTGTAGCTCCAGTGGTTGACAAGATTAGACAGAGTCAACTTAGATGGTTTGGTCACATTAAATGTCGAACATCTAATGATCTGATTAGGAGAGTAGATGTTTTAGATTCAACTTATGTGAAGAAAAACAAAGGTAGACCTTGAAAGACTTGGGCATGTCGTATAAATTAAATGAACTTATGACACTCAATATAACACAATGGAGACGAAGGATTCATGTTGTTGACCCCACTTTGACACGGGGCCTCTGTGGGTCGACCTGGCCCAAACCGGTCCAGCTTCCCTGCTGGACCAGACCATCCAAACCGACTAAATTGAGGCGGAAGTTTCCTCCCCTTATCATTTCGGGCCCCTTAATTCTTTCCGCCCCTTTATCATTTCAGGCCCTTAATTCCTCCCCTACCAATCACTCTCCTTCCTACATAAATTGAATTTCAAATTCTTGCCCATTCTTTCCACTCTTCTTTAATTCTTACCTAATTCTCTACCTACCTAGTTTACCCCTTTACTTTCATCTATTTGTAATTGTTGTGTGCAGACCACCAAACATTTCTTGTTCATTTTCTGATTTCAAGCGTGTTTTCCAGGTGTTCCCTCTTTCAAAGGATGTATCTGATGGTGAGTGGTGCTACGACTTTACCTCGTCTAAGGTAGTTTATATCTCCCTTTATTTCCTTCTTCCCCTATCCGTTACTAGGTCCTTCCTCTGCATAGAGAGGCCGTTGGTCATGCCTCTGCTCATCTCAGCCGACCGCAAAACTCGCGAGCGTCACAAACAGGTCGGAACATCTTTCTTATTTGCTTCTCAGCCATTTGCAGATCTCTCTAGCGTCACTTATGAGCCACTAACTACCTCTCATTCACCCTCAGTTGTTTGCAGATCACTCTAGTCCCATAGACGGGCCGCTAACTCCCTCCCATTTGTCCCTAGTTGATTGTAGATCCTGACAACATCGTAAATGGGTCGCGGACATCTCTATTTTCTCCCAGTTTTTCATTGCTTCGTCAGCACTCCTATCTGTCACTTTTGGCTCCCAGCTCCTAACAGCATCTTCCACTCATCAGATCTTTCGCTCCTACTCCTAGGTGTTGTTTGTCTTCTTTTATTTGATTATGTTTATTCTTATGTCTTGAAATTCGTATTATTATTGATTGTATTGTATTATTGTAGTTGTAGCGTTGTCTTTGTACCTTTTTTATTTATCAGCAATAAAATTGTGTCGTTTGTATTGTGGTTTGTATTAACTCTAGTATCATTTAGTATCAGAGCTGGCCTAACCCTGGTGATTCTAGGGTTTCCAAGCATCCGTCATAACCTAGAAATTTTCCTTCCACTGAATAACCTTTTCACTTCCACATATCCCCAACCCTAATTCCCCCTTGCTGATTTTCAAAACCAGCACCTTAAACTAATTTTCTTTTTTGCTCTCTTTCACCTCCTAGCCCTATACCCTAGCCACGCCATTAAAGTGATACATGTCGACGCCTACCCGAGAGGAGATACAATGATAGATCCTCCAACTTCAGCAGAGGCTTGCTGTCAGGGGTGTAAACGAGCCGAGCATGAGCGAGCCAAGCTCAGCTCATGTTCGGCTCGTTTATATTTCGAGCTCAAAAGTGTGTTCGTGTTCGGCTCGTTTGCTTAACGAGCCGAACACGAGCTGTTCACGAACAAAGAGTCCTTTGAACTACCTTAATCACGTCGCCATAAGACAATAAGGGTTTAAGCAAGATTTAAAAATTATTATTTATATTAAAACATCATTTGAATNATATGTATGTATACATATACATATATGTATGTATACATATACATATATGTATGTATACATATACATATATGTATGTATACATATACATATATGTATGTATACATATACATACATATATACATTTATGTATACATATACATACATATATATATGGATGTATACGTATACATATATACATGTATGTATACGTATACATATATACATGTATGTATACGTATACATATATATATGTATACATATATACATGTATGTATACGTATACATATATACATGTATGTATATATGTATGTATACATATATGTATACATATATATGTATGTATACATATACATATATATAGATATATATACATATATATAGATATATCTACATATATGTATGTATGTGTGTGTATATATATATATATATGTATCTATATACATACACATATATATATATATATATATCTGTGTGTGTGTGTGTGTGTGTTTGATGAGTAGTATTTCGAGCCAAAACGAGTCGAACACATCTTAGTTCGTGTTCGACTCGTTAACTTATCGAACGAAATTAACGAGCCGAACACGAGCTGTTCGTGAACAACGAGCCGTTTTGACAGCCTTACTTGCTGATATTAGGATGAAATCCAATGGGAAGTTACCTTCGACCGTGATCAGAAGAGTCAAAGGAGAGAACGAGATAATCTAAAGATGAAGTGGAAGACACATCGCCAGTTCCTGCCAACTTACTACAGGCAGACATGCGGACTCTATCTTCAGAAGTGGAGGGACCACATCACTAATCAACCTCCCCATCTTACAGGCAGATTTTATCTTTAAGTTCTTATAGTCATAATATACCTAAGAGCACACCCAAGATGACTTTGACAGAGGAAGAGCTGATTCAAAGTAGAGAATAGGTAGAACCAATCTGCAGCCCTAAATCTGCTGTAACCAAAAAGTTTTGTAAGTGCCACGGATTTGGGCATGTTGAATCAGACTGCACATATAGATGATGATCTATTTCACTGAGCATGGTGGTTTTGAAAAATTGGGCAATCACTTAGTTAATCGAGGAGAATATGACGACTTCAGAGAAGATTCTCAACTTGCAGCCAATGAGGAAGAGCCGTTATCGATTTCAATGGACCCCAGAAGAGTGATTTCAGCTAAGGTAACAGTAGTTGTTCTAGAAGATAGTAATTTTGATTTAAGAGGTTCATGCAGAGTATTAGATTATGGTGCCTCGAGTTACCATTTAGTAGGCGTTGAGAGGAACATCAGCAAGACTAACTTTGGATATCCAAAATGACCACGAGCTTGAGGAGCCAATACTAGAATGGGGTTAAATTCAGATAAGAGGATTTTAACATTTCATATATGTAGGCTGTCACCTGAATTGGCCCCAATCAAAGGGGTGCAGCACTTCAGAGATGAGAAGATTTTTAGTTACATCTGGAAGACAATTGTGAGTCATTTAGAGATTAAAATTGGTTCAACAGTGTACATCTCGACGGATGATCAGACAGGATGGACGAACCATAGTTGTGGGAATTGCCCCAGGATCTTTCGGATAAAGAATATTCTACCGTGGGATCTAGTTCCTTCCCAAGATAAAGCAAATGGCACTCATGAGTGGTTACACGTCAGGGTGGGCCAACCTACTAGAGATATCATTCCCGAGTTAACCCCATGATAGCTTTGTTTATCCAACACAACCAGCCGAGTACGAAGAGTGGGAGAAGCACATTATGTATTTACTTGCTCAGAATTTGGCTCAAGAGAACTTGCGTCGTTGTATACCTCCGGCTTAGATTGACTATTTGGAAATGTTTTCTCCGGTAGGTAAGTTGACTTATGTTTGCTATTTCATTTTAAATAATTAGCTCCGCACTTGCTCGATGTGAAAGAAAGCTTTTCTTCATGGTGATCAGCAGAGGTATACATGGAGCAATCTTCTGGATTTGTTATTCAGGGGGAGTTTGGAAATGTCTGTTGTCTTCAGAAGTCACAATATGGATTGAAGCAAATTCCTCGACCATTGTTAGGAAAACTTAGCAAGGCAGTAGAAGAGTTTGGGATGTAGAAGAGTAGAAGTGATGACATGGTATTCTACAAGTGATCTGCTTCTGGGATCATTTTGTTGGTGGTACATGTTGATGATATTATTATTATTAGAAGTGACGTGCAGGAAATCTTATCATTGAATTCATTCCTTCAAAATCAGTTCAACACTAAAGATCGGGATTCCTTGAAGTACTTTTGGGGATTGAGATATGAAGGAGCAAGAAGGGTACCTCTCTACGTTAATGGAAGTATGTTTTGGATTTGTTAGAAAAGATGATAAAATTTGGAGTCAAATCATGCGGTACTTCGATGTTTCCTAATCACAAACTTATCAAGAATGGAAAGTTTTTTTAATGATTTTGAACGATATAGGAGTTAGTGAAAAAAATTAAATTACCTCACAGTGACTCGTCCTGACATTGTGTATTTATTTAGTACTATAAGTCAATGTTCTCCCCATAGTACGTCCTTGGTTAGCTATTGATTTGATAAGTTGTTATCTCAAAGGAACTTCTGAAAAAAAGGGATTCTATATCAGAATCGTAGGGTATAGAAATATTGATTTTTTCTCTGATGCAGATTAGGCAAGTTCCAAGACTGTCCGAAGATTCATTTTTGGATATTGTGTTTTTGTTTGTGGTAATTTTGTCTCATGGAAGAATAAGAAATAAATTAATATCCCTATAATCTAAATATATAGCAATGATATAAGCTTTGAGTGAATTGATGTGTCTCCCAATTTCTGACCGAAATGGGTTTTAAGATGAAAGTTCTAGCAAAGATGTGGTGTGATCAAGCTGTAAGAGGTATACATGAAAGTTCATATTGCTTCAAACCCTGTCTTCCATGAACGAACTAGATACATTGGGATTGATTGTCATGTTATTCGTGAAGAAATTTGATAAAATTGATTTCTACAACTCAAATAAAGACCGGTGAAGAACTAGGAGACATCTTCACAAATGCCCTTAATGGAGCTAGAGTCACTTATATTTGTAATAAGTTGNTTTCATCATTATTCGTTTCTATCACGTCGTCGTGTATGATTTATTATTGGTTCTCTTTTCGAAACTTGAACACGACTAATTGCTAGATTTTAGTTTTCTTTGTTTTTTTCTCGTGAAAATTTTGGATCTTTGGTTATCATTAAATTATCATGTGAGAATGAATATAGTATAGTTGTTACATTAAAAGCAATCAAGCTTAGCATATTCACTATACAATGGAGATACTACCCAAGTTTTTTGATAATAATTTATTGTGGTGCAGTTTATAGACAGAGCACCGGAGGAAATTGTTAGTGGAGTAAGGGAAAAAGTAAAAGAAGCTGCCGAGAAAATAATTCTCACAAAAAATCGGNCCTAATCTTTAGAGGTATGAGTGTATATAAATAATTAATATATGCTTTCAATTGAGGAATAAGAGAAAAGGAAGTTTCCTTCACAAAATGGAATCCTTGGAATATATTCTCTGATTGTATTATCGTTTTCTTATTTTGGAGGGATTTCTATGTACTAAGTTTTAATGCATTGGAGCTAGCGAAAAATAAATTTTTTTCCGGAATTCTGTACCTTCAATAGCTAAAATAAAGCATGGTAGAAACTAAATGTTAAGATTGATGCATAATATAACTAGGAAAGGTATAATAAAGGGATGGTATGGCATTTTTTGAAGATAAGGTAGCAAAAAATAGTCATGCGCAATGAAGGGTATAGAAGGCACTTATTAGCTGGGTAGATAAAATTATGGAGTATTATTAAGGAAAATAGTGGTCTCAAGGTATCATAAATAAATATTATTTAAAGCAATTTGCTAAAAGTAAGTTAGCACTTCATGTAACAATCAACTTTTATGAATGAAAAGGAGGATTCATAAAATCAACCCAAAATAAAATATAAATATAAATATAAAAAGCTAATGATGATGATGGTGTGAATCTACATTTTTTTTAATTTTGATTTATATTTTTTAGTTCATAGACGTATTTGTTCAGCTAATTGTTGGTATATTGACGGTAGCCGTGTATTTTGTTTAGTATTAAGCATCTATCATGTAAGTAGTTTTGATTCAGCAGTCATTTGCATGTGTATATGACATTTAATTATTTAAGCATGCTTGTAGCTACACTTATTTGCATATCTATTTTTTTTTTTTGTGTTCCCCTTACACGGTTCTTTCACTTCATGATATCTCTACTGAATTTAGAGCGAGAAGCAAGTTTTGGCTCTTTTGTCACGATTGGATGTACAAAATGTTCATTTCATGGAATCTCCTCCAGGTGCATACTTGTCTTTATTTTTTTTTTGGTGTTGCCTTATGTAAACTCTTTTTTGACTTAAGAGTGCTGGTATTTATGCCATTCATGGCTTTTCTTTCAGATTATGCAGAACATTCAGTACACCTGGTGGTTGGGGATGGTTTGGAGGCTTACCTTCCTCTTGCAGATATGGTGGATGTGTCTGCAGAAAGTCAGCGCCTTACAAAGCGGCTTTCCAAAATGCAAGCAGAACATGATGCGCTCCTTGCTCGCCTAAGCAGTCCAAGCGTACCTTTCTACCACACAAACTTCGCTCCTCACAGTTTTATAATTTATAAGCATCATAGCCATTTTATCATATAAACTTTAATAGCTTATTTGCTCATCTTACTCTTTATTATTTTGTATTTATTAAAGATTACACAACTAAAGTGTATTGAAGATGAAAATCAAAAAGTGTTTTTCTTAGAAAAAAATATTCAAAATAGATGGGTGAGTTATTTTGATAAACTTTTTAATGAAGTTTCAGAAAATACAATCGACCTTAGTGATCTTAATATCGTTAATAATAATAAAATGTTTCATTTTTACCATGTCATTAGTAAAAAGAAGTTGAGGAGGCTTTGAAGAAAACTAAGGATGAAATGTCTGTAGGACCTGATGATATCTCAATTGAAGTGTGGAAATATTTAGGAGATTTGCGAGTTTCTTGGATTATTAAACTCTTTAATATTGTTTTAAAAACTAAAAAGATGCCTGAGAAGTGGAGAAAGAGTATTTTAGCCCCCATTTTTAAGAATAAAGGGGATGCACAAGAGTGTGCCAATTATAGAGGAATTAATTTGATGTGTCATACTTTAAAATTAATGGATAGGGTAATTGAACATAGGTTAAGACGTATTACAAAGATTTCTCATAATCAATTTGGATTTATGTCGGGCAAGTATACTATGGAAGCTATACATTTATTGAGAGGTTTGTTGGAGAATTTTCGAGATTAAAAGAAGGTTGTAAGTATGATTTTTATTGATTTAGAAAAAGCTTGTGATGAGGTTTGAAGAGATATCCTTTGTAGAGTTCTTGAGAAGAAAGGTGTTGATATGACTTATAGTCAAGTCATTAAAGATATGTATACAAGATCTGTTACTTGTGTTCGAACAGAAAGAGGATTGACCAAATATTTCCCTATTTTTGTTGGTTTACATCTGGAATCGGCTTTATGCACGTATCTTTTTGCTTTAGTTATGGATGGTCTGACTAGACACTTACAGGAGGGTGTACATTGGTGTATGCTTTTTGGTGATGATATCCTTCTCGTGGATAAGACGAGAGAAAAAGCTCAAGAAAAACATGAATTATGGAGGTCTACCTTGGAGTCTAAAGGCCTTCATTTGAGCATAACTAAAACTGAATACATTGGATGTAATTTTAGTAGTACTAGCTCTAGTGACAGAAATGTAACTATGGTTGATCAAATTATTAAAAGGAGTGAATACTTTGGATATCTTGGGTCTATTGTTCAAAATGGTGATATCTATGGGGATGTTATTAGTAGAGTTCAAGTTGGTTGGTTGAAGTGGAGGAATGTTTCGGACCTATTGTTTGATAGAAAAGTACCTCTTAGACCGAAAAGAAAATTTTATAAGATGATGGTGAGACCTGCAATGCTTTATGGCACTGCATGTTGCCCTTTAAAATAGAAGCATAAAACTAAGTTAGGTGTTGTTGAGATGAGAATGATTAGGTGGATGAGTGGCTTTACACTTAGAGACAAAATGCGAAATGAATATATTCGTGATAGGGTTGGTGTAGCCCTAGTGACAAACAAAATTATAGAGAGTCGTCTTAGATGGTTTGGTCACATTAAACGCCAGCCATCTGATGATCTGATTAGATGAGTAGATATTATAGATTCTACTTATGTTAAAAAAGGTAGTGGTAGACCTAGGATGACTTGGGCTTATTGTATAAAAATGTTCTTAATTTATTAGAATTAAATGAAAATATGACACTAAATATAGGACGCAATGGAGAAAAAGGATTCATGTAGCCGACCCCACTTAGTGGGATAATGGTTTTGTTGTTGTTGTTGTTGTTGTTGTTGTTGTTGTTGTTGTATAATTGTGAAGGAAAACGACAATTTTCAGTAGAGTTTTACTTTGATAATATATCATACACATAATAATCATTTGATTGTTCACATTAGGGTTGTCTTCATTTGAAAGTTTTATTTTGTAGCAATGTTATAAGTGACCACACTACTATCCTATAAAAATATTAGCTCTTCTATCAATGAATGTAAATATACATCAATTTTTTTTCTTTTGGTTGTAGTTGGCATATAATTTGTGTGAAAAATGTAAAGGGCGTGGTCATGCATATCTTTGGTGGTAGAATATATATCAATTTTTTCTTTTGGCTGTAGTCGGCATATAATTTGTGTGAAAAATGTAAAGGGCGTAGTCATGCATGTCTTTGGTGGTAAATTGTAAGGCGTGACTATCATATACCAATATCAATAAGATGAGACTATGCGGCATGAATCGTCAACGTATAAATCAAGCTTGACATTATGTTGGTCAGTAACAAAATTAGGATAGGTAGAATTGGAGTACTACATGCTTCTTTATTCAATGGATGACTCAAAATATATTCCCTTTGCTCCTTTTTTTTAAATATCATTTTATTTTCTTAGTATAACGCATGAATGCATACAACTTTAAAAATATGGAATGAGTGTCATGCAGACAAGAGCTTATTTAAAATTTTCTTCAATTTTTTTTTTTTGTTTTCTACCTTATGGCATGAACATTGGTGCTTTGTAAATATTTATATTCAGTCTTCATCATGTCACCTTGCAGTATAACTTATAATCATTAATATAACAATTTATTTATTTTAATTTATTTTTATTTAATTTTTTAATTTTTGAGATCAAACCTAATTTCGACGCCAATGTTTTTGTTTTGTATAAATCTTTTATAATTATATATTCTCTTAGATTAATCTCTTTTAACAATCCTGAAATACATTTAAACATTCTCATGTGATGTTTTATTTGATTTTATTGCTAAACATTTTAATAGCCAAAAATAATTTAGAGTGGTTCGTGCAACCTTTTTCACAAGGATTGTTGTGTTGCATTCAATGTTTCGTAGAACTTCCAAGCTTCTATGTTTAGTGGCTCCTCTACTTCTCCAAAAAATTTAACTCTTTTTGCATGACATATCATTTCTTCTTATCAACTGAAATCATATCATTTGGAATAGCGGAGTTTGTTAAATCTTCAACTCGAGAATTAATCTGTGTTTGCGAAGTCCAAAATTAGCAATTTTGGTTGCAATATATTGCCATACAATTCTATATTGATTTCATTGACATTCAATACACTTATTTCTTGTGTCTCACATATGGGCATCAAAATTTTCATCTTAAAGATAAGATGAAATTGTGATGTCATGTGCATGAAATACTTGACATTATTTGAAGAATTCCTTAATTAGTCATTTTTTTATCAAAAGACAACTTAAATAGATCCACGATCTTTTATTTTGAATATCCATGCGCGACCTATATATGTGAGAACCAAAATATCAAAAACGTTATAATAAGCAAAAAGATGACGTTTCTTTAAAATGATCGAAAAAATTACTTGAGTCAAGAAAATGTTATGGAATTAGTAAGTCGTGCCAAGAGATAAATGAAAACAAGAAGTGACATAGCTATTTCGTATATACAAGAGAGAAGCTATATAAAACAAAGAAGTGACATAGTTATTCCATATATACAAGAGAGAAGCTATATATTTTCATGGTCATTTATCATTTGAAACTAAGTAAAAAAATAGGAAGATCTAATCGCAAATAAACAAATCATAAAAAAATTAAAGTTTATTTCAAAAAAAAAAATCATAAATTTTCAATGGACAAAATGCCAGATTTAATGGATGAAATTTCAATATAATAAATATAAAAGCTAAAAAAAGAGTTTTTTTTATCAAAATTTGGTTGTTTTACGACGAAAGCTTGAGTTGCTGGCTAAGAGATGAAATGAGTGGAGAAGAAATAAAGTTTAGGGCATCAGGTTCTATGTATGATAAAAAATAGTAAAAACTAGCAGATTATCTATCAAAATATTTTTTGACTAAAATTCAATCACTAGACAAGTGATATTTGAACCGAGAGAAATTCTATAATTATTTTAATCAGGAAATCTAACAAAATAATCAGTTGTAATACCTTACAGTAATTTTTTACTAAAATGTTTTGCCAGTATTTTCGTTAGATTTGTGTGCTTCTCTTGTGGTGAATTGTGTCGTCATATTTCTGCTTGGTGAATGAAATTTTGTCAGATAGAATATATGTTGGTTTCTTAAAGTGTAAATTTGATCAACTGTTAATTTTTATTATTGATCATTTTTCATCTAATGAAAATTTTAGATTTGAGGAAATCGTTAAATTATCTTGTGGGATGTAAAAAACATAATTATTGTCTTTACATTCAGAGTATTATTTTTTTACTATAAATTTGTCACAATCTGGCCTGATAGCTTAAATTTAATCAATTCTGAAACGGCGGTGGGATGATATTAAACTTTCTTTTAAATTATACAATAAACCATCATAACTTTCAATAATAAAAATAATCACTGAAACCCATAAAGTACATTAAACTATAATCAAATCCAACCAAAACAACATAATAGTCTTAAAGTAAAATAATTTCACAATCCAACTAACAATACAACATCATTCCGAAATAAATATTACAAGAAACTAGAATTATAAAAAAGAACATGCTACCTAGTATCAATAGTTCTCTTGTAACAAATTCTCTCCTATCAAACATATCAACTTAGAGTATTACTTAAAAGAACTAATTAAAAAAAAAACAATAAGTTTACCACAACTTAGTGAGCAGTTATACTTTTATTATACAGTAAATTAATATAAAAATGCTATGAATAAATCTCTAAAAGAAATGTGAATCATTAATTAATTAAATTGTAAGTTTTATTTTAAATTAATCAATCATATTTCAATTTTCGTTTTTACCTTTTCTACCTTCTTAAGAAGTCATGTCAAAGCTACCACATTCGTATCTTAAAAACATAGTATTTGCAGGTACTCTAAAAAATTTGTACTCGTAAGTACCCTAAAAACTTTGCACCCGTAGGTACACTTTTATCATTTTTCATTTTTTCATTTACGGGTACAATAACATTCCTAGGTAGTACCATAAGATAATACAATCTGATTGAATTATAATCACTTACATGTCATTTCATTTTGATCTTATCCATTTAAAATCATGTAACAACCATTTGCCCTTTATCGTTTCATTTTTTTCATTTCAAAGATCTTTTAACTTTCAATATGCATATGATCACAATCTGGTATCTTTAAGCCAATAATGCAAGTCCCTTTTAGATAAAATATTAATTTATTACACGAAAGAAAAGGACTTCTTTACAAGCTTAATCCTGTGCTTGCTTCTTCTTACGTTCGCCTTCTTGACTCTCCTTATTTGCCTAAACCATGATTCAAGAACCTTATCCATTGAATCAAATTATCATTAATTCATTTAATATCTACTTAATAGCATCTTATTTAATTAAGTAAAATATTTTGTATAAGTAGAACACCTAAATTCTTACCTTACCAAAATTTGATTGGATCAATGGTCCTTCCCACAAAATCTTCCAACTATAATATCTGTTTATAATTCATAAAACTTTACATGTTAATATCATAACTCTTAACTCTAAAAAAAAAAAAAAAAAAAAAAAAATTNTAGCATCTTGATTAATTAAGTAAAATATTTAAAGTAGAACACCTAAATTCGTACCTTACCAAAATTTGCTTGGATCAATGGTCCTTCCCACAAAATCTTCCAATTATAATATCTTTTTATAATTCATAAACTTTACATGTTAATATCATAACTCTTAACTCTAAAAATTAAAAAAAAAAAAAAATTCTGAAACTGTTGTTCATCTTTCATCTCAGCCTAATTTGCATCATAAAACCTAGACTCGTAAGTGTCTTACATCAAATTCTTTTTAGAACCTATTGTTGTATCATCATATCTTGATTAAAATATGACTTCATAATTGGGAAATCGAAAGAGTTAATAAAAGATTCTACAGATATTAAAACAAATTGTGGATCAAAACAAATACAAAACAATTATAATGGTTACTGTTTTCCTACGTTTGATGTATGGCATGGTATGATCTTGAAGATTTTTTAGGTTGGATTCCTAATTTTGAACACTGTTTTGTTACTGTTTTCCTACGTTTGATGTATGGTATGGTATGATCTTGAAGATTTTTTAGGTTGGTTTCCTAATTTTGAACACTGTTTTGTTACTGTTTTCCTAAGTTTGATGTATGGTATGGTATGATCTTGAAGATTTTCTAGGTTGGATTCCTAATTTTGAAGACTGTTTTGAATATCATTATCCATTTAATTTTGAAAAACTTGACTGTGCTAAATAGAACTAGTAGATCATGATAAATCATTTTGGAAAGTATTGCAGGTGAACAAAAACCTTTATGGAACATAAACTTACTAAAATTATGCAATCTTGAGGTTTTTTTTTTATTTTTATTTTTATTATTTATTTTTTAATTTTGAAAGAGCCATATAGAGACTGAGGGTCAATTGTCCGGTAGTAGATAAAATAACTCGTACGTGTCCGTCTATTTTTGTAAGTTTGCAAATCTTATAGTTAGATATGATTTGCCATTGAGCCAACGCTATNAGTTTTGAATATCATTATCCTTTTAATTTTGAAAAACTTCACTGTGCTAAATAGAACTAGTAGATCATGATAAATCATTTTGGAAAGTATTGCAGGTGAACAAAACCTTTATGGAACATAAACTTACTAAAAATTATGCAATCTTGAGGTTTTTTTTTTTTATTTATTTTTAATATTTTTTTTAATTTTGAAAGGGCCGTATAGAGACTGAGGGTCAATTGTCCGGCAGTAGATAAAATAACTCATACGTGTCCGTCTATTTTTGTAAGTTTGCAAATCTTATAGTTAGATATGATTTGCCATTGAGCCAACGCTATNATGCATCCCAACCAGGCATCATGTAACAAAATAATGTTATATATTATGAAAATTGAGTGCTGCTGCTGCTATATATTTGAACGCTCTTATTCTGATTTCTTAGTACAAGTTCATAATGTTGATGCCATTTAAAATCTTGCAAAGAATGATTGTGTGTCTGCATCAATAAGTCTACTGAAAAAATAAAAAGTATTATTCAAGCGACATTCCATGGAGTTCGCTGCTATAACAAAATAAACAACGGTGCAATGAGGCATCTGCATGTTTTTTTTTTTTTTTCAGATATACGACTCAATACCTATTTATTTACATATCTAACACCTAAACTTCAATATTGTCATTTATAACACCTTTTCTATGCTGGGAAATGCGTATTTTGCTTTTAAAGGTTAAAAAAAAACGTGTTATTTTTTGTGAATAAATTAGAAAAAAAAAAGTAAAATAAAGTTTAGGTGTTTGATATGCAAGTTGACAAGAAATGAATGGCATGTATGTAAATGCTCTGTTTGAGGAAAAATTATTCCATATAGATCGGACACCGCACGTGCGGTGTCCGATCCGGACCGTAAATCACCTGATTTACGGTTCTGATGTATTCGGTGTGCTCCACTTAAAATTTTTTATTTTTTCTTTTTAAAAATGAAAATAATTCTGACCGTAGATTACCGTGATCGCAATATTTTGACATCTGTAAGGGAAGCAGCGCATGAATGGCGGTGCTTTGTGGGGCATCCACTTTTTAACTGCCTTTCTCTGAACTCGCATCTTCGCATTTTCTGAAAAACTCTAGGAGTGAGCTACATCGAGAAATACAATTGGTTGGGTATCATGCGTTTGAAGGTTTAGGGTTTAGCATGTTAATTTTATTTATATTTTTGTCTTCCAGTGTCAACTCCAATACTCCGTTACATGTGGGAAAAAATAATATTGTGAAAAGCTTCTTATACAAATTTATATTACAATTGTGAAATAAACATACTTCCCGTTAGTAGCTCTCCTTTTATCCTCTTTACAAAAAGATGTTGATCTCGAAATTCATTTTCTTCTTTGAAAAAGATTGAAATTTGACACTTTGTTCAACTCATCCTGTCATTAAATTTAGAATGAGATTTGGTTACTTTAAAATGAGTTGTGGTGATCTTACTATTTTCACGGTAGCCTCCCAGTTGGTTGATGAGAAAATGAACTTTGATGGATTTTAGTTTCTTATCTGAAGAAGATTTCCCACATTTGAAGAAGATGGTTGTTGAAAATACTTATGATGTGAGTATTGTTGCTAGTTATGCCTGAGATTCAAAGTTCTACTGAGTATGACAATTTTTGAAGTTCTTAAAATTCTTGAGCCTGTTGAAGAAGTAAATGATAAATTGGTAAAAGCATTGGGTGATACTTATAACATTTTCTTAGTTTTCAAAGTTAGCTCATTTTCGAGTATTGTTCCTATATTGACGAAAACTGAATAGAAATAGGAGTAGAAGAATTCATAAGAGAGATCTTGGGCCTAATAGAGGAGAATTTAATTGAGAAAGATGCACATGAGATTGAATCTGACTTGTTTGAAACATCCCCTCTTAGACGGAATTAGGTTTCACACACTTTCTGTTGTCAGATATAAAGAATATGGGCTTGAGATAGGTGATTCATCTCTATCCCCTCTTAAATGAAAACCCCAAAAAAAGGAAATAAAGGATTTTGTCATTTTGGATTGTATCAAATACTCTCAAGAAGATGGCAGAGAAGAGGAAATAATCCATTGTTGAAGTTCTAAAGTTTTTAGGATGTATGATTCCTAAAAAGAAAGGAGGAGATTTTGGGAACATAGATCTTCAAGGAAAGAACAAAAATATTTAAGAATGTAGGTGTTTGCTCACCGTATATCACCAAAAGTATTGCCTAGAAAAGTGAGACTAATGTCACTTGAAGCTCCTCCATTCATTTCAAATTCTTCCCAAGAAATTTCCAGTACTGAGAATGAGAAGAAGGCTTTCCCAAGATGATGAGGTTAAATACAAAAGTTAAAGTAACACCTCCTCATACATTGGGAGATAAGCTAGAAACCCCTTCTCTACTTTTTCACATGTTTCAAGGAAGGTGCCAAAACTTCAGGAAATTAAGGAGTCTAGATCTGAGATCACTGAGAAGATAGTTAACGTGATAGATATCGATATAGAACCCAAATATGTCCCTATTGATCCTAAGAATGTTAAGTGTAGGCACATTGACGAGGTTTTAAATGAATTGGAAGCTAATATGAAGCAATTGAAAGAAGAGGGTGAAAATCCTAAAACCTTAGAAGTAGAAGTCACTGTTCTGATGGTTGAAAGTAGGCCTTTAGAGAAATATTGGAGTATAATATAGATTTACAAGACGTTATGGTTGCAGAAGGTGTCTTATGGGAGACAAACCAATACTTTTAAACCATCTAACATAAAGAGATGAAGTTATTGAAAGATTGCAGAAAATGATGGAAGTAATTATGAGTGTTATCTCGCTAAATCAAAATCAGATATCAGTATACCCCAAGATATGGAAGTTGAGAAGTATCTGCAACCCAATATAGTTCAACATATATCAGATGAGTTGAATCAATTAGATAACCACATTGAGAAATTGGAAAAGAAAATAGATGAATTGCTAGCTGCAATAGCTCCTACTTGAAATAAAACTACTACTTTGATGCTTGTTCAAAAAGAGATAGAGGAACCCAAGGCTATTCATATTATTGGTAATTTCAGGGCAAGAATCGTTAAAGAGGAGGTCTCTAAGAAATAGTCAGGAGCACTGTCATAACGTAGTCTGGGGCTTGGAATTAACCAAGATGGTAACAGAAGGTCGAACAACAGAATTAAAAATTTCGTTATTCATTTTCTATACCTTGATATTAACAGATAAACGAGCGACTAATCAATATAAAGTAAAGAAATATATTTAATGTTATATTGTTACTAGTTGTTCACATATTCTATAAATGTTATCACTTCTAACGCTCATCGTCGATTGCTTAATTAACCTGAAAAGTTAGCTTAAAATAACCATGAGCTACATGAGCTAGTAAATACTCATATTCTTAAAGTACAATAATATAAGGAAAAACAACATTCATGCTAATTAAGCTTCTTTATAAATTAATATGAACATTTAACATGTAATTCAAAGTGCCTTATTATATCATTAGCATATCAATATTGTTTCATATTTATACAACAGTTAGAGGAGCACCATCTAAAAATTGTACTACTTAAGATATTTAAATATCAATATTGTTTTCCATATGCATGCATGGGTACATTTGGGGAAACTGGTATTATCAAGGGATGACTCCATCATAGTAAATCACACACGTACAAGCATCCAATTAAAATATTATTTTTAAAGAATAAAAAAATATTCATTTCTTATTTGCATAACTGTCAAATCACTCAATAAAAATATGCACTCATATCAATTCTTCAATATGAACAAAAACTCATTATAATTTAAAATCATGATATTACAATCATTTACCATATAATTAATAAAAATATTAATTAATGCATTAAGTCCAAAAGAAGCAAAATACCATCATAGTAAAAGAACTTGAGTAGTCACCTCAATCACTTATAATTCTAAACGTTATCATCACTCATCTCCAATAAGAAAAATAAAGTCAATTGCATAAAAATTAGTATTAATTTATTATTTGTTAATCTTATTATTAAAATCCAATTTGCCTTATTTTTTTATAGAATCTTTTATGAAATTTTATTAATACCGACAAAAGATACAAAATTAGGCAGGTAGTTCCACTACAGCCCATAATACAACACACAAAAAGAAAACCTAAGAACCACCAAGCCCAAATACAACTCATATAGAAGAGCCACTAGAAATCCTAATAAAGGAAGATCAATAAAATCTCCTTTAATAAGCACACACAGATATATAATAATTCTAATCCTAATAAAGGAAGATCAATAAAATCTCCTTTAATAAGCACACACAGATATATAATAATTCTATTGGAGACCATCATTATTTGAGAAGTTTTTCCAACCTTAGGAGCCTAATTTGCTACTTTATTGCCTTCTCTATACACATGAGACCATTTAACCTGCAAGAAAACACAAACCAAAAATCTTTTGCATATGAACAATAATATTTAAAGATCAAACCTCTTTTAAAGCATATCATCTCCGCAAAATCAGATAATCCACCTCCACCCGAACACTTCTCCAACCACAATACTTAGTCACAATAAAAGCTTTAATAATGGCTTAGCTTCAGCATCCAGAGAGGAAGTTTCAATAGAAGGACAAGAAAACCAAGCCTAACAAGTACCCATATGATCTCTGCAAACACCACTAATACCAACACTTTCTTTATTCCAACTCTCATCCACATAAATTTTAACAACGATTTGCCTTAATTTGATCCTTTGATATATCATATTTTTTTTTATATTTATTATACTAATTGTTATATTCATTTAATTATTTCTCTTAAACAATTTATGCTTAATAAAATATTGACAATAAAGTTGGTTTAACTTTCTAGTTACTTATGCAATTTATATCTTTTATAATAGTCCTATAAACATATAGTTACATTTATATTGTGTAACAATTTATTATTACATAAATAAAATCAAACCCTAGCCATTCTTACTATAAAATTTCCTTAGCTTAGAACCTGATTTATTGAAATCTTACTATTAATAAATAATAATTAATAATATATTAAATTCATAAATTAAAGTTTATAAAACCTTACCTTGGGTCTAACCCACGCAAAGCCACACAATCGTTTCTTCTTCCTCTCCTCCTTCGAACCATGCTACTCGAAGTTTGACATAACTCCAATCAAAGTCCAAACGTACACACTTCCTCTCCTTCTCTTCTTCGAGCATGAGGATCCTTCTTGTGGCTTGCCTTGCACTACACACAAGATCTTCTTCCTCCCACTTGTGTTGGCGATAGTCTACAATGCCACTCGAGGCCTTATCATTCTCGTAAGCTCAAAGGAATGTAGAAAAATGTTTGCAAGTAAGTCACGGATTACCTATTCCTCCTTCCTTATCAATTTTGATTGGCTAAAACTCGGATTGATCCACACAAGCCAGTATGTTGCTTCCTCTCGTTGCCTTGATGCCTACCTTTGCACACAAAGAAATTTACAACGTCTACTTCGACAACTTCTTCTCCTTCCTTTCTTCCTCTACCTTCTGATCGCACAACTAAGTTTCCATCTCACACTCGATTTATAAAGAAAATTCCCCTCTTTGACTTTTCGGTTGTTTGCCTCCTTTTTCCGACTTCAATCTAGTGAAAGGAGTGAAAAATAATCAAATTTGGAGCAAAAATGATGAATGTGTGCAAATGAACTGTGGCGCCTAAGCACCAGTACTGGGCGCTTAGGCTCCAGAAAAATAAAGAAGGCCGCACCTAAGTGTCACATTCTCGCGCTTACGCGCCAGAGGTAGTTATTTGAAAATTAAATGAATTTGGATGAATTTTTGAAGGGGTGTTTGAAGAAACTCTTGGTGAAAACGTGATTTATGGTTAATTTGCATAAAAATAAATTCAAATGGCTATTGAAAGGAGGCAACTCTTGGATGATTCCTTGAATGTGAACACATTTTTTAAGAGACGCCAAAGCACCTTTTAGAAAATTATAAAAGAAAACTTGGATTGAACGATCAAGGAGACTCAATTAGCCTCCGCCGCCCCATCCCTTTGAGACTTCTTTTTACCACTCTCTCATAGAATAATTAGGATACTTTTAGAGAGAAGAAAGGGAGGATTTGTAGCGTGTTTGTAGAGAGTACTGTAAGAGAAAGGAAGAGAAGAGATTCAAAGGAACTTCAAGAGTAAGGTGGAGGGGAATTTGAGATAAGTTTTTATCTTTGTGACTACATTTTATTTTAGTTTAGAATTATTGTGTGTTTATATGATTTTCACATTTAAACTTAAGTGTTTTTGTGTTTTCTCCATGAATTCTTGAGTATTTTTCTTTATCATTTTCCTTAAAATGATAAGTAATTAAGTGTTTCATGGAAGTTGTGTGAAGTATTGGTGATTAATACTGGAATAAGTTGTGGTGATTTTAATCAATGTACTTCATTTACTTCTTGATTTAGCCAATTAAGATATTAATATTTGTTGTGAGAACATGTAAGATCCAAGACGGTATTGTCTCGGTCAACTAATGAAAAGAATTACATGAGATTGTATGGATGAGAATGTAATTCATATGATTGGGTGCAAATAAATAAGGAAATAAACTTTGAAGGGTGTAGAGTTAAAGGACTTTAAAGTGACAGACTAGAGAACTCTAGAGTGATAGGCTAAAGCCTCCAATACAATTTATTATTTTAGGTTTTTATATGAGATATTTACCCACAGGTGGAAGGAGAAGAGGAAACTCTAGAGTGAGAGCTAGTATCTTCCTTACCTAGCCCGTCTTCAGGACTATTTAAACTATAAATTAGCCAATGTTCTTTATAACATCTCTAGTAAAGGTAAAGAGTAATATTGCTCTTATTTGACATAATACAATTTGAATACTTTGATAATAGAATTTTTATACTTGTTACTGATTCATGATAAGGAGAAATATATTTTATTTATATTGCTTTCATCTTACAAAATCTAGTTAAATTTAGTTAGTTTTTTATTTTATTTTCAATTATTAAAAATTATTAAAAAGAATCGAACTTTCATTTATACTATAACATCTATATTTTGAGTAAGAATATTTTTCAAATTAGAATTTGTTATCTAATTTCTTCTTAAAAAAATTGTTTTTCTCCATGTGGGTTAAATATTTGGGGTTTTATCAAAAAGTCCTATATTACTTGATAACAACACGTAAACTTGTGTAGTATCCAAATATTTAATTATAATAGTTGCACTCTTATTTTCTTCGGAGTCAAGTTTTTAGCACAGTTGTAAAGTAAGAAATGTAAGTAAAGAAAATTGAGAATATAACCACAAATACTTCGCAGTATTGTCATAAAAGTCGAGATCAGGAATTCATCACAAGGAAATCCTTCATTAGAGTAAATTGCATCTAATTTTTCCCCCCACTTTCCGGGAACCCGATCACCCCTTGCGCTTCCTTCCTTTCCCATGAGAAACTGCATAGTAGTCCAGCTAACATAGTCATTCGATCGATAGTAAGACATAGTTTATTAAAAACCTATTTAAAAAGCACATTTATTGAGCTCCTCGTATCGATGAGAACACTACCTACTTGATAATTATTGATTATTATTGTTGTCATAATAGTGTTATTGTAAGGATTTCTCTTCAACGATATATCCTTATCGGTGAAGTAAATAGGTGGTTGGCCCCTTGGTTTTAGAGCGAGGGTCGCAATACATAGTTCCCTTGTTTGTTGCCTTTTCTGGCTCATCCCTTTGGGTAGTTCACTTCTTGCAAATATAGTGGGTATGCATCCTGTGATGTGTATGAAGTTTTTACAGGTAGGTCAGTTCGTTCCCCACCCCTACCCCCCTCCCCACTCTCCTCGGAGCTTTTCTCTACCTTTGGGTTGTGACGCTAGAGGCGATGAATTCTTTCAGCTTCCCTTCTTTTATCAACTATCTAATCAAGATCTGAAGGTGTCTACATTCCTCTTATTAGGCCCGTGATCTCTGCGGTACTTGCAGTATTTCTTTCTATCTTAGAGAAAGGCTACAGTTCTCATCGGTGGTGCCTTCCTAAAAAAGTTCTTATCTTTAATGATGTCCATTATTTTTTTCCATGGATACCCTTAATGGAGGGAGGGGGTGGGGCGAGGGTGGCTCCTGGTTATACCGAGTAAGTAGTGGGACGAGCGGTGGTGTTGTTTCTTCATTTGCCTCCTTGGATCCTCGTGATGATAAGCGAAGTTGTTGTTGTTGTATACTTTATTTGTGTTGCCTTTTTTTTGTCTTATTGCAACCTCTTCTGGTGTCTCCATTCGGTGGCCTCTAGGCATTCTCATAAGAGGCAATATAATTTTTGGTCATCTCTAATAGCTTAATCAAGCTCTATGGTTTTGCGAAGTCGAGTTCAAAATGGAATCTCTCTGACCTCACTCCCTGTGTTAGTGCGACCTAGGCCATGTCAGGATTCAAGACTTTCACATCCAATTTTTCTCTTGAGAACCATGTAATAAATGATCACAAGCTCTCATCAGCTTCTTGTTTTAGTTGCCATAGAAATCGGACACTCTTTTTGGGTATTAGAGCACTGACAAACTGAAATAAAAAAAATCCCCTGAATTTAACAAAACAAGTGATCACCCCCACTGGTAGCATCACAGATTTTTGATAGACTTATGGAAGATTCAAACGACATGAGGTGGATGTTGGGGTTTGATTCATCTTTATATGGCTTTAGGGCGGGCATTTTAAACTTTTATGGCGGTCCTACTCCTGATGCTTGGAGCGAGAAGGCATTCTCTAGCCGCCACTGTGCCTTGGTTCACACCGGTTCATTCCTCTCCTTGGGGTGGATCTGACGTTATCTTGATATATCCATTCATCATGTTTCCCCTATAGGTGGATTTTTCATCTCCTGTAGTTTGCTAGTTGTTCCAATTGAGGGGGCTTGAGTGCTCCTTGTCGGGCTGGATCTTCTCCTTAGAGTGGAGCCGCTGCTAGGGCAGCGATCGCTCTGAGCATCACTATGAACTGTCATAACATCTGGCTGGTGATTTGAGTTCTCAAGTCTTGCAAACCTTGTTAAATGCTCCATGAACTCCTTAGTGCATGTCGCTTCCACCACATTTCTCTGACTTGATTCTCCCTATTCTTGTTGATGAGTTCTTCTTGTTGACGACATGTTTCCATACTAATTGCACCTTAAAGAATGCTGAATTCTAAAGTGTCTAGGAAACACACCCAAGATATAGATCGTCTTAGCGGGGGGAGGTAAGGAAAAGTATATTAGAGAGCAATAAAGAGTACATGATCGTTTATTCGAGACATGGACCTTATTTATAGAAATATGTCTCATTCCTACAAAATTACAAATCAATCCCCTCTTCATCAGTCGTAAAAGAGGGATTTTTATTAATTATAAAGACACTTACATATGATAAGACTTTCAAATTGATTCAGTCGGTAAGAAGTTTGTCGACCGCTCTCTCACATTGACTCCAATGGTACTTGTCGATCGGTTTGAAAACCAATTGTTGTACTGTGAGAAACTCTCTGGCACATTCTTTCGGTCATTTTATCCAAATGCCTTCTTCGCTAACGTCCGGTTTTTCTGATCGGTAGTACCTTGTTTCTGAACTGTCTGTTTACTTTGAAATTTATGCTGGCATATTCTTGTATACATACATGAACAACCATATAACCAAAGAATATGATATTACTTTTGGAAGCATCTATAAAAATAGTGCTGCCCTAGAGTTCCTTCAAAAAAATTCCAAAAGGATAAAATGTTACTCGTAGCTTAAAAACCAAAGAAAAACCTGAGTGCTCCCATCCACCAAAACAAAAAAAAAATGAAGAAAATAAAAACTACTCAATTCTTATGAGTTTATTAGTGTTTATCTGCATTTTAATATTCATTCATACAATACTTTAAAGTCTCATATTCAAATATAGAAAAGTAATAAATTTTTTTAAAATATAAATTTTAATTATATTTTTTTGTGAACTTAAAGATTTTAGAAATATAAATAAAAAATTAAGTTGCAAGTATTTGGTATAAAAATATTTATGAATTGTGTAGTTTGTATATGAATACTCCTTTTATTAGTGAATAAAATATTGAGCGAATATCATCTATTTTATACAAAATTATTTTTATTAATCTATCTATTTAAATATTTATGTAAAATTAGAATTGCAGTGAAATTACAAAATTTTCAAAAATATTGAGGTATATACATACACACTAGACAATTCTTATGCATTAATATCTAACAACTAAACTTCCTATTTACATAAATGGCACTTAAATTCACATAAAAAATTAAATAAATACTTGCTGCATGCCGAAATATTTGTGGTGGTATAATGATTATTTAATTTCTTAGCATCCCACAAAAATCTAATACACACAAAGATAATAAGAAATAGTACGAGTTACAAAAATTTTTTACGTGAAAAGCCTCTGAAAAGAGAGAAAACTATAGGGTTTGACACAATCAAAGTAATTCTTTATATGATTAAAAGTACATGTGTACATACCTCTTCTAAATTAGAGAAGATGAAATTACATTGCTAATAATTATAGGTGTATAATAGTCATCTTGCTTTAATAACTGTAACTGGGCCACAAATAATAGTGATAGCATATTGCAAATGATTTGTTTAGTTGTTATAAAAGTAGTAGTTGGTCATAAAGACTGTGATCAATGACTGCAGCAGCGTCAGTTGATCATAGTGGTAGTAGTAGAAGGATGAAATGATAACACCTAGCCAAGTAGGTTGTAGTGGGTAGTTACAATAGTAACTGATCACATAGGTCATTGTGTGCTATTGCAATAACATCAGTTAGTCGTAGGGCCGTAGTTGGAGATTGCAGTAATGTCAGTTGGCCATTGAGAGCACTGTTGGAAAAAATAGTAAGAGTTGTCCACATAGTCATAGTTGGTCATAGAGATCAAGATTGGTAGCTGCAATAGCATTAGTTGATCGTAGAGACCATAGTGGAAGAGTGTAATGACAAAAGTTAGACACGTAGGTTGTAGTGGATAGTTATGGTAGTAGTAGACACCATAGATTGCGGTGGATTGTTGAAAGAGCATCAGTTAGTCATAGAGGTTGTAGTAAGAGTTGTAATAGCATCAATTTGCCAAAAAGGTCATTGTTGGAAGCTTCAATAACATCAGTTTCTCATGAATGTTGTAGTTGGAGCTGCACCAATTGATGACATAAATTCTTTTCTCAGGTTTACTATTACACCAGAAATATCACTTGTCAATATACGAAACAAGGAGAATATTTCAAGCGTAAAGAAAATCATCATATTTTAAGTATTACCATAAAAAAAAATTAAGCAACATAAATATTCACAAACAAAAATAAAAATTTAACTTGTGAAAATATAAATTACCGCTCACACACCACACATCGTTACCACGGACATACCACCCTCATAATGACCACCAAAAAAATTACTTCTTCTAACCTATAGCGTGGGAGCAGGCTGCTAATCAATCACGATCGTCCAATCTTCAATCATAACCACAACAACACCATCGCATAAAGGAAAACACCACCTGGGACCACCGGGGGAACTATCGCCGTGCAGGACGACGACAACCGTATCCCTTTCTTTGCAGTCTTCTCACCGTCTGAATCAACCTCCACCTCGCCAGCAACGCTCAAAGCATGGTGCCTACTCTTCCATCCCAACACCTTGAACCGGAACGCCGAGTTCGCCGAAACTCGGAACACCGATTTTACGGCGAACCGCGTCAGATTCCTGCCGGAGATGATGCTGAAGTTACCGGGCTTCTCAGCTGTCTTGAGATGGCCTTGATAGAAAGCCGGGACGACGAAGTGGGAGAGTGGAGAAGAGAGATTGGGGCCGGCGAAGAGGTCTAGGGCGATGTCGTCGTGGTAGATGCCGATTTGACGATTCTTGTTCTCGATCTCGAGCTGAAATGAGGCGACGAGGGAAGAAGAGTTGGCCGTCGGGAGGGAGAAGGAGACGAGGTAGTAGCGGGGTTTGATGAAGCGGAAGGAGATCCATAAGACGAGAGCGGTGAGGCCGGCGGAGATGAGGAATTTGGCGCAGCAGTTGCAGACTCCTCTCGACTCTGACATCGAAGAGAAAAAGGAGATGGCGGAGAGGATGATGGAAAAGTTGGAGGCGGGGATTAGGAGTCTCCGAGGGATTGGTCAAGGGAGCAGTGGTTAGACTTGACCTGAGAAATTCGGAATTGCAAATGTAACCTTGAATATTTACATATTTTGGGACTGTTGATAATTTTGTCGATTGAAGTTATTAGGACTAGGGGTGTAAGCCTAGGTCGTATTTCGAGCTCAAAAAGTATTTATTTTCAGCTCGTTTGTTTAATGAGTTGAACACGAGTCGTTCACCGACAAATATTCATTTTGACAACTCTAATCATGCAGTCATAAGATGTTAAGGATTGAGGCAAGATTTAAAACATCATTTGAATTAAATATAATAATTTTTATTCTATTTTCTTAANAGACAAACATTCATTTTGACAACTCTAATCACGCAGTCATAAAATGTTAAGGATTGAGGCAAGATTTAAAACATCATTTGAATTAAATATAATAATTTTTATTCTATTTTCTTAATTAATAGTTTTAATTGATTATAAATTTTTGTATCCTTGTAGTCAATTAATTTTTGTAGAAATACTATTCATCAAGATATATATATATATATATATATATATATATAATTGAATAGTAATATTTCGAGCCAAAACTAGCCGAACACGAACGAACAAATATTTGTTTTTATTGTTCGTGTTCAGCTCGTTAACTTAGCGAACAAATCGAACACGAGCTTCTTAATGAGCCTAACACGAGCAATGAGCCGTTTTAACAGTCCTAATTAGGACATGTTAAATCTTATAAATTTATATTTAATAAATTCTGGGATGGTTAAACATCAGAAATTATATGGTGTGAATTTGTTAAACCCAATAAAATCCTATAAAAAAAATTGACAATTTTTGTGAGGATTTAAAAGTTAAAGAATTAAAAATTTAATCAGTCATTTATTTAATAATTAATCACTGATTAACTATTTAGTTAAGATAATTTGTTTTGCTCACAAATAAAATTAATTAATTTAATAGGTAAATTTTTCAATAATACTCGTTAGGTTAAATTTTTTATGTTATTATTGTAATTTAATTTCAGGATTTAAATTTTCTAGTCGTAATATAAAATTAGTATTATTTATTAATGATATAATTATTAAATCAAATTAAATTTATTATAATTTTTTTCTTAATTATGATAATTAATAAGAATTTTGTTAGACTAATCTATCATTAATAATAATTTTATGAAACTAGTTAATTCTTATGGAACAGTGTAACATATATAAATTAATAATTAAATAGATACTTATTATATTAACTAAAAAATAATTAAAATTACATTATGAATATGTAATTTAATTTTTTTATTTAATTATAAGGTAATTATTTATGATGTCTACTTTTTAGATTGATAAAACATGAATTAATTTTTAATCATCATCAATTGAATTAAATAAAATTAACTAAAATATTCAAACCAATATTGGGACTCCGGACGATTCTCTACGTTCGCAGTCCATTTAAATTTGGTCACGTGGAAATGCGGGTCCTGCATTTCCACACAATAAGAAAAAATAATAATAATAACGTCGCGCTGAAGTTTGACCCGGCCCGATGTCCCCGCGCCTTTCAAGTATCTGCATTTTTTGTATTATCTCGTCTTTTCGGCATCTTCCCTCCTTTTTGGATTTGTACGTCTCGGTCCCTCAGAAACTTCTATTATGCCATTTACAGTAAAAAAATAAAGTTTNCCGTCTTTTCGGCATCTTCCCCCTTTTTGGATTTGTACGTCTCGGTCCCTCAGAAACTTCTATTATGCCATTTACAGTAAAAAAATAAAGTTTCAAGAAGCATTTTTTTGGCTGCTTTGATGAAGATAGATTTCTCTTTTAATGAAGAAATATGGAGCATGGATTACGAAAACAATGTCAACGCGTTTCGAACAGAGGTGAGATTTCTTGCTTAACTGAACCC
>JXCR01145785.1:15912-41266 GCA_002079205.1 Phalaenopsis hybrid cultivar
GTTCAAAGAGAAAAATTAGTGAAATAACATTTCTAACCTTGTTCAACACCAAGAACAGTAGCAGTCAGAAAGCGTGAATTTGGGCGGCCTCTTACATTGGGCTTTTGGAGATAAATATGCACGCCATCTTTTTCAGCCTCACGTCGCAATCTCCTAGCCTCTTCCATCAATAAGGCAGCTAGACGGTTCTCTGTCTCTAGATCCATTGATATTCTTAGGGCCTGTAAAACAAAATTGCTAACTCAGATCAATTCTGAATAACTTTTAAAGAGGTATTGATCGTACTTCTTCCTGAAACAGAATTTTGGCCGGGCAAAGGGGACAGAAAAAAGATAACTTCAAAGTACTCCTAATGAACATTTCATCTAAACGTTGCACAGCTGCACCACTACCTCTCCACAGCCACTTAACCCTACCATCAAAGTAGAGTGATATCGAGTCAAGTTTAAGCAATCCAGCTTAAACTAGAATCAAAGACTTTCATCTCAACTCGAACCAAAGTTTAAGTTAAGCCAAATTTAAATGAATTTGAGTTGAACTTTGGCATGATCCTAGTTAAATCTATGAATATTTGAATTTTATTTTATGCGAGAAGTACATGGATAACACCCAAAACTTACCAAGTTACAAAAAAATAGCTCATATCATTTTTTTTAAACTACCAAGCACATGTATTTGGGAACTTCCTGATCAAACAGATAAGAACGTGACAAAAGGGAAAAAATAAAGGCTTGATTTTGCTGTAAATTTCAATATTTGGGCTACAATTTGAAAAAATGAAGACAGAAGGGTCTGAGTTTTGTAAATAGTTAATATTTGGATGTTAAATATACAATTTATGAGACAATTTTTCAAATGTAAATCAACATTAGTGTGTGTGTGTGTGTGTGTGCGCGGGCGTATATATATACTTGAATTGAACTAATTTCAAGCCAGTTATCTTTGAGCGGCAGCAAATCATGATTTTGAGTAAATATAAAACTCCAAGTGAGTTTCCAGTGTTAGACAGAATTAACAGCCATACCTTCAATGGTTCAAGCAATTTATCATTGAGTCAAATCAAATAGATCTAGATTTTGAGTAAATAAAACTTCAAGTTATCAGCCCTACTTTCAATGAATTGATCCACACAGAAAAAAGTATCATAGCTAGAGGAGGCTAGCAAATGTTCCACAGACAGATAAATCAAAGGAAATCTTCAGCTTTCTCTTCATACAGATTCAACAAGACCAATATCCAGAACGAGCCCCAATGGAACCCTAATGTTAAAATATTGCTTGACAGATAATTAATTTAGTAAAAATTTTATCAATAATTATTTAGTTTCAATAATCAGTAGAATTAGAAATAAAACTTAAATTGAATTTAATTAATTTTAATCTTATTAATAAAATAATCAAAGTTTGATGATGATTTTTATTCTAAAGAACATAAACAACCTTTTAAATCCAAACAGTTTGACAAAATTTAACCGGATTTACTAAATCACTTGCCAAATAGTTTTTTGAAATTTAACCCTTCCAGGATTTACCACATCGGGATTTACACTGACTTAAATCAAACATTCAACCCCTAAAGGGCTATCTGTTAGCAAGATTTAAGCAGTGTTAACCTAAATCCTGCCAAAAGTTTTAAAACGCAAACTTAAACCCTATCAAAAGTTTAAAAAAAAAACTTAAATCCTGCAGAATTCTGAATCCCGTTTCTCCCCATACCTTAAACCGTGGATTTACCAAACCCCGGGATACGACAGATTTATCTTAGATCTGCGGGCCTTACGAACTCTTCTTATCACTCACAAACCGCCAGAAAGCCTCTCCAGCGAGCTCCCGTCGCCGCTTCCTTGTTTCTTCGTCGTCGAGGGTTCAGAAATTTTGTGATGTGCGGAAGGCCGGGAGGGACGAAAGAGTTCCGGGGATGCGTTTAATTATTAATTATTTAATAAATAATAATTATTAAGTAAATATATTTTAACTAAAAAATTAGTATTATTTATGATACTAAATATTTTTTACATGTATGTAAATAGGAAAGTTTAGGTGTGGGAAATGTAAATACATAAGAATTGTGTGCTATGAAGGCAAATTTTCCTTAAGAAATAATGAGAAACATTAATTTAATCAATAAATATTTAAATTTTTATTTTATGATTTATTTAATGTAATAAATTTTAAGATAGATTAAGTAAATGTAGTAAAATCTCATAATCATATCCATTCTTATATTCTAAAATAATTTATCGAAATAATAACTATTGAAAATATTGAATATAACATTTTAACCACCCAAGTTTTAAATATAATGTTTTAATCATTGTTTTCATTACAATCATTCACTTTTACCCAATAATGATTAATGAAGTCTTTTAATGAAATTTTTTTTTGGTTAAAATATTAATTTTAAAGTTTTGAGTGTTTAAAGTGTTATATTTAAAATTTGGTGGTTAAAATATAATATTCAATGTTTTGGGGGTGTTTATGTAAAAACCCCAATAGTTTAACACATCATATAAAATAGTTTCCTAAGATTTAATCCTCTTATATTTAGGGCTCGTTTGTGGTAGCTTATTTGGTGTGATGACATTTTAAAAGCGCACATGACCTGTTTGGGCAAACTGTGTTATGGCAGCTTATGCGTTTTCAAAACACATAAAACGGTTTTTTCACACCGCAACTATTTAGGTGCGGTGTGAGCTTATTGGCAATGATCTGACTTTTTTAAAAAAAAATTTGTAATAGCCACCACACCTAACTTATCAACAGATTATTTTTAATCAGCTTATCAGCAAATTATTCAATAAGCTACAGTTGCCCCCAAGCAGTCTCTTAATTCAACTTTAATTTATAAGATTTATTAAATCCTACTTAGCCAATAAGATAATTTCATGATGGTGGAATTTTAAAACGTGTTGTTTAAAAAGCAAATAAATTTTTAGGCCAAATGTGAAACCAACATTATATTTCTATGAAAAAGTTATGATTTGATCTCTTTTAGAATTTTTAGTAAACTTAATTAGAAACACAATTACATATTTATATGTGGAGAGCCTCAAAATGAAGGCCAAACTGTTTAGATACAAAGCATCTAACATTAGGCCATGATGGGTTGCATATAATTTGCATTTCAACAATTAAATAAGAAAATAAAAAATTAAATTTTGAAAAATAAATACATTAGATATAATGTCAAAAATATAAAATGACTATGTTGATTGTTCGAACTACATGTGAGGCATAATTAGTCCTTTCAATTCAAGAAATTTTATTTTTTCAGAGTACTTATATTTTGGACAGATATGACCATATATTTTTAATTAAAAATATGAGCAAATTTTAGTTTGGACAAGTATCAATGAATATTAAAAAGGTAAGAGCTTGAAGCAGATTTGGATAGATAAAGGACTTCCAATAAGCTAGAGAAAAATGACTGGTTGATGTGTCTGACCTCCGAGGACTTGCATTTCATTTTAGGCCAACCAATGAACTGAGCAGGAGTGGAACATTAAGTAGTCTCATTATAGCTACTTACTCACGTTTTTGTATGACTATAGACTGCCTGACTCTAAGTATAGTCTAAGGGGCATAATGTTCTCACCCACAAGGCATTAAGGAGTAGACAATTACAACTAATTCATTTGATATTGTAACAAATTTTAATTTAGTGAGGACATCTATCATTAGAATTATTGAATTTTGATTAGTGTCATACATGTAGTTAGTTACCACAATAAAAATTTGTTAGCTACAATGCTTGAAATCTTTTAATAAAATTCTATCAAACATGAGAATATAAATAATTGAAAATAACATAAATAAGACTTGAGAACTAGCATGGCAGCTCAAAGAGTAACTTCTCTATTGATTCCTTCTTTCTTTTCTCTTCTTCCTTGTGGGGATAGAGGGAGTGATTTAGGGAAATGTAGAGGGGTAGCAATGACACTTCATACCCAAAATAAAGCTCAAATTGCATAATGTAACCCCCTCTGCCCGTTTCGACTTTCGCTGTCAGTGGCTTGACGCCAAAAAACACCAAGGAAGCAGCCTCCCAAAGCACTGATCGGTGTTTTGGTGACGGAAAGCGTCCAAAACAACGTCTCTTACGCACCCTAAATAAAGTTTGAAGTCGCACCAGCTGCTAATTTACATCNAACACTTCATACCCAAAATAAAGCTCAAATTGCATAATGTAACCCCCCTCCGCCCGTTTCGACTTTCGCTGTCAGTGGCTTGGCGCCAAAAAAACACCAAGGAAGCAGCCTCCCAAAGCACCGATCGGTGTTTTGGGGACGAAAAGCGTCCAAAACAACGTCTCTTACGCACCCTAAATAAAGTTTGAAGTCGCACCAGCTGCTAATTTACATCATTAACTATGATTAATATGTAAGATAATTTTCATGCTTCTGTGTGTAATAGATGGATGATATTATAAGTCCCTTAAGCTTTACCGAATAAAGTTGGTGAATTTAAATTCATCCATTTGTGAATATCTCATATTTATTTACATAATAATTATATTTTTAATAACATAAACATAAGTTTAGTATTCATATCACTAAATAAATAAATTTAAATATTAAATATTTAAATATATATTCTACTATTAATAATTTTTGTGAAAAAATGGTAGAATTTGTTATGTTAGGAATTTGATTTTAAGCAAATAAATCAAAATGGGAAATTTTTATTGAGTGATTGAAGGTCGTCCAGTTTTAGATAAAAGTGATTGTAAAATTTATTTGGGGAAAATAATATTTAAGAGGTTGTTATAAAAATTATAAATATTTTTAACAAAATTAAATAATAACATTCTTATAAATATAACATTTAATCTATTTAATTGTAAAAAGTAATATTCATAAGAAAATTTAGAAAAAAAAAATTGAAACTAAAATTATGATCTCAAATAAATCTTTGTGGTACTGCACAACATTATGGCTCCTAAATTTTATATTTCAAATATTTTAAAGAGGTCGTACCGGTACTTTTGGTATTTTAAATATGTGAGTCTAGGACTGTCAAAAAAGCTCGTTGTTTGCGAACAGTTTGTGTTTGATTCATCAAAGTGTTCGTGTTCGATTCGTTTGNGTCGTACTGGTATTTTTGGTATTTTAAATATGTGAGTCTAGGGCTGTCAAAAAAGCTCGTTGTTTGCGAACAGTTTGTGTTTGATTCATCAAAGTGTTCGTGTTCGATTCGTTTGATAAGTAAACGAGACGAACATGAAAATTTGTTTTCGTTCGGTTTGTTAAACGAATCAAACACGAACAGTGATGCGTTCGTTCGTGTTCGAATCGTTATTGTTCGAAATATAAAAAAATTTAATATAAATATATATAAAAAATTTATCATATTTTAAAAATAATTATATACTAAAAAAAGTTGACATATTTTAAAAATTAAATCTTATGAATTATAATGTACAATAAATTATTAGTAATAATATATTTATATACTATACTAGTAATATAGATATTATATATTTATATAATATAAGGTATATAATTAATATAATATATTATATATATTATATATTATTTATATATATCAATATATACAAACAATGGAATAAATAAAAAACCTTATTACCGCGGAAGCCCTAACCCTAACATCTCGAGTCTCGAAAGTGTTTGCCCTTTCCCTCTCACGCCGCTCTTTCTCCTCTCTCGAAAGCTTAGTTTCGGCTGCTCCTTCTTCTCTCAAGTTCGTGAAAAACTTCCTCTCGGTGATTGCGAGAACCCTCCTCCTATCAAAATCGCGAAAGCTTCTCTCAGTGAGAACCCTCGGTCTTCTTATCGCAAAATCGCGAAAAGTTTAATCTTAGTGAAAGCTTAGGGTTGATTTTCTGTGTTCGTTTTCTAATCTCTACTTCTATTTTTCTTTGATAAAGTGTATTTTTCCTCAGAGAGTCGGCGTTAGATCGACCACTCTCGGTATTCTTGCTTTGGTGTTCGGTTGCTCGATATTCTTGCTTGGTTGCTTATAAGGCTACCGAGTCGTCTACTTCGAGAATATTTTCTATAATATTTCATATTTATCTTCAGGTTTGCCTCTTAGCTTAAATTTTCAGAATTTTTTTAGGTTTATTTCATTTTTTTAGTGAAACCTAGGTTTTGAAGTTTTTGGAAGTGAAATCCAGATATATTTATCTTCATATTGACTGTAGATCTACTTTTTTTGCGAGAACTGAGCTTTATTTTGGATCTTGAGAGTGAAATCCAAATACATGATTGATGTTAATTATTTTGGCATTATGTTTTTCATTGGTATGTGATTGTGATTGAATGAAGGGACGAGAATGGGCCATGTAAATTTGTTTGAAAAGTAGTTTGATACCGTTCAGTATCATGATAAACTTTGATTGTTATCAGCTGTTAGGGTAATCCATAAGAAAGGCCATGTAAATTTTAGGGTGTTTTTATGGTATGTTTTTCTGTTTCTAGAACTCATTGTGCTTCTCCGCATATGAAGAGACTTCAATGAAGGTTAGTTTGTTGTATTACTACTAATACAAAACAAAGCATTACAAATGCTTTGTTATTATAACAACGTTTCGACAAATGACTTTTACTTTTAAATGATGGGAAATTAGTACAACGGATGAGCATGCATCATGACACTGCTTGAGTATGTGCATAATTTTGTTTTCTTTATTGAGTGCATCCAATCTTAACTACAACTTGTTATTGTAGGATATAACATTGCTTATGAGCGATATCTTATCCATTTTATGAGCATAGAAGCATTACTTTCAAACAATGTAGCCCTGATTTGCATTGGCTGTGAAAAATTTTTGACAAGCCTTATTAATCTTTCTTCTGTTAGAGACTTCTCAATAAGATAATTTGTGTTATCCACGTGATGTTTCAATTGTTCATATTAAACTTGCTATGTTGTTTTACACTGAAGGAACTTGGAGTGGTTTCTATTGTGCAATTTTTAAATTGAGGCTTATCATTTTATTGCAGCAAAAAAAAAGCTAATGGCAATAGATGGATTTGAGGGTGCCTCTAAGTATGAGTTATGTTTTAAGTTTTTTGGAGTTTAAGCTATCTTTCTTTCACACTTCAAATATCTTACAATCCAATTTGTGTTGTTTTTTAGAATAATGATTGTTATAATCATATGTGTTATGGAGCTTATGGTACTTCATTATTGATAATACGGAAACTTGTTACTAACAAGTTGTTAGTGAATAGATGATATTTATTTGGGAAATTTACTTTTATACCACACACTTATTATAAGGGATTAGATATGCAAATTGTATTATACTTTAAGAGTTAGATATGCAAATTGGAGGCTCCAAATTGGACCTGCTGCATCTATAATGGTTATAATATTTCAATAAAAGTATTGTTGATAAGGGTACATAGTTCGATGAACATGGTTGGCAGCCTCACACACAAAATAATGAGAAATGTTTTTTTGTGATTTATGTTATCATTCACTCATCTAAATGTTTTTTTTTTCTCATCAAGGTTGATAAGAAGTTAGTCATGGATTGGTAATTAATTAGATCATGTGAGAAAGAAAATGGTTTTAATGATATTGTGGTTTATGTCTCTGTAATAGATTTTTATTACATGATATTGTGGGTCTATCTGCTTACATTACACTTAGTGAAGTGTGCATCATGTTGTTTTATCAATAAACTAAAGTAGGTTAATGTACTTTTTAGATGTTTTAGAATGAGAGGACATGCTCACTGTAAGAAATGATGCATATATTGATATGAAAGCTGATTTGTGACATTACAAAAATGGTTTTGCAGATATTATTAGTATATTTACATATGTGGAACCATACAATGGTTATATTGTCTACATATGGGATGTTTTGAGCATTGTTTTGGAGACATTAAAAACATTGTTTTAGAGTTGTTTTGAGCACTGTTTTGGAGACACTAAAAATATCATTTTAGAGATGTTTTGTGCACTGTTTTGCAGAAATTAAAAACATCATTTTAGGTTTGTTTTGAGCACTGTTTTGGAGACATTAAAAGCATCGTTTTAGGGCTATTTTGAGCACTATTTTAGAGACATTAAAAACATAATTTTGGGCTTATTATACTTGCCTTTTGGAGCCTTTAAAGTGTTGTTTTGGCTCTTTATACTTATTGTTTGGACCCTTTAAAGTGCTATTTTGCTTTTTTATACTAGCGATTTGGAGCCTTTAAAAGGGCTAATTTGTGGGTGGTTAAATTCTGATGTTTGGAGCTCTTAAAATTAAAATGCTGTTTTAGCTCTTTATACTTGCTATTTGGAGCCTTTAATGCGATGTTTTGACTTTTTTTTGCAAGAAATTAAACTCTAACGAATGAGGAATTATGGAGTTCTAAAGCAGAATCTTGTGAATCAAATTATACAAAGCCATATCCTTTCCTTTTTCCACAATTTTCTTTTTATTTGCCTGCACTTTTTTTTACGCATAATTTAATATATTTTTTATAGATATTTACAATGTCAAATTTTAAACATTCTCAATCTATATCAAATGACAAACAACTTTCACTTGCAACACAAGAATGAATTGATAGTTCTTAACCTATTGAACTGACTGTTGGAAGCACTAGCACTAAAATGCAAGTTATGAATGACAGGAAGAGAAAATCAACTGTGTGAGAGTATTTTATAGATATTAAAGCAAACTCTAAGGGGGTTAAAGTATCATATGTTCAATGTGTTTGTTGTGGGGTAAAAATACTTAAACCCAAGTCAGGTACAACCTCTCAACTTCTTAAGCATGTTAAAAAATGTGCTAAGATAAAAGCAAAGAGTCAACAACAAGTTGACTTCTCAGACAAGAGTTAAAAGTTACTAAACTTCTTGCCTTCAAAAGTTCAGGGTGAGTCAGAGATTCATATTTTTTATGATCCTAAAAATTATGGTCAACAAATCATAAAAGAGGTGATTGCGAGAATGATAATTATACATGAGTATTCATTCATGATGATTGAACATACTTGGTTCAACATATTGTTAAAAATGTTGAATTCTAACTTTCAAAGTGTTTCTAGAAACACAATAAAAAAATGATTGCATGAAAGTTTACGAGTGCGAGAAAGAGATGCTTAAATCTCACCTTAAAGATATTCCTAGGGTGTCATTAACTACAGACCGTTGGACCTCTAATCAAACTATCGGATATATGTGCTTGACTGCCCATTATATCGATGAAACATGAAAGTTATAAAAATGTATTATCAAATATATTGAGTTAGAGCCTCCACATAATGACACTTACATTTGTGCTGTTATTTGTGAGTGCTTGTTGGAGTGGAATCTTCTGGATAAAGTATCTACAATTACTTTAATAATGCGAGTACAAATGATGCGGCTGCTAGTTCCTTAAAATCAAATTTTCAATCACGCGAAAAGTTGCACTTCCATGGTTTTTTTTCATGTCAAATGTTGCGCACATATTATCAATATAAGGGTCCAAGATGAGCTAAAGAAGGTTCATGAAATCATCCAAAACATCAGAGTCGGCGAAATATCTAAAAAAATCCCCTGCAAGATTACATAAGTTTGTAGAAGTGTGAAAACAATTGAGTGTTGTAACTAAAAAGTCATTGTCCATTGATGTTTCCACTAGATGGAACTCAACTTTCAACATGTTGGAGTCTGCATTTATTTATCGAAATGTTTTTTATCACTACGCAATAAGAGATAGTAAATACAAAAACTATATCAAGTGTCCTGAAACGGTATATGCATCATGCAATCTTTTGTTGATTATTTCACTTTTATTTTCTTTTTAATTATAATCATGCATTAAAAGCCTGAATGCTACGCTTTTAGAAGAATTGGCTTTTGTAAAAAAATGTTTAACATAATTTTTCTCTATCTCATACTCTTTATTAAATTAAAATATATCAAGGCTCTATTTAGTTTGAAATTTGCAGTAGATTTTGCTGACAGATTTTAACATCTAACATCAGTTTTATTGGTTTGTTGGTTGCTTGCACAGTTGCATTTGTGAACGATCTGTCAACTTAGGCTTCAAGTATTTTTACATGATGAGTGAAGAAAATGGAATGCATGATAGAGCTTTTGGGCAAGCATGAATTCATGGTTGAGCTCGAGGAATTAATCCAGGATGCCCATTTGAGTCTTCCGTCCCAATGTGTTGGGGAGAAAAAGAAAACTGAAGTTAAAATTATGATCTCAAACAAATACCTGTTGAGAATGTACTAAATTAAGGCTCCTAAATTTTATATTTCAAATATTATATAAATAAAAATATAAAAGCAAAAAAAATTCAGAAGCTATAAAAGACGTGGAGACGCGGAGCGCGCCATCTGCTCTTGACACGACAGTCATAANACTTTTAGAAGAATTAGCTTTTGTAAAAAAATGTTTAACATATTTTTTCTCTATCTCATACTCTTTATTAAATTAAAATATATCAAGACTCTGTTTGGTTTGAAATTTACAGTAGATTTTGCTCAAAGATTTTGACATCTAATATCACTTTTATTGGTTTGTTGCTTTGTTGACCTCACTTTTGGTTGAGGTCTAGAAAACTTCTTTAGTAGCCTAGATCTAGCCATAGGACTTTCCNAGTTGTTGGATGATCTTTTTTTTCTGGTGCGTTCTTGAACAAATCTTGTTTTCGAACCATCGGATAGTCTATGCTTTTTTGTTTTACCTGTGTTGGATTTGTTCGCGCCGATTGGTTAGGGTTTTTGTTTGATGTATTTGTCAATTTTATTGCTTTGTTTGATTGCCTTTTCTGGTTTGGTGGGCANGGTTGTTCGATGATATTTTTTTTCTGGTGCGTTCTTGAACAAATCTTGTTTTCGAACCATCGGATAGTTTATGCTTTTTTGTTTTACCTGTGTTGGATTTGTTCGCGCCGATTAGTTAGGGTTTTTGTTTGATGTATTTGTCAATTTTATTGCTTTGTTTGATTGCCTTTTCTGGTTTGGTGGGCAACTTGATCTCTCTCTCCCTTTTTTTTTTTTTTGACTTTTCTGTGGTCCTTCAATTGCGATATTTTCTTTATTATCTTCTTTTTCTGCTTTGTTTTCATTTAATGTATTGTTTTTCATTTTTTTTTTTTCAACTTCTTCACGAATTATTTTTGTTTTTGTCTGCGATGGGGAAGGGAAAAGGTGAATAGGATTTTAGTAGAACACGCATGGGAGAATTCTNCAACTTCTTCACGAATTACTTTTGTTTTTGTCTGCGATGGGGAAGGGAAAAGGTGAATAGGATTTTAGTAGAACACGCATGGGAGAATTCTGCCGGATAGGGACAGGAGGGCGAGGCGTGAAACAAAGAAAATGATAGATATTAGACGAAACAAAAGTAACGATATAGAATTTTTAGGGCGTTTAAATGAATCTGTAAGGGTTGCTTTCATATAATGGAACTTGACGATGCCTCCTTGGGATTTGGCAGAGTGGCATCAAGAGATCGAAACACGTCTCTTCTCTTTGAATTGATCAATTAGTGAGTCTCAACAACAGGGACGCAGTTTTGTTTGCTGGTTTCGTTTGAAACTTGGGGAATTAGGAGATTTCGAATTATCAAATCAGAGGAAGGGTCAAGTACTGAGGATCACAGCTTCCATGGTGACATCCTCTGGTGCATCAAGGAGGGCTAGGGTTCCTAACAGTACTGGGTATATTGCNAGGGTTGCTTTCATATAATGGAACTTGACGATGCCTCCTTGGGATTTGGCAGAGTGGCATCAAGAGATCGAAACACGTCTCTTCTCTTTGAATTGATCAATTAGTGAGTCTCAACAACAGGGACGCAGTTTTGATTGCTCGTTTCGTTTGAAACTTGGGAAATTAGGAGATTTTGAATTATCAAATCAGAGGAAGGGTCAAATATTGAGGACCACAGCTTCCATGGTGACATCCTCTGGTGCATCAAGGAGGGCTAGGGTTCCTAACAGTACTGGGTATATTGCTTCCTGTTCAGTGGACGGCTGTGTTGCTGATCTTAGCAAGTGCAGGGAGTATCACAAGCGGCACAAGGTATGCGAGGTTCACTCGAAGACTCCAGTTGTGGTGGTTGGCGGTCGGGAACAACGTTTCTGTCAGCAGTGCAGCAGGTAATATGATTAGCTTCACCATTATAGTTTGGCTTAATACGCTTTGACTACGTTTTTCTCAACTGCTAGCTTGAACAATTTATTGTTGTAATGTGATTTGAAAATTTGTGGTTAGGGATTAGTAATGGACATCTGTTGTTTTTTTTTCACATTAGGCTGCTTGATCCTTGGATTCTCGTCTATTATCCGTTGTAATAAAGTTATACTTTGCAATAATACTTTACATTGATATTGTGCTTGTTAAGTTTTTTTTTTCTTGGATTCGTTTTCTTTCCTTGTAGGAGTCGAGTGAAGTTAATCATCATTTGGTTAATGGAATCCTAACTAATATTATATTGTAATTTCATAAGCATATAATTGTTGAAGGTTTCTCATTATAAAATCTTGATTATTTTAGTTTGACGAGTAATAATTGTTGTAATTTTTTACATGAATTTTAAAGTGTCTATTCTGTGTTTTTTGCTATTTGCTTCATTTTTTTTTTGAAATTTTGTTCACAATGTGAATAGTTATCTTAACCTTTTTAAAGGTTAATGGTACATAAATTTCATTAATTTATCATTCTGTGTGCTTATTGAGTTTTACTATCCACACCCAAGCTGCTTATATTTAGATATTAGTAAATTTTGATGGCTAACATATCCCCTAACAAAGGAGATAAAATGAAAACAAATTAATGATTGTACTGTAATTAAGGATTTATAAGTCTTAACAAAGTTATTGTGGCATGCTTGAGAAAGTCGTTCGTCTGTATGAATTTATGAAATTATTTACTTGTTCTGTTGCCCTGCTGTTTTTCTTTTGCTTTGTATGTTTGATTCATCAGGTTTGGTTATATTACAATTTTCATAAAGTTGTTCATCTCTCAATGATTAATTGAGTTTTTTGGTTGTGTAGTTTGAAACTTTGTATGATTTTACAATTTAATAATTGCTTATTTGTCAGGAACTTTTCTTCTACCAATTGTCCAGGTTTGAATGCCAACATAACGTTTTACTTGTACATTTAGTTGCAAAAGCGGGAAATTAGAATGCAAATTAATACTAGATGTTGAAATATCCCTAAAAAAAATCTTGATAAAGAATCACAAATAGAAGAAGATATGACTTTTATCACATGTGCAGGAGCGCATGATTATAACGTACCGTATTCCCCTTGTTATCTGTTCAAATATTAGCCATCCATGAGGTAGATTAACGTCTAGAGACCACCAAGCTGGCAAATTCTATTGTTTCTTAGAAAAGAAGTGGCTCTTTAACTGATAATTTTCTCTTCATCATATATTAAGCTATTACTTTGTGGTCAAATAAGGATTCATAACCTTTCCTGAATAGATGAATTTCATCGTCCTAAAATTTACTAGAATCAAATTGCTGCAAACTCTGTTGTTTCTACCTATAAGCTTAGTGCTTAGTGAAAGAAATTGTTACTTTTGATAAGGGTATTAGATTTTTCTTTTTTTTTAAAATCATTTTTATGTTTTGTGAGAGCAATTGAGTAAACAAATTTGATGAAGATAGTTCTAAAATGAAATGTTTTATTAGTCGAAAGGGATGTGCTACAATTATTATATGTTACTTTCGTTCACATGTAGTAACATAAGTACTTTGATATTGCAAAATATTTCTTGAGCAAAGTACAGTTTAAAATTGATGCATCCCTTAAACAAGAATACATATGGACATGCTATCAATAAAACCATTAACTCAAATCCCTAAAACTTTCCTCATGCTGAAGCTTGGAAATAGTTTAACTGAGAGTAAATTTTATTTATTTTTTCAGTTGCATGAGTTTTTTCTTTTGAATTTAACGTAAGCATTCAGTGCTGGTTCATATCTTCGAACATCTCCTTTGTTCTTTACATCCTCTGCGTCGCGCTGGAGGCCGGCTGTGGACGAACCCTCTGTGATAATGGGCCAAAAAATTCAAATGATCGAAATCTCTTACATTCTTAATTGGTGATTCTTCATTAACATCTTTGTTATTTAGCATCATTATTATTCGTGAAAGGTACCAAAATGCCTTATTTGTGGGGGTTCATTTTATCCCCCAACTATACAAAAAAGTCTGATTTAATTATTGTGATCTCAAAATAGTTGGCTAAATAATCCTGCCATTAAAAGTAATAAAAAATAAAGTTAAAATTAATGGACTACATTTCATGTTGTTCTGTGCGAAGTTAATGTATATTAAATTTATCAAATTCAACAATTATTATTTATACTTTTTTTAATAAAATATTTCAAACTAGAAAAATGTGTTTATTAGATTCTATAAAATTTCAAGATATAAATTCTTGAAGTACTCTCACTTTTAACATCGTTGTCAACTTTAACTTCTATTTTCATTACGATTAATGGTGAAGTTATTTTGGCTCGTATCTTTTAGAGTGCTGGAAATAAACCATATTTTTTATATTGTTTGGGAATAGATTGGGCTCCACCTATAAATAGTTGGAAGACTATTTTGATTTCTTTTTCTCTTATTGTTTTTATCTCAATTATTTGGAATTTTTTTAGTTAAAGCTATATTCATTATTGTCTAAAGCTAGTGAAGATGATAGTTTTACTTTATGCAATTTTTCTTTTCAAAGCAGTTTCGTAAGAAGCATGATGTGTATTTGGAGAATACATTAAAAAAAAAAAGAAAAAAGGAAAATAATAATAAAAAAAATTTAAAAAAAAACCCTTTTTGAATGAAAGCTAAAGTCTTCGAAGAAACACTTCACAAATGTAAGCTTGAAAAACTCTTTAAACCCTTGATGATCGGGAAGATGGCAGAAGCCTCTGGTGAGGCTGCGTAAATCAGCTTTCCCGTGACCATATAACTGGTGGATGCTTCTTCCATCTATGCACTATTCCTTGGAAAAAGAGAAATATAGAATGGAGTGAATCCTTGAAATTTCTTGAGCTCATTAACTTTGCAAATGTTTGGCATCAACCAGAACTAGATTTTAGATTTTCTTTGCAAATGACTTGTTGGGGTTGTTGGGATCAACTTATGGTAATCCTATGTGTAAATATATTTATTTCATTATCTTAATAAACCCTTTATTTGTAGAAAAGCCCTTGAACCATTTGCTTATTATTTTCCTTCAGATTCCACTCTTTGGCAGAGTTTGATGAGGGAAAGCGTAGTTGCAGGAAGCGCCTCGATGGCCACAACAGGCGCCGAAGGAAGCCACCCCAGCTGGATGCTCAGAGCTCAGGAAACTCCCTAACAAATCACCATGGTTTCCTTCTCTACCTAAAACTTGAGTACGAGCTTTCTTTTATACTGACCTACTTATACCAAATTTCTTCAACAAGCAGGCACCAGATACTCCTTGCACCAGCATACATGCTCCACCACAACACCTGATTCTAACTGGATCAACTTCTCATCAAAATCTGACCACGGAACTCTCCACTCTCCCGGTCTCCCTCTACAGTTCCCATACTTGCAGCAGAGCGTGGCAGCCTCTGGCTCTGATCGTGCTTTCTCTCTTCTGTCATCTTCTTCCCAATCATCACTCATCAACCGAGGTCCAATGATGTACAACGTCAATAAGATATTGCCGGACCAACATTTGCAGCTATGTAATAGTGCAGAACTGTATCCTTGCTTTCATTCTTCTACTCGTGCATCAATGGCAGGGATGCCATGTGGGCAACTGGAGGATGAGAATGTGGGCAGCAAAGTAGTATCAGAAACTAATGGTACCAATCTCCATTGCCAAGATGTTTTCCAGGGTAGCAGTAAGGTGTTGTTTGAAGATACATCTGAAACTCCTCCCATCCACTGGCAATGGTAGAACCTTTTTCTTTTTTAAATTTGGTTTATAATTCTAAAAGCCTCTTGTTTTATATTTTCCTTTTTATTTTTTATCGTAGGGATCAAAGCCTGTGTTCTAACATCAATATTAAGTTCAGATGTCTCTTTTTGGAATATTTAGTTGACTTTATGATAGTAGTTATTGATTTATCAAAACCTGGTTTGGTGTCATGATTTGGCTTGAGTTGTAGTTGATTTTAAAATTGACCGACCCATTTGAAATGACTTGGAATGAATGATTTAACGCTGATTTTTTAAATGGCTGGAATGTGGTATTTAATATTGAGTTTATTGCTGATATTAATATTAATATTATTTTTTATAAAGTGGCATGCGATTTTATTAATTTGTTAAGGGAAGGTTATATGTAGAAGTGCTAATTTGAGTTATTAGTTCATCTCCCAATGCTCATTAATGTAAACTATCTTATTTTCTTTTTGTATTTCTGAAAATTATTTTATGATTCTTTAATTAGACATTAATAGCATCTATTTATTTATTTTTAATTGCTTATGATTTATGATTCCAAAGTATTTTATATNTCTTGGGTCTTGGAATGAATGATTTAACGCTGATTTTTTAGATGGCTGGAATGTGGTATTTAATGTTGAGGTTATTGCTGATATTAATATTAATATTATTTTTTATAAAGTGGCATGTGATTTTATTAATTTATTAAGGGAAGGTTATATGTTTAAGTGCTAATTTGAGTTATTAGTTCATCTCCCATCGCTCATTAATGTAAACTATCTTATTTTCTTTTTGTATTTCTGAAAATTATTTTATGATTCTTTAATTAGACATTAATAGCATCTATTTATTTATTTTTAATTGCTTATGATTTATGATTCCAAAGTATTTTATATGTAGTTTGCTAGACTGAAAGCTTGTGATCTAGTGCCATATATATAAAATCATGGTATGGTAAAAAAAATTGTGTAAATAATTAATAAGACCATGTTCATCAAATGAATCAATCGAAAATGATGCAATATCTCGTGCAAGTTAATTTGTTGGAGAATGCTATGTTTTCAAAATTAGTAGGTGAAAAAATTTGAATGATAATTTTTATTAGTACTGATCAACCATGAAGCAACTTCATGGTCATTTTGCTGATAGTGAATTTTTAGATTGGAAGCATTCCAAGAGATAAAAGGAGTTTGGCGAACATTATATTCAAAAGTATATATGGAAAATCCACAACTTATTCCGATGTAGGGGTTGCTTTTAGGTGTTTCTGGAGAGTGCAAAATAATAGTAATCGGTGAGAGCAATCGTTCACTTCTATGACCAACTTTGTTGTAGTTGGTGTGTCAATTATGTACAATTTCATCTTTGGCTTGCCTTTGTTGAGTGTTTTTCGGATTTATTTGAAAGCTGTGGATATATGTGGAAGCACAAAAAGGAAGCAAATTGGAAACCAGTCATAGAAGAAGTCGTTGAAAAAGCTCTGGACGCGGTGGGAATGAGAGACGTTGATATTGTACTTTCTAACAAGAGCAAATGGAGTTGTAAAATGTCAGACATGTTTCTGAGTTAAAGAAAAATGTTATCTTTGTTGGGCAACTCAATAATGGTGGTCATTCGGTAGTGTTCTCAGATAACACTTGGAAGGTTACCAAAGAAGCATTAGTACTGACTCGGGGTAAAAAAACTGACACGCTATATATGACTACATGTTTACCCAGGCGCGGACACATGAGTCAGAGGTGCATTATGGGGAAGCAGAAGAAGGTCAATTTCCTGAAAAGTGGCAGAGCGCTAAAGACAGAAAAATCGAACCTTGTGAACAAACCATGGTGTAGTAACACAGAACTATGAAAAAATCTTGCAAGATGAGAATTTGAACAAGTGAGAGATGACCAGTAAGAGGTAAAAGATTAGACTTGTTGAAAAGGGATTTCGACAGTGGTAGTATATTGCTCATGCAGTGAGAGTTATAAGCAAATATATGAGTAACTCAGGAATGAGCTTTGTGGTACGAGGTTACGTTGACGGTGATATGTCAACTAAGGGTGTTGCTCGTGAGAAGTTGAAGTTGTGTTCAATTTCAGCTAGTCTTCTAACATGAAGACAAAGACTTTGAGTTGCAGAGGTGGAGGATATCGTATTTGAGGAAAATGTTGGTATAGCTAGTAGAAGATGCAACCAGTAGGTGATGCACTTAGCGTCTTAGTCTCCAAGTAGGAGAATTGTTGGGTAATGTGGAGACCCGGTCCACCGAAATTTAATTAGCTTCCTAATTAAGAATCTCACCTACCGCTCACCTACTTTCTCATCTACCACTCACCTACCTCCCACCTACCGCTCTCATAGTTTCTATAATAGCCTCTTTTGGCTTAAAGGAGAAGACAAAGCCAAGCAAGGCCAAGCTAAGTCCTCTTGAGAGCTAAGAGGACGAGAGGAAAAGAGAGAGAGAGAGGAATGAAGAGAAGAAAATATAGATTTTCTTGTAAACGTTGAGACACCCGACTGTATAATTCCTAGAAGAAATAAAATCTTCTGCAGCTTCGTGAACGTAGGCAATTTTGTCGAACCACGTAAATATGTGAGTCGCTCTGGTGTTTTTCTGTGTGCAATTTTACTCGTTCCATTTTTCGCTTTATTGCGGTTGTTTTTCACAACAACTTGCTCTTGTTGGGTAATGTGGAGATCCGGTCCGCCGAAATTCAATTAGCTTCCTAATTAAGAATCTCACATACTGCTCACCTACCACATCTCATCTACCGCTCACCTACCACATCCCACCTACCGTTCACCACACCCATCTACCGCTCTCATGATTTCTGTAAATAGCCTCTTTTGGCTTAAAAGAAAGACCAAACCAAGTCCTCTTGAGAGCTAAGAGAAAGAGAGGAAGAGAGAGAGGAAGGGAGAGAAGAAAATAGAGATTTTCTTATAAACATTGAGGTGCTTGACGGTGTAATTCCTCAAAGAAATAAAATCCTCTGTAGCTCCATGGACGTAGGTAAATTTGTCGAACCACATAAATCTGTGTCGCTTTGGTGTTTTTTTGCGTGCAATTTTTCTCGTTCTATTTTTGCTTTATTGCCGTCGTTTTTCACAACAACCGGTATCAGAGCTTGAGTTCAAATCTAAGGTAGAATGATGGTCGGAGACGAAGTGAAGGTTTCGGGCATCGAGAGGTTCAATGACACATATTTCACTTACTGGAGGATGTAAATAGAGGACTACCTCTATGGGGAGAAACTTCATTTTCCGTTACTAGGAAAGCGACTCGAAAAGATGGACGAGACAAAATGAAATCTGTTGGATCGACAAGTTTTAGAGGTTATACGATTAACCCTGTCGAGATCGGTTACCCACAACATCATCAAGGAGAGGACTATTGTAGATCTCATGACAGCTTTATCAGACATGTATGAAAAACATCGGCGAATAACAGGGTGCATCTGATGAAAAAGTTATTCAAGTTGAAGATGACGGAAGGCGTGTCTGTTGCTCAAAACTTAAATAATTTCAATATTATCATAAATCAATTATCGTCTGTTGAAATTGATTTTGATGATGAGATACGTGCACTAATATTGTTGACTTTATTGTCAAATAGATGAGAAGACATTATGATGCAATTAACAGTTATGCAGGTAAATCTGAGTTAAAATATAATGATATTCGTGATTTGGTTTTGGCTGAGGAGGTATGCATGAAAGATTCTGGCAAGACCTCGGGTTTGAGTTCGACATTGATTGTTGATTCCAGATGGAGATCACAAGACATAAACTCAAACCGTTGAAGATCAAAATCTAAGTCAGGTTAGCAGACAACATGCTGACTGGAATTGTGGGAAGGCTGACCACATAAAAAAGAACTGCAGGAATCCTAAGAAGAAAGAAAATGATGACGCTAATGTTGTAACTAAAGAAATACATGATACATTATTTCTAACAGTTGACAGTTCTGTTAATGACTGGATACTGGATTCAGGGGCTTCCTTTCATACATCTTTGCGTCGGGAGTTCATGCAAAATTATGTTGCAGGTAACTTTGGGAAGATATATCTGGCTGATGGAAAAGCTCTGGAAGTGGTCGGGATCGGAGACGTTGATATTGCATTCCCTAATAAGAGCAAATGAACTTTGCAAATGATCAGACACGTTCCTGAGTTGAAGAAAAACCTCCTCTGTTGGGCAGCTCAATAATGGTGGACATTCGGTATATACAGTGATATTGCTTATGTAGTGAGAGTTGTAAGTATATATAGAAGTAACCCAAGAAAGAGCTTGGTGGTACAAAACTACGTTGATGGTGATATGTCAACTGAGGGTGTTACTCGTGAGAAGCTGAAGTTGTGCTCAACTTCAGCTGGTCTTCTGACATGAAGACAGGGGCTTCGAGTTGCAGAGGTGGAGGATATCATGTTTGAGGAAAAGGTCGGTACAACTAGTAGATGATGCAGCCAGTAGGTGATGCAGTCAGTGTCCCAATCTTCAAGTGAGAGAATTGTTGGGTAATGTGGAGACCCGGTCCACCGAAATTTAATTAGCTTCCTAATTAAGAATCTCACATACTGCTCATCTATCACATCCCATGTATCGCTCACCCACCTCTTACCTACCGCTCTCATGGTTTCTATAAATAGCCTCTTTTGGCTTAAAGGAGAAGCCAAGCCAAGCAAGACCAAACCAAGTCCTCTTGAGAGCTAAGAGAAAGAGAGAAAGAGAGAGAGAGAGAGAGAGGAATTGAGAGAAGAAAATATAGATTTTCTTAAAAACTTCGATGCGTTCGACGGTATAATTCCTCAAAGAAATAAAATCCTCTGCAGTTCCATGGACGTAGGCAAATTTGTTGAACCACGTAAATCTGGGTGTCACTCTGGTGTTTTTTCTGCGTATAATTTTACCCGTTCCATTTTTCGCTTTATTGCCATCGTTTTTCACAACAAATGCACTGAAAAGAAGCAAACTGGAAACTAGTCATAGAAGAAGTCATTGTTATTTATGGGGAGACTAGGACTTTTTTTTGCTAAGCACAACATTTGATGCCAAATTAAGAGGTGAACAAATTTCAACTCTGGGAAAACACGAATTTATTCGCTTGGTTGGTTGATGAGATGCTAGGTGTTGATATTAATGCTACATATCACACACGCAATGTCGATCCCAGGGTGAGATCGAGTGTTTAGAAAATGGAGTGAATTGCAATGAAACTTGCAAAGCGAGTCCACCAATAAGTCTAGAAATTGCTTAAAGAAAATTCATTAAAGAAGTAAAATACTCGGGCTAGATAGCTAATATTTTAATGGTGTTGATTTCGAATGGCAAATGGTAGATATGTATGGATTTCACTAATTTGAATTTTGCCTAACAAAAGGATACTTGTCCTTTGCCATGAATAGACACACTTGTCGACTTTGTAGTAGACTACTTAGTGTTGTGCTTTCTTGACGCTTTCTTGAGCAATCATTAGAATTAGAATAAGATACATCCAACTGATTGTGAGAAGGGTAATTTTATTTTGAGACATGTTTTATTTCATTATAATAGTGTTCTTTGAGTTCAAGAATATTGGTGCGACAATTCAAAAGATGATGAATGCAATATTTACATATCAAAAAACGAAAAAAATTTGAGGTGTATGTGAATGATCTACCAATTAAAAGACATTCATTCAAATGCCATATAAAATATCAAATAAAAATTTTTAGTATTTCAAGAACATGAAGCTTAGTGCAATGAATTATACCTTTTGGGCTAGGTTAAGTAAGTTTCTTGGCTACCTGCTCATTTTAGTGGGAGTTAAAGTTAATATAGGGAAGTGAAAATAATTCCGGAGGTGCCATCTCCCAAAAATATGAAAGAATAACAAATATTAACAGGGTGAATTATTGGCTTAAGTCGGTTGAATTTAAAATCTTGGATAATTGTTCCACATTCTTTAAATTTTTAGAGGAGTTACTTTGAGTGGCATGAAGAGTGTGAATAGGCCTTTATTTAATTGAAGAATCTTTTAAGCCAAGCGAGGATTTACCATTGTGTCATGGGGTTTGGAATCCATTAGCTTAGAGTTTTTTTTTGGGCGGAGAATAGAAAGCAATTCCACTCTAAATGCCCAGAAAAAATCACCATAGAAGTTACCTCTCCAAAGAAGAAGAGAATGCTTGGGGTTTCATGTAGAACCCTAATTCCTATTGTAAGAAGCCTCTCCAAGTCTTCAAATCCCCTTTAGGGCGTGCCCAAGCATCTACTTTTATAGCTCTTGCCAAAATCAGTATGCCAAAATTAGCATGGTCAAGTTGCGTCATAATTATGCTCGTGCTTGGCGTACTTATACTGGATAATGGCGTATCCTCGCTTGATTTGTCATAATTATGCCACACACAGAGAGACATGGGTGATTATACTAGAAATTGGTGTAATTACGCTAAAAACAATTTTACTTGGTTCGTATTTTAGCGCTGCAACGTGCATTCAACTCCTGTAACATACAAAATACCACTAAGAAACCTACCACAAATGTAAAATTATGACAAAGAGGGAACCAAATATGTGTCTTCCTCGTTTTCTAATTAGATTATGTAAGTGAAATAAACGGCAGACAAATATCATTTCAGGGTTAGATTTCCAATAATGTCTATTAACCTAAACCTTTAATTTTTCTCATTTTGATACTAAACAGATCTAAAAAATCTTAATTTAGTGTGATTAAAATACTTTGATTCCCGATGACATTTTAAATCAGTTAATAGTCAATCAACCAACCCAAATGTACTTCTTTTTTTCTAAATATAATATCATAAGAATTTTATAAAGTCAGTTTTAAATCTTATTAATTAGAAAAGTACTTGGTCACATCTTTTTTACTTTTTATGCATAATTTCAAACTTCTTCTCAAAAGAAATCTTGACACTTCTTTTTCTTATTCTTCTAACTTGGTATCTTGCACATTTTTTTTTCTTTTTAGACCCAAATTTATTTTTATTTCACTTAGAATTATTATATTTGGTTGAATATATTTTTCTAAAAGATTTTGAATGTCTAATCTCTCACAATTGATGGTTCTCAAATATCTCTTAACGTGAACTTTGAAATATTATAATCCATTTAAAAGTCAGGACTCCCTCGAATTGGTTGAGTTAACGACAAAAAATTAAAGTAACTCTAGTTTAATAATTCTATTTTTAATAATCATTTTTAAACTATTTTTAGACTTTTTAGGGTTCACATAGAAGTTGTTAACATGGATGACTTAGTTATCAGACCCTTAATTCTAATGCCCATTTTAATGAGTTTCCACTGTTCTAATTAAGTGATTATATAATCTTGTTAAATTATCATAATTCTTATAATAAGCCACTACTGAAGAGGTATAATCACAGCTTAAATATATGAATTACTCTAAGACAGTTGGGCATGCAAAACTCCCTCCCCCAAACTTGTTTCCTATCATATACATGTCAGATGAGAAAATACAAGAATGGAAATGGAAAAGCATGGAACGATTGGCCTCATTTTTTGGTCAATTCCTTTCTTGGGTTTTGCTATAATACTTGAGGTAAAACTCGAGCAAAGTCGAATTAATAAAATTGAGAACTTAACAAAAAATCAAAATTAACCAAATTAAACTTCAAATATAACTAATTTTTAATTAAATTCTAAACTGACCAAAATCAACTACTTCTCTATCGAGGTTATTGTAAGATTTAATACTTCATTCCAAAATTAGTATGATACTTATTATTACATATAAAATCATTCAAATAGGTTTGACAATCGTTTCAAATAGTTTTTACGTAAAATTCTCAAGTTCAATTTTCATGTATGAATAGTGTTGTCTCAGTAACCGTAAAATTATTGTTTTCTTCACAGAACTATTTGTTAATCTAAATTAAATTTTGTAAGTTGCATAATCAAATTTTATATGAGGTGAATTTTGAGCCCGAATGTATTAAAATTGAGAACTAAACAAAAAATTAAAATTAACCAAAAAAAACTTCTAATATAACTAATTTTTAATTATATTTTAAAGTTAACCAAAATCAGTCGTCTTCTTCTCGAAGTCATTGTAAGATTCAATATTTAATTCCAAAAAATTATGATACTTATTATATATAAAGATCATTCAAATAAGTTAGACTATCGTTTGAAACACTTTTTACGTAAAATTTTCATGTTCAACTTTCATGCATGAATAATGTTGTCTCACTAATCCTAAAATTATTATTTTCTTTACATAAAAATCTATTAATCTAAATTACATTTTGTAAGTTATATAATCATCATAATCACATATGAGGAGCATGCAAACTAGCTTTGTAGTCATCTGATAATAGGGTTTTCATGCATTCAAAATGGGCCCACATAAAATTTTTTCAATGAGTCAATCTTTTTAGAAATGAGCTTCACCATTGCATCTGTATCGAAGAAATCTTTCAAATGAGCCCATTCGTGCCTAAATTCAGCTCTGTTTAGTGGCTCATTGAGCCGATAATAGTTGATAGAGAAAAATGATAATTTTGACAATAAAATAATAATTTGGTCATAATTAACTCAAAATGACTTCAAAATAAAATCGGGCTTCAACTAAAGTTGATCAAAATAAAAAAAAAATACACAATTTGATTCAATCAAATAATTTAAAAAACTCCACCTTTGAGAAACTCTGACAACTTTAATTCTAGTTTCTATTTTTGCATTAAAAAGGTGTTATTGAAAATATTGGTAATTAACTAGAAATAATTAAGTCTTTAAAACTTTAGCTTAAACAATCTACTTGAACTTTAATTTGTGAATCAATTATAATCTATGGAGATTCCTGTTAATAAGTAATTAAGAATTATCAATTATGGTAGATTATATATTCAATATCATTAAAATACATGCCCAACAAAATATAGTAATTGAATTAAACTCATATTTGGGCTAAATAGAAGAAAATGAAAAAAAAGATTGTGCAAGCCTGATTCATGACTAGTCCATTGAAAAAGAAGCTTGAGATTGAGATGAAAATCAAAAGTTGGTGTCCAAGCCCTTTTCTAATTAATAAAATTTGAAAACTTTTTATTGGAATTCTTAATTATTATATTCATGAATAAGTTATGTGATTTTGGGTTGTTTGATTTATGATTAATTGACTTAAAAATATTTTTTGGTAATGAAAATATTTTAATCACACTGGATTAAGTGCTTTGAAGATCTGCTTAGGCTCAAAAAGAAGTTACTTAAAGAAAAATACTAAGGTATAAGAGATTAATAAAATTTTAATTTTGAGATGATATTTACATATCCTTTATTAAAAATTATATAATCTTGTTAGAGGATCAGAGCACATGAAAGCTATGAAAATCATTTAAATAAGTCAAAGTTTAGATATGAGATTACTTTAGATCAAGTAATAGTTAAGTTCAGAGGAATTGTTGTAAATTAAATTTGTGATATTTTCTTTCATAAAACTCATGTTTTATTTCTTTATTATGATCATTTATGCTCGTGGATGGTGTTTTTTTATGTTTTGCA